>CAHIKZ030000857.1:820000-1047500 GCA_903632075.3 Acanthosepion pharaonis | reverse complement strand
AAAATAAGGAACAAATAAAAAACGTTTATAAACTTATCGTTTCATTTTTATATTAGATTCTTCAGACTATTTTTAAATGTATTTTTTTATTGATTTGTGTTTCACAAATTTTCAAACTATTGCAGGTTATTTAAAGTTAGAAAACTCTTTTAGATTATAAAATAGAGATAATGAATTACTATCTAGTCTGGGTGGAGAAGAGTTAGATTCAGACGTTTCTCAAGAATATTCGCGCGTAAATGAATATAATGAACTCGACTGGAATTGGAACACGGCTCTCCGACTTCCAATTCAAGCCATTATCCATTACACCACCCGTACATCTCATCTTACAGCACCTGGTATTCCAGTCACCCAGGCTCGACGTTGCTTAACTTCGGTGATTGTACGAGAACCGGTGTTTCAGCGTGATATGGCCGTAAGCCTTTTTTTTAATGAATTATGGAGGAGAATGTTCCGTTACTTTGAATTTTGTTGTTTGCTTTTCATTGGTCAAGTCGAAAACACGCGCGCGCGTGCGTGCGTGCGTGCGTGCGTGCGTGCGTGCGTGCGTGCGTGTGTGTGTGTGTGTGTGTGTTTTTAAATGTGTATCTGTTTGTGTGTCTATAAGCATATGAATTCTTATGGGCATTTCAAATTGCCCCACAATGATCTGATGAAGCTTAAATAAAAGCGAAACGTGTCAAATTTATAAACCTTTCCTATTTGTTCTTTATTTTATAATTCTGTCGAATTTAATCCATATTCAGTTTCATTTAAGTAAATATTCACAGATAAGTGCCAAAAGTTTTGATTTCTTCTTTTTTTTTTATAGTTTGAATGTTTTTGTTTTTTTTAGTTTGAATGTTGGAAATCACATGCAGATACTAGGGAACACCCACAATCAGACACTGTATGAGAGGGGTCGGCTACCCGATCTGAAAGCATTTCTGACTGGGCCTCACCTACAGATCTGTCACAAGTTTATATTTGGCTGTGATGCATGTGCCTGATATGTCATGATGGGTATATTGTGTTTCGCATGTTTGTACCCTGGCATCACTTTGCTGGCGTTCCGTTCTCTCACTCAATGAAAATAACAGTCAAAGAAAACCTGTATATGTGCTAATTTAAAATGTCAGCCCTTATGCTACCAGATACCGCCACCCCCCCAATAAACCGTTCAAAGATCGACGTCTGTATATAATGAACTGCATTTCCAGTCCGTCACCTGTCTTGTTTTATTTTTTCTTTGCGAGCGAACAACTCTCCGATCACCTTTTGATGATGCGCAATAGACACAATACATAGAAGACTAAATCGATATTATGATTTGCGTATAACAATGTACGAAGCCTCATGGTAGGGTGAACAACGTAAATGGCGCACTATGGCAGACGTTAGTCGGCGTAATGGAGATGGTGCAATGTTAATTATATGTAACCATCAGAGCAAAAGAATAGAGAAGAAGGGAAAAAAGGAAAAAAGAAGAGAAATAATAGGAGGAAGGAAGGAGAGAAAATGAAGAGGAAGAAAGAGTCAAGGCAGAGAATGAGGAAAAGCAAATAGAGAAAGGGACAAGAAGAAGAAGAATATCGAACAAGAGTTATAACAATAAAAAAAGAGTCATTCCAGTTCTCATTACTTTAAGTGTCTTTTTCAAGAGCGAATGCTGAATATAAGTTATAGATGTTCCTATCTGCGCTTTGTAAGTGAGATTTGAAGCGAAAGCGGGCGACAAGGGAAGAGATTGCCCAATGAAAGATGGCCGACAAAAAACGTTCTTATAGGTGCCGCTCTCTCACAATGTATCAAGATTCTTTCTTCTTGTATACACACATACACACACACACACGCACACACATACATACACACACACTCAAGACAACATATATACAGGATGCGATGGATGAATTGTCGTTTAAATTACGCAAACATGAAAATAACACTGACGTCTATTTTTATCTTTTATATTTAGCAAAATTACACAAAAATATCTCGAAATAGGAAAGAATAGATTTATTCAATGAAATCGCTATTGGCTTCAATCACGGTCTCCAGAAGACTTCGGAATCTCCTGCAACTCTTCTTGACGTCTCCTCGTTTAAGTCGAAGAATGTTGTCTTCGGGTCATCTTTGGTGCTACAAGGAGTTTTGTTGGTCTCTCACTCAACTGCGCCCCACACATAATAATCAAGGGGGTTACAGGCTGGGGAGTTAGGTGGGCAGATGCTAGGGTTGATGTGGTCGCGTTTGTTGTCTGAGAGTCATAAATAGGTTCTCCTGATTGTGTGGCATGGTGCATAATCCTATTGCCAGTATTCCAGCAGCCACCCTCTTGACCCAGGACAACACTATCCGCTCAAGGCACTTAAAGTAGGCTTCCGTGTTGAGTCTGAGAAGATGAATGGAGGCACTAGTCAATAAATATAAATTGGTCGTCTATTTCAAATTCGATGTATACACTATTATTAGGTTTCCAGTAATAAATATGTCGATTTAAAAATGAATTCCTTAATTATATATATATATATATATATATATATATATATATATTCATAGATAGATAGAGAGAGAGAGAGAGAGAGAGAGAGAGAGAGAGAGAGAGAGAGAGATTCAAATGAAGCGCCTAGAGTATTAATAAATCTGTCTTACTACTAAACAGCGATTTCGATCAATAGACGCGCGGTTACTGTGCCAAAAATTAGTTGCATCATTTATTCAGAATATGTATGTCTGCATTAGAAGTTAAATATATACGATTGCGGGGCCGTGCTGAAAATGTATTCGGCGAGACATGGGAAACGATGGGTAACATGAGAAATAAACAAATTAATAACATTTTCCAAACTTCCGGCCAGCACCTCCTTTGTAGGTAGATAGTTAGACTGATTGGTACGTAGATAGATAGCTGTTTGTACATATACATATATATGTGTGTGTGTGTGTGTTTGTGTGTGAGTGTTTGATATTAATGTGATATTTTCATGCACATTTCATAGTATACACTTGAACTTACTATTTATTTATCATTCTCTCTCTCTCTCTCTCTCTCTCTCTCTCTCTCTATATATATATATATATATATATATATATATATATATGTCTGTGTGTGTGTGTTTTGTGTATGTGAGTGTGGGTGACAAAATGAAAAGGTTTACTTGTTACGCATTTTTCGTCTTTCAGAACTTCATCGGACGAAACGTGTCACAAGTGAACTTTTTCCACTTTGTCGTACAATTTCCTCAATACTGTTCTTGATATATAAAAATATATATCGTTATCTCATATATATATATATATATATGCTAACAGTTGTTTCTCTCTCTCACTTCTCGTTTGTGAAATTCTCTTCTGACTTGATTTTCTGTCAATTTTGATCTTTTGATTTAAATGCATTATCAATCGTTATCTTCAGTCTTCTTAATTACTTTTCTTTTATTGTTTTCTCTCATTAACGATGTTATTTTTTCTCATATTCTCTCCCATTCAGTAAACCCTTGTGTGTTAGTGTCTTTATTGCTTTGCTTTGGGTTAAAATGATTAAAAAAAAGTAAAAATAAAGTTTTAAATAAATAGTTGTTTCAATAAATGTTATATAGTGACCTATACTTGATGCAGTCTCAGTTAAGATAGACTGGCCAAGTTCTTACGATAAATGATGAAAGACTGTCGCAAATTCTCATTTGTAGACAACTTCATACAGGGTAGCGTAACTGGAAGAATATCTCTTCTTATATTATAAGATAGTTAATATCAAACATATTGAAGAAAAACACGCCAAGGTCTAATTCTGAGTGGCAACCACAAAGGGATTGAACATATAACTCAGTAGTTTCCAAACTTTTTTCTCTGGGCCGCATTTTCGGAATGAAAATTTGCTTGTGCCTCACCAAATTTTATATGAAAAAAAATTACATTTAAAAATAATGAAACAGAGAGAAGGTTAAAGGGAGATAACTGCGGTTTCGAAGTAAGAACATTATCATTGATAACTCTCTCCTCCAATCTTTGGACGATAGTAATTGTATTCTTAATATTTGATATAATGCAAAAATATCACAATGATAAAATCGGTCAATAATTATTTATAACTATTTATACTGGGACTCATGCATGGAATTACAAGTAATCCTTAATAATATTTTAAATTTTAAAATCATATTTATTTTCCGCATATGAATTTTTTGAAACTGTTTCTAGATCTTTGATTGTCATTCAATGACTCCGCCTCATCTGCTATCCTCTTCCGCCGTACCTATGAGGCGTGGCGCATCGTTTGGAAGCCAATAACATAACTAATCTAAGATAAATTCCGAAGAATACTGTCTCTGTTCATCTATTTGTGTGTGACAGATGCAGTGGGATTTAAATAAAAACAGACGCAAACACTAAAATGTGGGTTAAATCAAAAAATATATTTTAGCACTCATGCATCGGACACTGCGTGTGGTTTCAATATATATATATATATATATATATATATATATATATATATATATATATATATATATATATATATATATACATACACGGGGTCGGCTGAAGGTACATATGCTAAGTCTCGTGGAATGTGACAAAATGAAGTTTAAGCATAGTCCCCTGCGGGGCACACAGTTCTTTCATCGGTGCTACCATGCGTGGATCTCACTAGTGAAGAAGCTTTCATCCTGTTGGTTAAAATGTCAACAACATTATATATGACGTCATAATCACTGCGATATTGGTTCCCATGTTTTTTGACCTATTGGGGAACAGAAGATAGTCAGATGGCGCCAAATCAAGCGAATATGGAGGGGGACCATAGTCACCCCCAGCAGCCACTGAAATCAAGGACTTGTGTGCCGGAGCCTTGTCCTGATGAAACAAGACACCTTTCATCAGTTTTCTTGGACGTTTCGTATTGACAGACTTTTGTATCTGTTTCAGCAAATTGGTATAGTACTCACCATTGATTGTGTGGGTCACGCAATCAATGGTGAGTACTATACCAAATTGCTGAAGATAGTCAATAAAAACAATGCCTTTTACATCCCCCAAAAACTATCATATTCCCTGTAGATGAAATGACCATGGACTTCTTTGTGCCAGGTGAGGAGGGGTGTATCCACTGCATGGATTGTTTAATCGTCGCTGGATCTAAGTGATAAACCCAAAACTCATACTGGGTAAGGAAACCAGCTGGATCTACCCCAAACAATGTTAGATTTCAACGTGATATGATCAGCCTGGTGCGCTCTTGATGAGGTGTAACAAGACGTGACACCCACCTTGTAAAAACCCTTCGTCATGACAATTTGATTGTGCAAAATATTCTCATCTCTCTCACGGGAGATGTTAATAGCATTAATTATTTGAGGATCACAATCAATGTCTTCGTCGGCATGGTAGTTACAGAACATCCAGACCATGGATCATTTTCAAGAATCTAACTTCTCGCGTGAAATATTTCACAGTTCTAGCATCACTCCAGTTAGCCCAAAACATTTCAGCCCAACCTCTGTATACACACGCACTTATCTATCTATCTATCTATCTATCTATCTATCTATCTATCTATCTATCTACCTATCTATCTATCTATCTATATATATATATATATATATATATACATATATAATTCCCCACAAAAAATATATATATAAACAATATATATATATATATATATATATATATATATATATATATATATATATATAATGTTTATAAATTTATACATGTCATACAATAGTTCTATATAATTTTATATGTATTTATTCAATAATACCGAAGTATCTTTTAAAATATCTTCGATATTAGGTGAACGAAACCTCCGCAGATCTTTCAATCCTTTGTTTATTTTCTTGATAGTGTGGTTAATTGCAATCTTTATTTTATCTTTATTTGCAGCCTATTTAAATACATTTTCATCAACAATTATCGACCAAAATAGAAGGTGTCAAACGTATAAAAATAGAAATGTTATCCTGAGAGATAAAAAAATATGAACAGATTGGAATAGATAGATAGATAGATAGATAGATAGATAGATAGATAGATTCTATGAACATTAAACACTACCTGGCGCTTTTATTTTAAAAAAAAAATTATCTATCTATCTATCTATCTATCTATCTATCTATCTATCTATCTATCTATTCATATTCTTTTATCTCTCAGGATAACATTTCTATTTTTATACGTTTGACACCGGGTTTATGTCAAGGGAAACAATTTTTTTTAATGTACCACTTACTGCTATTCAGCATGCATATTTTGTGTCAGCAGGCACAGTGGTTGGACGCTTTGATTGTCTTGCGTGTGTTGGCGTGTGTGCAATAATGCAAGTAATCTGTGTTTGCCTGTCTTTGGCTAGGTGATCATACGGTTGCGCTCGCATATTGATAGCAGATGTACGGGGTGGTCTGAAAGTTTTGTCACCTCTATATGATATAAATTTTCTATTTCAACGCTCTGTGGGCTATTATCAGGGAGAGAGTTTCACATGAACGATACCAGAATACCCATCAGTTGAAGGACGCCGTTCGGAGAACCTTCGCAGCAATCAACAAAGCACAGCTTCCTAAAATATCACACAGGACATGGCGTTGCATCATTTTCTGCCACGTAAATGTTAATATAGACCTTCTCGATGTGTGACAGCGTCAATGAAAGTGAATAAACTGAATCGACTACATGTGCTTTGTATTACTGTATTACTTGTTCTATTGTTCCCATTACTTTTTGGTAGAGGAGGACAAGACTTTCGAAACCCGCTGTACATTCTGTTGGAACTGAAGCACTCTTGGTGATGACGACGACGACGAATATGCGGGAGTTGGTCAGAAGAAAGATAATAATGGACGGGATGCTAAAAACAACGTTAAAGATTGAAATTTTCATGTTGACATATGAAATATTTATATTGATCGTGATGGTAGTGATGATGACGTGAATGATGATGATGATGATGATGATGATGATGATGATGATGATGATGATGATGATGGAAATGTTATATTAATAGATTTTAGGGGAAACAGCAAAAAAGTGAAAGGAATAGATAGGAAAAGAGCGGCAGGAAAAGGCATTGTAACACTAAAAAGTAATCAAATTAACTTCCCAATAAGTAAATGAGGGTTATAAAGAAGAAGAAGGAGAAGAAGAAGAAGAAGAAAAGGAAAGATGTGCGATGTTGAAGAAAAAAACTAGGCGAACGTCGAAAGAAGAATATTAACAAAAAAACATCAAGAAAATCAAGAAAAATAATAATGATGTTCATGGATGAACAGGAGGAGGAGAAGGATATATTAAGAATAGACAATGATGATCATTTAATCGAAGATGATGGTCAAAGGATGATTATAAATATCGATTATTATTATAAAAAATCTGTTTGACCTGCATTTCTTTTCTAATCACATGTCAGATCACAACCAATGACCTCGGGTCAACGAAGCATGAGATTCGTTTGTTGTTTCGGCTTAATTAAACAAAAGACAACTATTAAAAAGAAAACTTAAATGGTCAAAGGTCTTCGTGCTTGCTAGAACATTTTTGGGGTATTTCTTTGAGAAATAGTGCAGCGGGGATTAAAGCTGCAACCACAAGATTTTTAGATTTTAAGTACCACATTTTATTTCCATTTTCATCTCCAGGTCTTTGTATTTGCTTACTCTTTCTAAAACCATCGCAGACATTTTTTTTCACTTGGTACGCTCATGTCAATCAATGTACAAACGTTTTCTTTTCTGTTTTCGATAATGCTTTCTGTCCGATTTACTTATATTGTTCGATCTGTGGTGATAGAAAAAATCCCAGAGGCTGGTAACACCTGCTCCCCACAACTACAGAATCAGGATGATGTTTATATCAGTTAACAGCTGTTTTTATTCATTATTATTATTATTATTATTATTATTATTATTATTATTATTATTATTTTCTTTGATTTCTGGTGTTTACACATTTCTTTCCGGGTCCCGCCCAGGGAACTAAGGTTAGAAATGGCATCATGACACTTTCCACTGACAAAAATTACATAGATAGAGCCCTTCGTAAAGTGTGGGCTGTACTTGTCAGAACAATTTTTTGTATCTCTTTGAGGCATGGACTTCCAGGAATCCCTTCAATTAGTCTACTGGAATCTTTTCCAACCAATCCTAGGGCTCCAACTACAACAGGGATGGTTGATGTTTCCATGTGCCACAATTATTATTATTATTATTTCCTTTGATTTCTGTTTTATACAAATGTCATTTTTCCTTCTTTTAAAAACGGGTCCACATCCCAAAAATAAAATCTTCATTAAAGCATTTTCCACGAAGACAATTTTTTTGTATTTCTTTAAGGCATGGACTACAAGGAATCCCTTCAATGAGTCTATCGAAACCTTTTCCAATCAACCCGAGGGCTTCGAACTATTGATGTCTTCATGTGTCTCCTTTTTTATATTTCCACTTGTATTTTGACATTTTTTTTGAAGATCTTCAAATAAATATAACAGTCTGCAGGGACTGCCATGTCAATAAAAAAGCACATTCTTTTTTTTTTCTTTTTTTTTTATCACGATATTCTAGCAATTAGCTTTAGTTATTCTGTCTGTGTGTATTGTAAATGCCTATAAAATTGTTAAAGGTTTTATCTCTCTAATCAGGTATGGGTGATGTTAATGCCAGTTTCTTGCAATTTCCTTCCCGAAAAAGTTGCATATTTCTCACTGCAGATATTGGCCTACACTCTCTTTCGGTATTTTGGGATAACACATTTTTCACTAGTTCGCAAGCACTGGTCGTGTGCAGCAAGAATAAAACCTTTGGTTTCAGCTTTTAACTCTGTACTACGTAACCACCAATGGATACGGGGTTTGTCTATATAAGCTTGTTTGATACGGGCAGAGTATTGACCATGAAGAGGTTTATCTTGCCATTCTTCCTGCATTTGGTACATTGCATTTACTTTGATTTCTTTTTTAGGTTTTTTTTTCTGTTGCAGAACGTGTATTATGGTTTATTTACACTTGAAATTCCATTTTGAATTTGTTGGCTTCATTTACTACTGAATAAAGTTTCTTATTTCTTTCATGCTTTTTAACAGTGAACATCATCTAGTCTTCTGTACTTTCCAGGTATCTTTGAAGATTGATTGTTTGGGTTTTTGCAAGACAGTTCTAGTTGAACTAATCCTCTACCTTCTTCGGATCTGGACACATACAGACGATCAATATCAGTCCTAGGATGATGCATGCGGTGGCAAGTGAGATGCTTTCTCGTTTTGACCTCCATTCATATTAGCTATGGTCCAATTAAGAATGTTGAAACTGCATTGCACCAAAGGGACATACAAAGTGATTGTGGCTGATAATCTGTTCTACGAATTCGGCTTGGTATTTAACACCAGACGCACACGCATAGAGTATTCTTTTCTTACTTTCTCCTTCATTTGACTATGCTGTATTCCATCTCCTTCGCTGACTCCTAGGTATTTACAGGCTCTTCCTTGTTCCAAAATTTAGATTTATTGAATGTTTCTGTAATTCTTCCTTCCTTGAATGCTACTTTTGCACATTTATCGAATCCGAAATCTATATTGATACCATGAAACATTTTATATTACTGAGGATACTCTTCAACTCATTATCCTCTTTGGCAAAGAGTTTGATATCATCCATGTAGAATAGGTGATTAAGCACTTTCTTTTTTACTTTTTATCTATAGTTACTGTTTAGTAAAGCGGGATTAAGGACAGACAGAACAGAATGGGCGACTAGAAGTCCTCTTGAAAGATTCCTCGATGGATATTCAAACAAATGGAAGTGGCGGTACCTTTGGTGTGATTTCGGCATAATGGGTTTTCTACAGTTCCATGCTATATTTAAGGAAATTTACTATCATCGAGGAGACTTTGAAGATTTCCAAAGCCTTAAGAATCCAAGAGTGTGACACACTATCAAAGGTTTTACGGTTATCTATGCAATATGTGCTGAGGTTTCTACCTTTTTTTCGGCAATTTTCTTTGATCATTTTATTTATTAGTACTTATTATTATTATTATTATTATTTTAAAAATATGATATTTTTTATAAAAACAATAATGATAGTGTTTATGAAAAATGCTGCAGATCCTGAGGAGGGGGAGGGGTAATGAAGAGGCAATAATGGTGGCAATAATACCGATGGAATTGATGATGATTTATATAATGAAGAGAATGACAATAGTGAAGAAAGACAACAGCAAAACAGAAAGAAGGAAAAACTGTAAAAAAAACGAAAAAGAGGTCAATGAAGAAGAAGAAGAAGAAGAAGAAGAAAAGGTAGGAGAAGAAGAGGAAATATTATGTGAGAAAGTAAAAGAGAGAAACAGTGAGAAAAGAAAAATGAGGACAAAAAGCAAACGTGTTATTATGACTCTCGATTTAGGTGTATTTGTATCTTTATACGCACCTGCGCGGGTACATCTGTTATAACAGCAACTCAGTAGCACCCAATTGGCCCGGAATGCTACGGCCGACTGAAAAGCGCAACATTTACTCGTTTTAATATCTTGCAGTCCGCGTCCTCTACACCTGGCTGTCACTGATCACCATTAGAGGGCTGTTGTCATAATGGCATCTTAAAACTCAACTAAAACAGGTATTATTGTGCACAGAAAACCATTGTAGCAATATAAATTTAGGTGTTACTTCTTAGAACGAACGGTTTGCTGGAGCGACTCTTATAAAATATGCATATATAAGATAGATATTGATTGATCTGTTTTTTTTTTATGACTCAAACATTTTTAACACAGTAGCCTACATCAAATATTGACAAACCATATTAACCGCCACTTGAATTCTCACTTTCGAGTGTGAACTGAATTATCACTTTCGAGTGTGAACTGAACTATTACTTAACAAGTTCTTAGTATCACTAAAAAGAAGCTTGGTAATACTTGATCTCTGCAGTAATCAGAAGTCTCATCTACTGACACTAATAAAAAATTCATGTTTCAATCGGAAGCCATTAACTAAAAACTTTATATACTACGTGAGGCCAATTTGAATCCAAACACACAAAATCTTAATTTAAGGTAGTTCTATTCGACTCATACACAGGATGAAGTAGAATTTATCATGTAGGAAACTGCAAACTTTGAGTTCGTTTTTATTGCAAATCTCTTAAATGATATTTTCTGTGACATTGACTTTACTTCCGATTTACAGAATGCATAGTATAACTATTTACAAATGTTAACAATGATTATTAATTATCATTCAAATAATTTCATTAGCAAGCCACTACGGCGGATGGAAACTATTTCTGTTAAGAATGTTGTGGAATAGCTGAACATTCCCACAAGATGGTTTAAGAATATTTAAACTGCACTCTTTCTTACTGAGCGAGAGGAGTTAACGATTAACTGTTTATTACACTAGTCTGTGTTCTCAACTGTATATCATATTATTCTCCGAAATAAATTACTCTTTACTTTCTATATATGTGTCAACCTTTCCTATTTATGACACAACAAAGAAAAACCAAGAAAACGACTCTGTAATTAGCAATAGATCATGATGTATCTCCCTTGGACATACATGTTCATCATTTTCGTATTTAAATATTACTCAGAAACCAGTAAATTTGGCCGTGCAATATAGCAGTATTGCTCTAACGAAAAAAGTTATGATGTACCTTTTTTGCTATGTTGTAGTAACAAATACACAAGCATACAGAAATCTGATCATTATAAAGATGTAGGATCATTGTTAGATAATTGAATGACACGTTTTGTTCTCTAAAAGGCCTTACAGTTGAAGATTCTGGCCTTTTCTATACATTTTCGTTTTAGTATATTATTTTCTCTTAATTAAAACATCATTTTTTGATCGAAATTACGGACCGGTTCAATACTAATGCCTTAAATGTGCTGTTTTGCAAATTTACACTTAGATTCTACTAACATTTCACTTTTCTTAACAATAATCTGTTGTCACAAAATGCGATACTTAAAAACATCAGCGATAAATGCAAAAAGAAAAGCGTTGGTAAATCGAATGAGATCGGACGCGAGACATTTTAAAATTTATCCTTCTTATATCTTCGGCGCTATCCTCGTTGCATAATTATAATGTCCCCGTTTATATCTCTCCCTACATATATAATGACATCAATAAGAAAATTAGCCCGATGATGTCACAGAATATTCCACTTTGTCATTCAGTTACCTAACATATTTCTGATTCAGTGCAACTTCAGTTCTCGAACGTCTCGCATGTCGAACAAATCGGTTTTAGAACAGAAAATTCGAGATGAAAATGCCTCGGTTATCGAACAAAATTTCGGTTCTCGAACAACATTGCCGAACAGAGTTAAGCCGAACGGAATAATTTCTGAGTCGACCGCCATGTTGTATACATTCGTGTGTTGTGCTGTGCTTTTCTTTTTCAATTTTATTGTACTGTGAATTTTTCTTCTCTACATTGATTCCTATTGGAAAAATAGTTTCGGGTTGCGAACGGCCTTCAGTAACGAATTAAATTCGTGAACCGAGCTTCCACTGTATATAAAAATTTATAAAGCGTGCAACAAAAGTAACGTCCTTTTTATTTATTAACTTCTAGTGAACAAAAATAAATTAGGGTAGTTTAAGAAATTTTCTAAGTACTGTCACATAAAGACAACGTGACTTTTAAATGATTAACAAACTATTTAACATGTTCAAAATGCTCCCTTTCAGTTTTAATACAACGCTGAACCTTACCAGCAACAGTTCTACAAACCATTTGATACATTTCTATATTAATTCAAGAAATTTATTAGATTCCTTGTTTTAGTTCAGGAATTGTTTTTTTCGGTTTGAGCTTATAAAAGATCTTTCAGGACACCCCACATAAAAAAAGTCTGGTGACGTTAGCCTCTCAATTACTCCAACTCAGATTGAAAAAATAGTGTCATACACTGTATATCATAGTCTCCCATATATTTATTATATTATTATATAGATATGACCGTTCAGTTAGTTAATAATCTAAGAAAGGTACACAAATCGAGTAAGAGTTTTGTTGATGCGGTAGGATTCTGACTGGGCATAAAGTAGTATTCATAGTTTTATGGTTTAGGGCAAATTTATTTCAAAACGAGTAGGTAATTTAGATTAGTGACTTCGGGCCAATTTGCTTTAGTTTTACCAACTAGGCCACCTACTTAACAAGCTTGCCTGAATAGATGGTAGAACGTGGGTGGGAGAGTTCTGAAAAACAAAAGTTACTAAGAGCTACACGAGATAGTGGAGAGCCATGATCGATCATGGCCTGAAGGGGCACGACACAAAGAAGAAGAAAAAGAAGAAGAAGAAGAAGAAGAAGAAGAAGCCTGTTTCTCTCTTTTGTTAGACGATTATTTTCTGCTGCACAAATGTCAGGAAAAACGAAAACGAGAAATGGCTTCCTCAAGGAAAGAAAAATAAAAATAAAATTATCTTTTTGGTGTTACTACGAGCTACAAAAGATAGGAAATTGTGGAAGGCCATGATCTCTCACTTCGATCACTTCTATTAAACGATCTTTTTCTGTCACACAACAATCGCTACTTTCCGGAGAAATTAAAACGAGAAGAAAAAAATGAAAATGAAATCATTTTTTCAGGTTTTGAGATTTCAAAATATCTGGTGAGATGTAGGAAACACTGAATAATTTGACAGTCTTCATCTGTTCAAAGTTCTCAAAATTTTAATGACATAAGAAATAAAGAAAAGTGAAATACATTTTGCGAATATTAAAAAAAATCCCTTTCTGATTTATTAGTTTAAGATTTAAGTTTTCCTCGCGTATTTTTGTGCCTAGGACGCCAATTCTTCTTCCTTGATGTCAGTCACTTGAATCATGTTCTATTTCTACCCGTCGCCGATTTAAGGTTGCGATATTATGCTTGAACGTTCTGTGCCATGTTCTCCGTGGTTTTACTCTTTTACGTCTCCTCTGCATTGGTTCTCAACTCAATCTTTGATGGCGGTTGCCTGCTAGGTGAAGAATTTACCCAGTCTCAATTGCAATCCTTTGCAGCTTGACTGTGCGCAATCTCAGCACTTCTGCATTTGCGATGTGGTCACGGTAAGATGTCTTCAGGATTGTTCTAAGACACTTTTGTTGGGATATATCTAATTATTTGTAAATGGATATTGTTGATCTCCACGTTTCATAGTCACATGCTGTTTGTATCTGTAGTAGAATTGTTTGAGACATTATAAATTTGCTTAACAGTAAGCTTTGATGAACACGCTATTTACTCAGATGCGACACAAAGTCGAGATTTCTGTGGAGAATCTGAGTGTTTCCACTCGGGTCAATAGTCAGAATTTACCCATCGTAAGCAAAATCAGGATCGAGTATGATTCTGGTCTGTTTTTCTCAGCCGAGTTTCTGTTCGGAGAACGAGCATAGTCTGAGCATAGTCTGCCCGAAGACACAAATCTTGACAATGAGAGTTAGGCAGCGGACCACCTGTCTCCGGCCAGCTTTGATGATCTCGTTATTTACTCAGTCCCCCTACTGAGATGATTTGTGACTCAAGGTCGAGATTATTGTGGGGAACACGAGCGTGTCCACTCGGGCCAATAGTCAAAATTTAACCAGCCCCCGCAAAAGCAGCCTCGGGCACATTGTTCGGTTGTTTTTCTAAACCGAAGTTCTGTCCATAGACAGAGCGCCAATCGAATCGCCCTCTGACCGAAGACAGAGCTTCTGACAATCAGAGTCAGGCAGCGGGTCACCTGACTTTGTTGAGCTTTGATGAATTTGGCATTTACCCTTTCCCTCAAATGAGATGAGATGTAATACAAGGTCGAGATTACTGTGGGAAACACGAGCGTGTCCACTCTGTCCAAGGATCTAAATTTAACCAGCCCCCGCCAAAGCGGTATCGGGTACATTGCTTTTCTGTTTTTTTCAGACAAGTTTCCTTCGCTAGACAGGGGCCGACTAAGTCGCCCTCTGCCTGAAGACACAAGACTTGAGAGTCAGAACTAGGCAGCGGACGGCCTGGCTCCGACCAGCTTTGGTGATCTCGTTATTTATCCAGACCCCCAATTGAGATGAATTGTGACTCAAAATCGAGGTTACTGTAGGGGACACAAGCGTGTCCATTCGAGCCAATAGTCAAAATTTAACTATCCCCCGCAAAAGCGGTCTGGGTATATTGTTCATCTGTTTTTCTAAACCAAGGTTCTGTCCATAGACAGAGCTCTGACCGATGCCAGAAGTTCTGACATTCAGAGTCAAGCAGCGGACCGCCTGACTCCGTCGAGCTTTGATGAATTCGGTATTAACCCAGCCCCTTTTATAACGGTTTCATAACGCTTTTATCCTCTGGGCGATGTGTGCTTGAGGGACGAGATGAAAGAAAGGGCTCAGTTCGAAATTCTAATCAACCGAATAAGGGCGATGTGTACATCGGCCGAAATGTCGTGAATATGGCAACGAAGATGAGTACAGTAGTCCGAACAATGTAAATAGTGTAAATAATTCCAATACCTCATTTCAAAAATACAAATTCGTAATCATTGTGTTTATTGTAAACACTGAGTTGAACACTTCGCCTTAGAGCAGTTCTTAGCAATATCACTGAGACAAACATAACTGTCATGAGTTCGTTCCTCACTGAGTATCCCTCACTAAAAGTATCCCTCGCTAAGTATCCCTCACTAAGTATACCTCACTGAGTATCCCTGTGTGCCAGACTACTCTAAATCTTGTAAATGCTTAATATAACTTTTACCTTTGATTAGAAATGATTAGATTAAATCTGCGACAGTTTGTCATAGACTGGCGCCGCACGTAATTTCTTTTGTCTATCGCAATGTTTTGTGATCTTATAAGCGGTCTGTTAAAATGTATCCTGCCATTTTGAGATATAACGAAAATTAAAGAAAAGAAGAAAGACAGGATATAAAAGCAAAAGATCCACAAAACATTTATTTATCTACTTTCGCCCAGGTACATGAAAATAGATTAATACTTGTAGTCAATGTCGAAAAAGAATAATTTATCTCCCTTTGACAAAAATGGAGGATGATATGCCTGTCAAAAAGCAACTGTCTGCTACTAATGTTTTACAACGCGGCTATGTAAGTAATACGCATTGAAATAGGGCAAGAGTAGGTATGTCTATTGTAGATTGTTTCAGAAGGGAGAATATTCACAGAATACATTGCAAAACATTTTCATCTCAGTTGTGCCCCCTTCAATATATATATATATTTCACTTTTAAAGTTTTTTACTAGTTACACTCGGAAAATAATTACACCCTGATATGATATTGCACTATCGTTAAGATTTGGAACTCATATCAATTTTAGGATGAAGGAAATTACTTCTTTAGAAAACTTTGAATGCAGTACTTTTATTAGACTGAACCAATTTTGATAATTAGGATTTGATATAATGAAAATTTTAAATAAAAAAAGGATTTTTAGAAATATTCATATTGAGCGATGCGGGAAAAATTGAAAATTGAAAAAATAAATATCACGACAATAACAAATTATCTATAAAAAATATTTTATATAGCTATCTATCTATCCATCTTTTTTTTCTTTCTCCCTATCTCTCTCTCTCTCTCTCTCTCTCTCTCTCTCTCTATATATATATATATATATATATATATATATATATATATATATATATATATATATATATATATATATATTTAATTTCTTCGAACATATACCTAATATTTTCTATTACAGCAAACTTTATTTTGCAGGAAAGAATGTTGACTAAAACATCAATTGATTCCTTGAAATTATATTTCTCAAGAATTAATGGATTTTATTTTTTAATCTCCGCATATTTTATTATTTCAACCGTTATATTTTAATGGATATACATATTAGAATAGACACTCCGAGAAAACTTATTAAAGAAAACCTGGTTTCTCCTGAAAAGGAGGACGCAGGTTCGAATCCTGCTGTAGGGCACATTTTCTTCGCATCTCACATTAGGAACCCAAAATCAATGACTATATACGGAGGAAGGTCAAAAGTCTCGTGCACCGACAGGAAACTCTCCTCACCACTATTAGGCGCCGGAATATGTCGTGGTTTTGCCACGTCACACACCAAAGCAGCCTCTGCAAGACCATCATGTAAGGTAATGTTAATGGCGGACGCAAGCGGGGACCTTGACGCAAGAGCTAGTCAGATAACATCAAAGAATGGACGGACTTAACAATGCCGGAACTCTTGACAGCCAATACCTACAGATCATCCTGGAAGAGGTTGTATGTTAGGTACATCCACTTTTTCGCGAGAAAACAGCGTAATGAAAAAGGCCACAAACTTAATAAAAATAAAGTATTATCGTCAAAATGTTTATGTTATTATTAAGATGAAATACCAAGGTACTTTTTAATTATTTTTTGAAATTTTTTAATCCTTTCTAAAACGTTCGAAATTTTGGCTAAAATCTTCTTTTGATTACGTCATTGCGGTGGCTATATAAAAACATTGACATTGTTTTTTTTTTTTGCTTTTTCCGTTGAAAACACATTGATTTGGAAACTCTTGTAAAAATCAAATAATTGTCCGATTTTAATGAAATTTTCAGGACTTATTCACAATTGAATTAAATTATTTTTTTAAATGTTTTTTATAGAAAATTTTGGTAATTTTTCATATGTTACCCCCCCTCCCCCACACTCCTCACTTACTTAATTTCATTAAATTTCGCAAAAAAATTTCTATTTCCTGATTTTTTTTTATTCATTAAAAGTAGGAGTCCTTGGAGAATCTAAATCGCATAATATTTTTTTCAAATTTGCACTATTCTAACTGAAAATCTGCTCTGAATTGAAAAAATAATGAATGCAATAAAACAATGACATTATTTAATTAGAAAAGCTTTTAATTGCTTTTGTAAATAAGGACATTATTGTCTGAAGATTAATTTTTTTCGATAAATAATGAATTTTTACAAGAATTTTTTTTCATTTTTTTTTATAAATTTTAATTATAATCATTTATAATAGTTTAAAATCGTGTAAAATTCTGTATTGGGTTATTTCCTGGATGTGATATAGTGATTAAGTGGAAACGAAATTTACGAATCCAAAATTGAAAAGTTTAATAAACGTAATTACGCTATTCTATTTTTTAAATTATTTTTTATTGTTTTACTTAATTTGTTCCCTATTTTCATCTATGAAAGTCTAAACGTGACATTATTATGAAACGGTCACGTGATCTAAGAGTTTTGTCTCTTTACAGAGAAATTAATTTGAGAAAATTTTATAGTAGTTTAATTTATTTTTACATAAAGCATCTTCGAAAGGTAAATAAAATTCAATAAATTATTAGATAATTTCGGGAGATGTGTTCATTTGTAAAAATTACTAGGTAGTTAAAAACCAAAAAAAGAAAAAAATGCGTTCACTTAGATTTCTTAAATTTTGTATCAGCTCTAGCCACCCATATACTAGCTGTCATGGCTTCGTCACTCAATCAGCCATCCATCATCACCTCAGATAAGTTATGATAAGCAGGACCAATCATTAAATAAATGGT
This sequence comes from Acanthosepion pharaonis, assembly GCA_903632075.3. Taxonomy (NCBI): domain Eukaryota; kingdom Metazoa; phylum Mollusca; class Cephalopoda; order Sepiida; family Sepiidae; genus Acanthosepion; species Acanthosepion pharaonis. The sequence continues at coordinate 1,029,004 of CAHIKZ030000857.1, read as the reverse complement.
TGTATATTACTTTTTTAGGCTATAAGTAATATTTATTTCAAATCAGATTAATTTTACTTTAATTTTTCTAATTTTATTCAACGTGTCAGAAATATATACGTATTTTTTAAAGAATTTTAAAATCGATAATTTTTTTTTGTTTACAAAAATTTGTAAAATTAAGAAAATGGCCGCTTTTAAGAACATTTTAAGAAATCGAAATTAAATTTGACATTGCAATCTATAAAATTTCTATCTGAAATACACCAGAATATTTTACTTACTGGAAATAATAAATTTGATTTCATTTTAGCTTTAATTGAAGGCTAAATAGTTTTCAATTAAAGCTAAAATGAAATCTTCAAGGGTGTTTTTTTTTTTTTTTTCATTTTTAAACATTCATTTTAAACTTTAGGTATTGAAAATTTATGCCGAAATAGTGGAGGTACCTATTGTATGTTTTTTTTTTCTGTCCTTACGTGCCCCCGACAAATGATGATGATGATGATGAAGATGATGATAATGATGATGATGATGATGAAACTATAAAACTGCAAGAACAATTTACTCTAATTTTACTTGTACAAATTCCTTTCTATAACGGCAAAACTTATCTAATGCACAAAATCGAACAATTTTAGAATATATTACCTCATAATAATGTTGATAAGAATAAATAATAAAAATAAAAAAAATTAAAAATTAAAATAGGTTGCCGACAAAAATTAACGTTTATGTAACGTCATGAAAAAAATATATGTTGTTGATGATGATGATGATGATGATGATGATGATGATGATGATGATGATAAACAACCTACTCTAGGATATTCTATTGGCAGTGGCTCTCAGGAGTTCCAGCATTGTCATGTCCGTCAACACTTTCTCTAATACCATGGAGGATACAATCGTTCCACGTTCCAACGGTTGTACCTTGTGTTGGTTGATGGTGTTTGTCACTCCAATCGCCCATTTGTCCCGCCCATCAATGGAACACACGGCCGTTGTTTCTCCGGGCCTCAACCGATCCTGCATGGTCTTTATCATGATTCTTTCAGTCGGCTTTCAGATAGTTTGGCGGCGCCCATCGCTTCTCCAACCTCAATATATGATACATGTTTATGAATTCACTTGATTTATTTTAATCCCTGATAAGTTTGAAGTCGAAAACTTACAAATGAAGTTAAGCTACGTTGAGTCTGGTCAGGACGTAGATGAGTGGCCGTTTGAGTGACGGGGTGCTGGAAGCTTGCATGTGCGGATGGTGTAATGGGTAACGAGAATCAAGTTCGAACACCAGTCGGATTCGTTACATTCACGGGCAAATACCGTTGGGCGATCATGCATCGAAAATAGACATGATCCACCAAGTGTCTCACATCCACCCCCTAACTCTACGCATTGGGCAAACGCGGTAGGGTAATAACCCATTCTTCCCCATGAATTTGGGGGAGACTTATATCCAACAAAAAGGAACTTCACGAGCTGAGAACAAGAAGAATTTATTTATGTTGTTTTCTTTTACATTCTTCTTTTATGTGCCGTGTCCCTTCAGGACGTAGGCGATCATGGCTCTCCACTTCCTCCTATCCTTTGTAGCTCTCAATATGTTTTGTTCTTTTGCTACTTCGCCCAAACCCTGTTCCGCCATCCATTTGCCTAAGCCTGCTTGCTTTCCCTTGTCCCTCTTTCCCTCAATCCGCCCTGTGAGTATCAGATTCTCCGAGCCCTCCTTTCTCATTACGTTTCTCTTCCTGATGTTAAGTATAATCTTCCTCCTTGTTTGCATCCTCTCCAAAACATCGTCGTTGCTCACACGCTCGAGACATGATATCCTTAGCATCCTTCAGTAGAACTATACCTCCGTTGTCTCCATCTTTGAGGAGACCGTCCAACATTCGCTGCCGTAAAGGAGAACAGATATCACGTAGCAGTTCAGTACTCTTTTCTATGTTACTAACGAAATCCTCCTGTCTCTTAATACTCTGCCTAGCTTTTGGAATGCATCTTTGACCATCCCAATACGTCTTCGGATCTCAACGTCGCACTTACCGTCATCTGTCAGAACACTTCTCAGATATTTAAATTTCGTACCTGCTTGATTTTAGTGTCATTTCAGGCTCATTCTTTTACTTATATCCATGCATTCTGTCTTCTTGTAGTTTATGCTTAGTCCCTTCTTCTCGCTCTCCTTCGCTACCTTCTGTAAGAGGTTTGCTTTCCGTGCCTGCTATCAGCACTGTGTTATCTGCATATCTTATGTTGTTAAGAGTGTGGCGGCCAATGATAAATCCTGGTAAGATTACCAGTTCTCTCAGAATTGCCTAGCTGTTTAGGTTGAATAAGTCCGGTGAGAAGACACATCCTTGCCTTATGCTCCTTTCTATTTTCGTATATCTGCTGAACTCATTCTCTATCTGCGCGCAGGCCGTTTGCTGCCATTATAGGTTCTTGATTATTCTAATATCTTTCCCGAGGTTGCCGAGCAATTTCAACAGATTTTTGTAGCGTACATTGTTGAACGCCTTTGTGCAGTCTATAAATCATATATGCACCTACTTCTGCATTTGTATTGCTCTTTCTGATAACATTCTGAGCATGAATATCGCGTTCCTTGTTTCTGAGTCTACAGAGTATCAGCCAAAAGAAAACTGCTATATATCTAGTAGAATTATGTTAATGATGGTCAATGTTGACCATCATTAACATAATTCTATAATTTCGAATGTTTTCGATATATATTTCCAAAACTGATGAAGAATGTCATTATGCATATAATACATTAACAGTTTCTGAAAGGCATGAACTCATTTCTCCTAAATTTTAGTATCATCGTACTAAATTTGCAGAATGTTGAGTTATCATATACATTATTTATAAGTAAACTATATTCCTCATCTTTGTTGTTATCTGTGTGGCATTCAGATAATTTCAAACTGAACCCTTTTATTTAATCTACGGACGTAGAGAGTGTCCTCATTCTCCTGCCCATGTCCAGGGAGATTTCGTCTTTGCTTGCCCTGTTTCCACTTGAGTCCCAAAAATTTGTCCAAGAAATTATATATATATATATATATATATATATATATATATATATATATATATATATATATATATAGAGAGAGAGAGAGAGAGAGAGAAGAGAGAAAGACAGAAAGATAAATAGATACAATATTTTTTGCAGATAACTTGACCTGAAACTGACCGTCCCATAGATTGAAGTCGCATTTTGTATGTTTTATATAATTACCTACAACATCGGCTCTGTTTGTCTGACTCTCGTGTGAGTCGGAGTCACAGTGCCTTTGTATAAGGGAGATAATTAACTTTAAAAAATATAGTTGCACAGTCGTATGCTAATAATATTTGAATAAAAGAAATATTAGGTTAATTTTTGGCCTAATTCATTTATTATTTATATAAAAAATATCAAAGTAACCTCCAAACCAACTTCATTCATTTCTTGTTCGTTAATCAAACATTGATTGCTGCCAAGCGTCAATCTTTCAAACTTTTAAATTGCTTGCCGGACACAAATTTCGAATAAATTTCCAACTGGCAGCAAATGGTACGTGCTTTTTGAAATGTTGTGAATAAACATCGGAATGTTAAACATATTTCTTTTATAGCCTGTTCCTAAAACAGGTTACATGGAAAATTATTGCGAGAATCGCCACAAATTACGCAGCAATTATTTCGATTAACTGCGTTATTTAAACGATTACTTCGCTACTTATGTAAATGTTAAAACGGTTGTTGTGGACTATAATGAGTTAAAAAGTATTCACTACTATTTCTCTACTAGTTTTGTCTTCAAGGTTAGGATTAGTTTAGCCCCCAACTGTAACAACTTCTATTTATATGGTGGAGATTTGCATATGAATACAACAGTAGACTTCTTCTTCCTCTTCATTTTTTGCCTCGTCCCTTCAGAACATGGACAATCACGGCACTTCAAAACTTCCTATCCTTTGTTGCCCTTGGCAGTTTTTCTCCTTTTGCTAAGGCTCTCGCCTCCCCACATCAAGTAGGTGGGTCGCTGCATTCTTTTATTAAGCTTTCCCAGAATATGCCCTATGAGTATTAAGTGTTACAAGCTCTCCTTCCTCATTATGATTCCAAAGAATTTCATCTGTCTCTTTCAGATTTTGACGATGTGTTCTTTTTATATCTTTCTGCATCACCACATTAATGATGCCTCTAGTTCAGCCATAGAAGACGATGGAATATCACATAACAATCCAGTACTCTTTTCTTTATTTATAATGATTTTTTTCTGTTAATCAATACTTTGCTTAGGTTTTGGAATGCATCTTTCGCTAGTGCAATGTGTGTTCGGATTTCGGTGTCGCATATTCTATCTCCCAGATATTTAAACTTCTAAAAGCAATCTTATTTAGCAATAATATAATTGACAGATCGCTATAATATGGCATTGTTGATTATTTACGACTAGTTTCTTTAAATAATTTATTGACTATTGTTTTCAACACGTGGCAATAATTGTAAGTAATGTGATGAATTAAAACAAGCAACCGTGTTATTGTTTTAAGTTCTCTGAATATCAGTGTTTTATAGAATACTTTGGTTAACGGTATTCAAAAGTGAAGGGAGATAACTGTCCGAGTACTAATAAAATTTTGTGCCAATCTAAAAAATAAAATCTGTAATGTATATACATATATCTATATAAAATTATACATATACTGTGTGAATATATTGGTATGTAAACATAGGCAAATTCCGTATATATATATATATATATATATATATATATATATATATATATATATATATTTTACTAATTTAAAAATATGGTTCCATCGCTACACAGGAATTACCATGTTTCAAAAACAGAAAGTAAAAACTTCAAATTGACTTATAAAATTAAATTAAAGTCCCTAATCCTGTTTCATTTTCAAGCGAATTTTGAAATAACTTATTTTTGAAATTGAGTTTTTACAAGCACATACATTCATAATATTAGTTTCTAAGGGTACGGGGAAATCCAATCATTTTAACAAGGGGCGGTAGGGTATTCATTTTCACAGACGACTATTGCATCAAAATATGAGTTACTTTCGAAAAGAGGTTAAGTTAAGGTAGAGGTGCCTTATCAGGGTGGGTAGAACAATATTATCAACGACAAAATGTTTTTCGGCACTTTTGTAACTCATATAGGACTAGGGACTTTAATTTAATTCTATAATAGAATTTGAAGTTTTTACTTTCTGTTTTTGAAATATGGTAATTTCTGTGTAACGATGGAACCATATTTTTAAATTAGTAAATTTATAATATTTATGGTCTGTAGATTTGCATTAAGCACTGTTTTGTAAAAATAAAGATAATTAATAACACCGGATTATATATCTTGCTGTTCTTTCTCTTTATTATACTATATATATATATATATATATATATATATATATATATATATATATATTATAAATTTACTAATTTAAAATATGGTTCCATCGCTATTACCATGTTTCAAAACAGAAAGTAAAACTTCAAAATTGACTTATAAAATTAAATTAAAGTCCCTAATCCTGTTTCATTTTCAAGCGAATTTTGAAATAACTTATTTTTGAAATTGAGTTTTTACAAGCACATACATTCATAATATTAGTTTCTAAGGGTACGGGGAAATCCAATCATTTTAACAAGGGGCGGTAGGGTATTCATTTTCACAGACGACTATTGCATCAAAATATGAGTTACTTTCGAAAAAGAGGTTAAGTTAAGGTAGAGGTGCCTTATCAGGGTGGGTAGAACAATATTATCAACGACAAAATGTTTTCCACTTTTTTGTAACTCATATAGGACTAGGGACTTTAATTTAATTCTATAATAGAATTTGAAGTTTTTACTTTCTTTTTTGAAATATGGTAATTTCTGTAACGATGGAACCATATTTTAAATTAGTAAATTTATAATATTTATGGTCTGTAGATTTGCATTAAGCACTGTTTTGTAAAAATAAAGATAATTAATAACACCGGATTATATATCTTGCTGTTCTTTCTCTTTATTATAATATATATATATATATATATATATATATATATATATATATATATTGTGTGTGTGTGTGTGCGTATTGTATTTAGGCAGCATTTTTCATTTTTCTCCACAAATATTCTTAAATATCTATAATTGGTAACAGAAGCCATTGGTTTATACCAACGGCTCCCCATACTTAATACTTCTCTAATTCCCTCTCGCATGGTCATGTGTGACGTCATGAGCTGCGATGCGATTTTCGCTTCTAGCGTTTTATATGCACGGGTTTATCGTTGCTTAGAAATCATCTATGCAAACAGAAACAGACTATCATCACTTTATTGTCCGTGTAGTGCTTGATATATTGTAGTGTAATTGACATCTTTGATAATGGATTATGTAAGCCGAAAGCTTAGATTGGATTAAAAAATATGGATCGATATTGTGATTTTCTTCCTTTGTTTAATGATAATGTTATTAAGCTTATCAGACGTTATGAAAAGAATTTACATAAAATAAATCAACAACACTTGTCTATATTATTTAATGAAACATGTATGAATATATATAAGTGGACATTGTGGTCAACACCCAGCGGCAACATTCTCTTTCATGCTTAAGCATGAAACAGACAGTACCCGCTTGGTGTGGACATCAATGTCCACTTTTATATTCACATATGTTTTATCCCTGATATCGAACACTTTAACTCATAAATATAGCAAACGTAAAAGTATATATATATATATATATATATATATATATATATATATATATATATATATATATTACGGTTATCAGAAGTGATTATTATTATTATTATTCTGCTCGAGCTCTTAACATTTATCATTATGATTGTTTGCCTTGTATGCGTTATTTTTCAGAATCCTCCTGGTCGACTGCGAATTAATTGTATAACAATGCTCAGTTATTACACTATATAATGCATTAATGACCAGCCATGTGATCGCCCATTTAGCAAATAATTTGCTTAATACCCATGCGGTCTTAAACTTATTTTACCGGCAGATTTGGATAATTTAAAATCATCCAGCATTAAAATTCTTTCAAATTGTAGAAAAATATAAAATGTTGACATCATTCGAAAGAGAAATAAATTCTGTATAAAGCGTACACAATGAAACTAATTTATATTGTTTTATTAGAAATATATTCTGAAATGAATAAAACTTCAGCCATCGGTCTTAAACTTATTCTCGCCAATAAATACACACACACACATACACACACACACACACACATATATATATATATATATATATATATATATATATATATATATGTGTGTGTGTGTGTGTGTGTGTATGACAAAGTGTAAAAAGTTTTCTTGTTACGCGTTTCGTCCTTTAGGACTTCATTGGACGAGGTTTGTTTGCGTTGATGCGACTACATATGCGCACTAACGAGAGACGCTGGGAATTTTAAATTTAAAACTGATTTTCTTTTTATATGTCCTTTGGGTATATAACCTAACTAATTTTATTTAGATTCTTTTTTGTTTCTATCATTTTTGTTCTTAGATATTCGACATTGCGATAATAGAGGATCTGCCAAGAATGGTGAAACGTTGTAAGAACCTGGACGCAAATTTACTATGGATGATCTAGCGATTAAAGAACTCTCTAAACATTTTTGTTTCAATCAATTGTTTTCGCTTTCATTTAGAGTAACATTTTTTATGTCAAAATTAATGCGTTTAATGTGTTGTTTTGTAAAATATCCTTTCTGCGTTCATATAATCTTTTATTTAAATTTCTTAAGGTTTCTCCGATATATTATTTGTGGCAATAATTACAGGTAATAGACTAAATTCCTCCTTCAATTTTAGCTTATTGCTTTGTTTTGTATTGATTAAGTCTTTTATTGTTTTAAACGTAGTTGTAACTAATTTTATGTTGATTTTAGATGAAAGTTGTAATAGAGTTAGTGGGGAGAACAATATATCTTTTGATTTTTTGGATTTGTCAGGTTGGGCAACTTTTTTATTTTCTCTTTTATGAGCCTTTGTTTCGCATTCAATATAAACTAGTTAGGGTACTGGACATTGAATATGAAATAGGAACGGTAGAGTAACGGTTAGCGGCTAAAATTTTGGAATCGGAGACACGATTTCGAGTTCATTACACTTACTCACGTGCCTTAGGAAAGGTATGAATCCATCTCCTATACCCCCATCTATGAGTAAAATAATAAGGCAGTCCAGTCTTAATTCAAACCGGATCACACTATTCTAAAAGTGTGTATACATGCGGCTGGGTGCCGCTTGTGAATCCAAATTCTCACTGAAGCTCCTACTATGGATTTACACGTCCGAATGAATACGACCTCTGCTACGCTTGGTCAGGTTCCGTTCAGATGCGGAGTCAATAGCACCCTAATGTTCCATCGAGAACGAGAGGAACTAACTCTTTGATATTTTACACACACACACACAAACACACACATATATATATTCAAGTAAGTTTGGATAAGTAATTTACACGTATTATGCCTATTTATTTTAGTTTTAATCCTTAATCAAGTCTACGAATTAATGTCTTGGTGGCTGAAAAATATTGATTAAGAAAAATTCCAAAATTTTCTTTCAAATAATTTTTATTTTCCCAAGAACTTTCAATCTCATCTGAGACCATCTTCCGGGGTTGCATACCTATAGATGTGTTATGCGTTAACGCCGTAAATTCAAATATTTTTTCCACAATGCAAGGGAGGTAACTTATATGTTGTTTTTTTTTTTTTAATTTTTAAGATTTTTAATTATAATATTTTTTAATTTAGTATTTTTATATAGAACTTTGCTGCTATTTTCTACAGCTACCAAGAAATTAATTTGTGGACTTGAAAGGATTAAAACTAAAATAAATAAGCATAATGCGTCTAAATTATTTAACCAAACCTGCTTGAATGAAAATTGGCTGCCTATATATATATATATATATATATATATATATATATATATATATATATATATATATGTATGTATGTATGTATGTATGTATGTATGTGTGTGTGACTAAGTGGAAAGATTTGAATGAAAGCATAAAAAAAAGAAAAGAAAGGAAAAACATTAAAAGAATAAAGAAAATTTGAAAAAGGAGGAAAATGAAGAAATATAAATGAGGGAACGAATGTCAGTAAAAAAAAAAAAAAAGAAGATAAATATCTGATACTTCCGTGGGTGGGAATGATTAAATTATTTCTAATTATTTCACCCCGACCTCCAGCACGGTGCTTATTTGGCACGGCACGCTTATCGTTTTTCAAAGAATTTTCTCTACTGCATGATTATTTGGTTCCATGTTTATTAAACATATATATATATATATATATATATATATATATAATCGAAACTGCATGCTTATTTTATGAGTTGAAATATTCTTACCAGTTTGACTATACCAGGCTGCCTCGTATTGTGGAGCAAAAGACTAGATTTTTAACAACGAAAGAAAGAAAGAAAGAAAGAAAGAATGAGAAAAACTAATAAAAACAAAAAGAAAGCAGACAAGGAAGAAAAAAAGAAAAGAAGAGCAAAAGAAGATACAAAGCAACCAAGATAGAAAGAGAAAGAAAGAAAGAAAAGTAAACAAGAAAGAAAGATGTTATACAAAAGCGGTAAAATATGAAGTTCAAGAAATAAATCTGTCAGCCAAGACTTCGACGATTCGAACCTGGAATAATCTCAGAATTTACCAATAAAGCCCAGTAGTATTCATACTCATTCCAATCACTATCCCGTTTCTCCGAGGGTTTCGGTCAGATTCAGAAATAGGCCTGCACTTACCACATGAGCCAAGTCTTTAGCTATCTACAAGAAACCGCTAAAATTATGGAAAGGCTACCGTCGGCGAAGAATACAATTATAGCTGTAAAAGAAATCCCAAATGTATTTTCGGTTAAGTGTTATTTGTCCCCACAAAACAGTTAAGATAGGAAAAAAGAAATCTTTGGGGGAAAAGGCTCTTAAAAGGTAACCGATTAGCAAACGAGACCTGTCCGTTATCTGGTCCAGAGGGTTTTTTTCAGAAGGTGAACAATAGCTGTAAATCGGGGATTAAATGACCAATGGAGTGTAAATGCGTTTAAGGTCGTATGTCGATTAAAGTAAGATCGTTTTTGATGTTTCCATGCATGCACTTTTATCCATCAGCGTGGAAAGTTGATTTGGCACGGACTGAATTTGTACGAAAATACAGTCGACGTTCGAAGTTTTTTGTTTGTTTGTTTTGTTTTTTTCTTGCTAAATTTAATCTAATGCTAGGCTCGAGGGCCAACAAGGTAGAGAGTTATATTTGAAATGGTAATATGAATAATATGTGTGATATGAATGGAAGAGAAGGTGGTATAAATTGGATATTGTGAGGGTAACAAAGATACATAACGATTAACTCTTGATGAGGTCAAGATTCAGGAAAGCACTCATGCGGGACTCTGTTCTATTTATTTATGCCTGAATGAGACGCTTTGAGTATTTTTATCAGCATAACTATTCGGGGTCCGTTAGTAGATAATCAACTCAACTTGTGTATTATGATGGGATCCAGAGGTAGTAGGGTCCGCTAGTTATACTGTTGTCGCTCTCCACGAATGGGCAAAGAATTCAACGAACAGACGTCTGGAAACAAGAGACGGTGGGAGAAAGGGAAGAAGTGAAAATAAATGAAAGGAGAAAAAAGCAGATGAGAACGAAAGAGAAAAGTGGAGGGTAGCAGTATGAATAAGGGAAAAAAATCTAAATTAAAAATAAATGAATTAGCGAAAAGAAAGGACAAAATAAATGAGCGAATTCCTGACAAAACGAATGAGAGAACACTGAAAATTGGCATGGATGACGAAACCACTTCAAATATTCTGACTCAAAATTTATTTAAAACAGAATCGCCCAACTCCAGAAGAGTGACAAATCACTTTACTAATGGCTATCAAGACATTTCTAATTAACCAGCAAAAATATTTCCCGCCTTTTCTGACGACACTTCATTGCAACATTTTTCCCAACCATGCACTGTAAAAGATATGTTATTATAATTCTGCATGCTCCCCCCGAAGTTCCTTAGTTAGCACGTACGTTATGTTACGGCCCGTCAATACCTCATAAATAATTGACTATTCCGTTTTGTTCACATGGAAAAACGGAAAAGACATATCTGTTCTAACCTAGGAAGGGTTACTAAATAAGGAATAACCAACACGGAGGCTAGAAATGAAATGATAATCTTTATAACATCAACAAAATACAATACTCGTCCAGCGGAGTGAAGTAGTCAAACCACTGCTAGTGGTGGACTACTTGGACAGCATATAACGATATTTACCTGCTTCCTCACGAGGTAGGATGCGACACAGGGCCAAATTTGATATGGGGAAATCCGAGCCCGGGGGATCGGGCAAAAATTGCCGGTAGTCTCCGCATACGCGGGATCGGGTATCTGTCTACCTCCCCGGACGAGACTCTGCCCTTCGGCATAGCCTCGTCCGGGTTCCTCTCTGATCAAACGCATGGAGTTCAACACAGCAAGAACTTCCCGCGCTGCCAGCTCACGCTGCCAGTGCAGACAGCTTTTGCCCCCACTTGCAATAGTGTCCAACTTATTTATGAGGTTTGGGAAATACCCATTAGTGTTCATAGGTACGGTATATAACAAAATCAGAGACGCTACTTGGTTTCAGTGAAAAAAATCAACGAATGAACGGTAAAAGTGTTTAACGTCTGTTTCAGTGAAATAGAAAAGGTTTCAAATCATTTCAATTGTACCCTCTTACTTCTTTCAATAACGACCAACGTTCGTATATACGATTGTTATTACAATATTTTGTTCAAGTTGTTAAGCTCATTTACCGATGCGATAGAGTTTCTACGGATATTTTATTGTCGTAGAACTTGCCATGAACTTATTCAAACATTAACTGAAGAATTAAGATTCCTCAGAAATTTCAAAGCATGACATTTTCACGGGTATTTCGTGTTAATAATCTTGTTTATCAACCAATGCTTCGATCATCCTAGACGTTGAAAATGAGAGATAGCGTCTCAGTTCTTGACTAATGCTGCGCTGAAATTGCGGCCTTCCTTTACAAATAGTCTCTATTCCATGAGTCAGAACATTTGATCAACAAAATGTGCATACTGCGATGTTTAGGAATAAAATCGTAGACATTAGGAAAAATGGCTCGTCATCCTAAACAGGACCAAATTGTTTAGAAAATTGTTGCGTTTGTAAAGTCTAGTATACAGTTTTAGTTAAAAAAAGAAAGTAATTTATTAAGTCAAAATGTATTGAAAGTGCACTAATTACTTAGTTTCAGCAGTAGATTTACCTCTGGTATCATGCCACATTTTTTTACTGCTTTTCCCCAATACAAGTGCCAAAAGCCACTAGAGGTAGAGTTACCGAATCAGGTTGTTGAATAACAGTTGACTTGAAGGTGTTAAGATTTTAGTGATCGAGGAAGTATCCTCTAAGGAGCCTATTCCACAAAGTAGCAGTTCTTGTGAAGCAGCTGGCCAAATGGAACTTCCCTCTTACAAATGGAATACGAAGGGAAGATGGATGATTCAACTCTGTGTATGCAGCATAACGGGTCTTTTGGAACTAAGGAATGTATCCCATCATGGACATATCGCCTTTCTTGACAAAACCGCTGCTAACTACAACGTAGGATATTTACAATCAAAAGTAGTAAAAAGCAAATTTGGTAGAAGAGTGAGCTCTGTATCTAGACACATCAGACGCCAGGAAAGTAAAATACGTACCTATTTTTTAGCAGTTTTTTTTTTCAGTGTATGACTATAAGCGATGTTAGATTTTGTTCACCCCTACATATAGAGGATTTGATGTTATTTAATCTGAAAAACTTCTTCCGAAAGTTGAAACCCGTCACAATTAATTTTTTTTCCAATTTTTCATTTAATTACCTACCTAAGAATTATTTATGACAACAGAAGTCAAAAGTTATTTTATGAATCTGTGATTGTCAGTTGGGAACTTTAAAACTGGAAACAGTTAGTTTATCCTAAGGCAGTTTTCTCCCCAACAACGGCTCAACTTTTCAACTTGATTATAAAGAAAACACTATGAGCGGTGACGCTAATTTGAATCAGCAACTGTTGGAATCATTTTTTTTCAATTTCCGCAACTGTTGATATTGGACCTGCCGTTTGGTAAATCTTCACTCCTCGTCTAGAGGCAAATTCTCGCTTTTTGCAGTTAAGGATTTCTTTGACGTTTATGTCGCTGATAACCTCTACTGCGAATGCTGAGTCAAAATCAGTGAAAATCTATTAATATAAGCAGACATTTTGTTATATTCTAATTCAATTATGCGGCAAGATATTTTTATAGTAACTTGATTAGAAAATACTGCTACTTCAGCCAACATTACGTAATTGTATTTCGTTTGCTGCAGGGCTTACGTCATGCCAGCAAAATAAATCGTCGAATTTCTTCGGAGCTAAAATAACCACGGATTATAGAAATCCCGAATAACTGGATTTGTCATAACTTTTTGACATATTATATATGTAAGGAGTTTCGAATATCTAAACGGTTAAGAGAACAGAAAATGGATTCGGTGACCCGGGTTCAATTATTGAATGAGACAGATTGTATTCACTTTAACGATCTTGCGAAAAGCATGTCCCACTTTCTTTCCCTTACAACTATAGGTAAAATAAGAAAATATGGGTTCTTTAGCCTTGGTTGACGACCAGTCTAGGAGGAGAACAATACTGAAATTAAACACCAGAATCGAAATCATCTCTTCTAAGGATAAAAATATTACAGGTATACAGGTCTAGTTTCAGAAGTCTCTAATAATCTTCTTTCATGTTTTGTGTCCGTTCACAACGTGAACGATCATGGCTCTCCACAACATCTTATATGTTGTAACATTGAGAATATGAGTCTTCTTACTATCCTACCCAGTCCCTGTTTTGCCATCCATTTACACACGCAAGTTAAGTAGATTACTTGCTGTTTCCCCTCTTGCCTTCCTGTGAGTGTCAAATTCTCCAAACCCTCTTTTCTCATTACTTGTCCCTTGTAATTTAAACTGTCTCTTTCTGATCCTAAACACAAATGTTCTTTTTGTTCCTATTTTCCTAAAAGCTTGCGGATGTACAGGTGGTGTAATGGATAGCCGCTCGGAATGTGAATTTGGCGAGCCCGGTTCGAATTCGATTCGGATTCGTTACATTCCCTTATGCACAAATACCCTTAGGAAATATATAGATCAACATCCTCCCCGAATTATCGATTAAATAGTAGGACTCGCATCTGGAAAAATTATTGTTATTCGTAAAAATTGTTAATGCAATAATCGTTTACAAAATAAAAGGATTATTCTTTCAATCCTAAAATATGTTTCGGCTTTAAAAAACACACAAAAGGTTGATAAGCCGTAAAAAACAAATCAATTGATAAAACTTAAAACTTTCTTGTTGCTCACATAGTCTGTCTCTAGCATTCTCAGCGTCCTTCTGTAAAATCAAATCTCTCTTGTCCAACGTCTCTTCATCTCCCGTATTTATTGCCATATTGGACGATGGATATTATGTAGCAGGTCAGCGTTTTTTTCCTTTGTTTCTAACGGCATTTCCCTAATACTTTCTTTAGTTTTTGGATGACATCTTACTCTCTTCCAATATGGTTTTGGATTTCTCTCTCACAAATTCCGTCGTTTATTGAATAAAAATAATTATTATAGTAAACTCTCTCACAGACGGGATGTGGCAAGCCTCTGATTTCTTAATCGCTATTTCCATGGAAAGTGTTCGGATAAACTGCATTCCTTGGTTCTGCCAATTCTAACCTTCACGGCTGGGACCCACCATGCCATTCACATTGTAGCGAACTACTCTCATTCCGTCTGTAGTGCATAGGTTTCACTCGAGTAGCTTCTTCCCACGAACCACTACTCTGTCGACTCCCAAGATGTTGTTTCCCCGATCATTACAGTGTTAACCTGTTCAAGTCTAGAGTTCACTGCTATCTTTCCCGCTTATCTGCATAAACTGTGCCTCTTACTCTCTAACCCTCTATCTCGAACCTTGTACAAAAAAAAGCCCTCTTTTTATATCCAGTAGAATCTTAATGCGAATTTACCCATACCGTAAAAATGATAACTGATTTTGTCTCTATTAATACAATTATTTTAGTCGGTAAATAATTGCTTTAGGTAAGTGGTTAGCATACGAAGCTCGCAAACCGTTGGCAGTGAGTTTGGATGCTACATGATCATGGCCGACATTAACATACATAAATACAAACATAGTACTTTTGCTTATTACATAGCTTCAAAAGATGAAATAATGGCCGATGTAGATCTCTTCCTCCTCTTACTTCCATTTGATTTCCTTTCGACACTTTTCGATCGATAGTCTGGTCTTTGGCTAAGCGAACAGTTAATGGCGAATGTTGGCGGCGTCTGATTTGATGACGTCACGAAAAAGAAACTTGAAAAAAAAAATTACTACTTTCATTTGAGTCGTAACAATGAAAACGTGACCACGTGAGTCAATAAGACCCGGGCTTTTTCAAATCGATTTTCTTTCATAATTCGACATCTTTTGTTCCTATTTATCAAAGTGGCGAGACATTAAATAAAAAAAAAAAAAAAAAAAAGAATCATTCACTTGGGAGAGTAGAGAGGAATTTCGGATTAAAAGAGACCAGATGGAAAACAACAAGCATTTACTTAAAGCGAACTAAGAACAAATGGTTACTGATACGGTCAATTTTATTGAAAGTAAAATTATGGGGTCATTTCTCAAACGTGATGTTGAAGACATTACATTTTCTCTGCTGTCCTTAATAAAACAAATAATCAATAGATATGTAGTAATATCTGATTTGATTGAATTTTTTAATCGGATTTACTCCAAGCAAGGTAGTAAAGTGTCTGAGACAGAAGGAGGTCACTGAGTGTGAAAAAATTAGAAAGAAGTAACATTACTAAAGAGTGAGAGCAATAGAAGAGTAATCAGGAAGACAGTAGATAACGATTGACATTACATTTAAGTTTTTGATTGATTAATTTTCTACGGCTTATCAACCGTTTGAAGGTTATTTAAAACCAGAAAATATTTTTAGATTGTAAGAATTTAAAAAAATTAATAATGGTTTAGTGAACCAAGCCTTATTAATTAACTCATATCTGGAACGAGAAGAGGCGGGTTCATGCCTTTCCTGAGGGTATTTTCCCAATACGTGTATCACTAAATCGTTATTACCCCCCACCACTTCAAAAAATTTTTACAATCTAAAAATATTTTCTGGCTTTAAATAACATGCAATGGGTTGATAACCCGTAAAAATAAATCAATCAATCAAGCATAACTTATTAAAAGTATTTGCATCCTCCGAGAATTTTTAATTTATGAACTAAAAAATGTCTGAAAATAGAGAAAACAAATCATAACTTGGAATATCTACTTTATTAAAATCGATAAAACTCAAACGCCTATATCTACATATACACACACCGGACCGGATTATCCTTTAGGCTATTATAGGCTGCAGCTTAGTACCCCTCAAGCTTCAATAAAGCAATGATTTTAATTTTCTAGATGTCATGACTTCCAAATAGTTTCATAAACTGAAATGATATCAATATAACAAACTCATCTTTATTTGACTTTGCAGAAAGGAGTAATGGATAAGCGGCTCGGGCTGAGAAATCGGAGACCCGAGTTCGAAATCCAGTCGAATCCATTACATTCACTTACGTGCCAATACCCTTGGGAAAGGTGTGAATCCTCTTCTTCCCCCACCCCAGCTATGGGTAAATAGCAGGACAGATCTAGTTCCATAGCCTTGGATGGCAACTGGTCTAACGCAGAATGAAATGGCAACCTACTACCTGTCTCGTCAGTCATGTATCAAAAGATATCACGCATAACTGAGGAAGCAAAGAGATGAGGTATTATGTACAGTATTTACATTATTCGGACTATTGTCCTCATCTTTGTCGCCATAGCAGGAGATAACTGATAACTGACATCCATCAAAACATGGCACGTGGAACTAGAACAGTCTACCCCAGTGAGCGAAATAAAGGGTTCAGTTCGAAATTCCAACCACCTGAAGAAGGCCGTGGGAAAGATATGAATCCTCTTCTTCCCCCACCCCACCTATGGGTAAATAGCAGGACTAGTGTTAATTTTCTACTTCTAAATAATTTCATAAAATATAAATTATCAATATAAAAAACATATTTATTTTGATTGTTTTATTATGATTCCGGCTATAAAAAATCTGTTAATTTTTAAATGCTTTTGTGTTGAAATATGTACTAATTTAGTTTGCATCCAACAGTGAAATATTTGTATTTCTTAAAGAATATTTTTTCCTGATAAACAAAAGTTAGCTATTCTAGTTTATTTAAAGACTTTACAATAAGTTTACTTTTAATGTAAATTTCTCTAAAATATATCACGAGTAAGAAATATTTAAGACCAATGCGGGCGAGTTAAAGAGTGACTCCGTCTGATAGGGTGGAGGTGTAATGTCATCATCGAAGGGGCCCCAAAAGGTTATAATCCGGCCCTGAACAAACACACGTGTGTGAGTATATGTGTACGCGTATCAGTGCGTATGTAAAAATTAATACACCAAAATATACATATATATTATTTAACATTTGCTATATTAATGGCGAAAGGATGTTTAGAGACATAGACATTCATAGGATTCAATAGCACGGTGCTCAGTTTCACACTGTGTGTGTATATTTATGTTCATCCACATAAATATACACACTCTCTCCTCTCCCTATACTATATATATATATATATATATATATATATATATATATATATATATATATTCTACATTTCTTTCGTTTGTTTTTGCAGTTGTTTGCATTTTGGCTTTCTATGTGATTTTTGTGGAGAACATTATTAACGGTTCAGTCTTGGGCCGTTACATCAAATAACCTGCTATATCCGGTTATCTCTCTCTTTCTTCTTCCTCTATCCCTCCTCTCTCTCTCTCTCTCTCTCTCTCTATATATATATATATATAGATAGATAGATAGATAGATAGATAGATAGATAGATAGATAGATATATTAGATAGATAAAGTAGTGCATAGTGAGTGTTGATGATAATAAAACAGTGATTGGCGTATAATAACAGCTAAACTTTATACTAATAATAAATGAACATTTCCTTCCTCGGTGTTTTTCTCTCTTTATATATATATATATATATATATATATTTCGCAGACACTACTGTTTCGCTGTATCACAGCTCCTCAGTGCGACTAGATATACGAATGCCTCAAGCCAGTACCGAAACCCGACCGATTCGTTGTTTCGACCACTAAGCTATCATCACTCGCCAGAGAAAAAGCTAACTCTCGCGTAAGAAACGCCAACCAGTCAGAGTGCTCAAATTCATTTTACTGAAGAGCTTTGAATTAACGTAGGGGACTGTTGTTTCTAGAGTCAGCCTATCTTTCAACATTGCTCCATTGAAAATATATTTTCAAGAGTTTATATATATATATATATATATATATATATATATATATATATATACGTTTTACCTGTTTGTGACTGGAAGTGATAATTCCGAGGAAGATATAAATCCAGGGAGAGCTCAATGCAGATTACAGAGCATTATAATTTATAATAATAATAAGGCGTAGGCTTTAATTATCCAGATAAGTCTTCGTCTTCTTATTATCACTATACATATGCGTGCGTGTGTGTGTGCGTGCGCGTGTGTACATTATTAAGTATGTAAATTAATGAGAAATACAGTCATTTGCACAATAATTGTTTCACTCAATCTCTTTCCTTAGCTTGGATAATCGTCAGTGAGTCGGGTCATCTTGACTATTCGTTGTGAGTTCAACCCTCACTGATCCTCATAAAATTCTAGATTAAATAACCCGACAAGACTTGACATGTCGTAACATCAGCCAACTTAACTAACCTTCCTTGTCAATGCACTTAATACGGCGTTTACTGTTAATCACATCATTCATCATATACAGTGTCAAAAACTACTTTATTAACTTTTATTTTATGCCAAAACATTGTAAATGCATTTGTAGAAGATGCAAGACACAAAAACGCTTGCATGCTTTAATTCTTTCTCATATTAAGTTGTTTACACTTGGAGGAATAATCAATCAACAAGACACTGAAAGGGTGATAACAAGATAATTGCAGAGAAAGACCAGAAAAGGGAGAAGTTAATTAATCGACGCACAAGTGTAAAGAAATGTGTTAGGTTGACCGAACACGAAACTAACTTTATTATTCCCAAGAGACACAGAGAGACAGAGTGAAAAAAAAAGCAGTGTACGGCTTATTTCATGTGACTTGCTCAACCAAAACAAATGTAATTAAAAAAAAATTGTTAATAATTACTTTTATAACACTTCCTTTCCAATGGATACGTCTAGACTTTCGACGTTTATTATCGGGTGATAAAAATTATACCTAGAAATGTATTGTCCAGACTGACTCTAAACATTATATTAAGGATTAATGAGGATGGTGGAACTAGCCGTTTCCTTATAAGAAAACCTTCAACATTCAGTGATCAAACATTAAGCGTTTCTGTCGAGTGAAATTTATAAAATATATTTTCTTATAACAGTTTTTCATGTTCACTGTCATCGCACTTTCTCGAACTGATTGGAGTTTCCTTCCAAAATTTTTGTTTATGGTAGATTGGAATGCCAGCATCTTCATTATATCATTATTTTCCTTTCTAGTTACATGTACTATCCATTTTAGTTGTTACTGCTGTTGGAAGTATTCAAATGAGTCTTTTTATTATTTGGTAAAGCTCTTTGTTTGTGATTATGTAGGGTCGGATGAAGTTGATCATCTTTAAGACCTAAAAGATTCATTCTTGTAAAGACAGTTTAAATCATTCATCTGATAAAATGTTTGTCTACATTGGACATTTCTTTACGAGTTTGACGCCATGTATGCCATATTTATGAGGAGGTAAAGCTATTTCTTGATGTCTGGAGTTTCTACGCATGTATTATGTCTAAGGTTTCACATTACATTATATTGCATTCGTTTTAAGTCTTAAGATATATTGAAAGTCTTTAGATATATTTTTAAAAAAACTCTATAAGACTTTAAATGAATTTTTGATCGGTAGTTTTCTACTTGTGTTTTTGCATGAGATTTAAATTTATCCCTGTGATGATGCGTCCGTGTACGGACATAGACAAATATGTATTCTTATTTTCGACATTTTATATTTATAATTTCGCGCATGCGCGTTGTCTGTTTTTGTATTTTGTCGACAGCACAATATAGTATGGTCAGTTGGACACAGTCTGTCAGAAAAAGAGCACCATGACGTTATTCACTCTACGAGGAATTTGGGAACGGCATACTGTACTGCTTAGCATTCACACCGGAAGTTCCAATATCAACATTTCAGAGTGTTTGTTTGTCAATCTGAGGACACTGCAGACGATTGGGAGAGAGTTGGATGATTACAAAGTTATGGCAGCTAGTAAAACTCACTCTGATCGTTCTGATAAGAAAACAACTCCCAAATTTGTTGATGAGTGCCTCAGAATCAATATGGAGGCCTACATCAAGTGTCCTGAGGAGGTAGTGTTGCCCTGGGTCAAGAGGGAAGACGCTATGTCTGGTAACAGGACTCTGCACCATGCCATACAAGCAGGAGAACCTAGTCATGGCAGTCAGACAATTTCTGCGACCACATCACCCCTTATATCTGACCACTAAATTCCCCAGACTGAAACCTCCTTGTTTATAATGTGTGGGGCGTAGTTGAGCGAAAGACCAACACAACTCCTTGTAACATCAAAGACAAAGGCAAGGATTAATGCAGAATTCAATAACTTGAACAAGTAGACCATCCAGAAGTGTTGCAGGAAATTCTGAAGTCGTCTGGAGGCCGCGGTTAAAGCCAATAGCGATTTTATTGAATAAATTTACTCTTTAGTATTTCAAGATATTTTTTGTGTAATTTTGTTAAATATAACTGTTAAAATGAGATGTCAGTGTTATTTTCATTTCTGCGTCATTTAGACGAAAAATTATCCATCGCACCCTTTACATACGCAATGTGTGTATCTACGTACTTGTAACCATTGACCCACATCCGCTTGGCATCAGTTTAAACTAAAGCCTTCTTTATTTACCAAATATATATTCTTTAATCATTTCACCCAAAAGAAGACAATAAAGTCACTAAGACGAAAGGGGTTACTGAATGTTAGAGAATATGTTAAAATACTATTAAGGAGAGAGAAAATATACGAACAAAAATACAGAAGAAAACGACTGAAATTGCTGTTAAATTTTTGAAGATCAAAGTTAACTGAGAAGTAATAACCCGGAAGAGAGTTCCACAAGTGAGATGTGCGATAGAAGAAACTGTTAGCATAGAAATTACGGTTACATCTACCCATTTCAACTGTAAAATGATGAGACTTTGCCACCAATGTAGTACTGCGCTTAAATTCATAACGTCTAGGTACCTTAGAGGAAAGTTCATCATAACAATTACCACGAAACTATAAAAAAGGCAAAAGAAAGCTACGTTACGGTAGTGGGAATGTGGCTGAAGCTGAGATGTCAGGTCCAGACCAATAATATTGCAGATTCCTTGGATTTTTTCTGTATTGATATTGCGACCATTTTGCTTAAAGTTTCTTCATTTCGGATGAAAACGTGGAACATATTTCCAAGATATTTAAGTTACATTTTCATTTTTCAAAATTATAATTCATCATTATAATTTACATATATGAAAAGAGAAGACTTATGGGTTAATATTTGCATACGATTCTCTCTGCCTGTAGAATATAGTTATTTTTTTTTTTGTTTCCTTGCTTCCAGTTTTCCAACATGGCGTATAACGTCCAATTTTCCCATCGTTTTATACATAGAACAGCTTTGGCGAAGTCGTTCGGCTCCACTAAATAGTCGATGAATCTTAAACATACAGACAGTAAGTGGCCAAATAAGATCAGTCAATCATACCACTGGAAAATGGCGCGATTTGGAATGTATTCGTGCAACTGGACATCCTAGGTGGCGTGACAAGGTCCTTACGTAAACGCCAAGCGGTCGAGGTGGGGCAGGATTGTGGTTTGCAGACGAGAATAACGACTTCATTCACTCTGAAGACTTACTCGAAATGAGATGGATAAAGTTAAAGAGCTTTACTGTAGACAGTTTCACCCTATTTATTAATCACAGATAATTTGTTTACAAGTCTGAGAAATGTCAATTTTTGAAACCAGCACAATGTTTTCATGTTTCTCAAGATTATTTCGTACGAACGTCCCAAAAGGTGAAAGACGGTATACGCATCACGAAATTCGATATTTCAAACATTGTCTTCGGACAGACAATCTAGAAACATTGCGATAACTCGCTTAAACACAGCAAGCCATTTCAAGAAATTAAGTAAAATAAATACAGACATAATTATAAGGATATTTGACATTCAGAACTTACCTCAGAGAACAGCCTTGAATGCATTTTGCTGATGGTATCAGCAAAGTCGATACTTCTATGACCAACGAGGAGACTTCAATTCTATGGTATACCCGAAATCGTAGTCTTTTTCGATTATACAGGTTCTGAATTAGTCTTTATATCTATACTAGCAGCATGGCCCGGCGTTGCCCGTGTTTGATTCAAAAATCGTACAACGCATACAGCAATCGCTATCACTTGACTTAAAATATTTTTGCCCTTCCTTGCCTTTAAAGGAGTGCCCTTTGCCGTGCTGATGTTGCTACATGCTTTACTTCTTGCCTATCTCACACTGCGAATTTTTTCTAAGCTCTATACTAAACATTAAATCTGTTACGAAAAAAGAACTAAACAAAATGAACACAAAACGATCAGATTTAAAAACGGACTCGTAACTGGAAAAACTGAATGAAAAAAGAATGTTAACAACAAATACTTTTTCACACCCAACCCAGTTCTGCGGAATCAGAATCAACATTGAGTTTAAGCAAGCGAATGAGCCAATTGGAGTAAAGTGCCATGCTGATTTAAATTTTTCCCACTTGTGACGAATGCAGCTATCGATTTTTTTGCATGCTAGTTAACATTCGTGTCAGTCAGCTGTTGGCTCTCACGCTGGCCAATAGAATCTTCCTGCCTATTTGTGGCAGCCAGCTATTGGCTCTCACTCTGGTCAGTAGAAAATATCCGCAAACTACATGAAAACTGCCGTAGAAGCATGAAAAAATCGATTATTTCTACTATCGATGGGAGTTGGGAAATGCAATGTTGGTCTTGGCCTTCCTGTTAACTTAGAGCATGTGCATGTACATTTTGGTGCAAATCCGTCGAAAATTGCGGCCGTGCATTCGTTACACACACACACATCCTGCCTTTTATAGATGGAGATAACTTTTAAGAGACATTTTAATGAGTATACATACCCACGTATTTTCATACATGATGACTGTCACGTCGTTGTCGAGTATGACCATTGTAATATATCAAGCAACGCCTGTGCATGCTTTTTTTAAAGGTAGAGAAAGACGTTGTCCTGGTTCAATACCACTCTTTAAGCAAGAATAGCATATAACCAAAAGGAACGACCAATCAACATCATTAGATGCTGTCAAGGCACAGGTGATACAAAAGAGTTTACCTTCTGCGAGTTGGATATCTTAACAAATGGTAGGGCGTTCATTATTCCCGGCAGCTTACCACCAACACTACGGCCGTGCACCTGTAATAGATCCCACGTAAGGATTTATCCCCTCTTTGATAGGTCTTGTTTTTAATCCTAATAGATATCTAACTGTTGTAACTGAGTTATCAAAAACAACAGTAGAAAACCGGAATTGGTTTAACAACAAGTTTATTACCTCTTGGTACAGGGTAACATAATGTAGAATAGAAACTAGAGACGTGAATAACTGTTTTCAGCAAAAGCTACTGCTGCTATTTTGGCCTTCTGTTACTCCTCTTTTTTTGTCTTTAGCCCGACGGCCGAGTCCAAACTTGTAGGTAAATATTCTCCCTTACAACACTAACCAACCACCTCACTATAAAAGCCTTATAAGGCAGGTAGTATTAGGTTACATATAACAAGTGGCACTGACAGAGTAACCTGATAATAATATGTACATATATATCATACATGCATAAATAAAGGATATACATTTTTTTCTGAATGAATTAATATTAACGAGAAAGGATCTGATGGTTGTTAAAAATTAAAAAAAAGGAAGAGAAAAGAAAAAGAAAATGAGAAAAGAAAAATGAGAAAAGAAAAAAGAGTAAAGAAAAAATATATAGTAAGTTAGAATAGCGGAAAGAAGAAATAAATAATAATAAAAGACTATGTTGTATGTTCGTGTTTTTTCCTCACACATCAATCATGTTATGGTTAAACTTAACGAATTATTTACGACAGCCAGAAAGTCTCTCCTTTTGCGCAGAATTATTGAATCGAACGAATCCCGCGATTAGGAGAAAGACGAAGAGGTGGTGGCCATAGCGGGGGTTAATACTGATATCGATGGTGAGCGAGAAAGGAGGGGGAGGATGAGGAGGATGAGAAGAAGAAGAAGAAGAAGAAGAAGAAGAAGAAGAAGAAGAAGAAGAAGAAGAAGAAGAAGAAGAAGTGAAAGAGAAAAGCCGACGAGTCATGTGCGGATTTTGCAAAGCGAGATAAAAATTGAAGACACCGGAAGTTGAGAGAGAGAAAAAAAAAAGAGGGAAATTCGGATAGTACAGTTCTCGCGCGACGGTATCAGTGAAAAAGCGACAGAACTGACCGTTCCAAAACAAACCGAAATGATCGCATTACGAACCACTTTCGATATCCAGCCAGTCCCCCGACACTTTCCATCCGACCCGCACCGGTGACCAACCTCACACTCCATCCATGTATCCAAATAAAGTGGCCGATCATTTTACTTTAAGGCGATTTGGTTCGATCATTGCAATGGCGAACACCGAGTTCAAAATAGCTAGCTAAGAATATATATATATATATATATATATATATATATATATATATATATATATATATATATATTATAGATGCTTAGTCTTTGATAGTGTCATTATATATCTTCCATAATCTATCTTGCGTTTTCCACTTCCGCTGCCTTGCGTGTTTATGGCTGTCGAGGGATACGAAGTTTTTGATTTCGCTTTCGTCAAAATTTGTACAGTCTACAAACATTAGTAAAAGAAGAGTTAGGAAACCGATGTACTTCGATTTTACAAGCACCTACATGCACTAACTGTTTGGGTTTTAGGATTGGGTTTCGCCAGCTTTCTATCTTGCAGATCTGCTATCAAAATCCTAGAGATTTGTATTTGCATCCAGCACCGATTTCAGCCCTCGGGGGTAAAGTCGTAATGGTCTCATTTACTGAATTATCAATACACATGCGCACATCTATCTATCTATCTATCTATCTATCTATCTATCTATCTATCTATCTATCTTAGTCTCTTCATATCTATCTATCTATCTATCTATACTCAAAACAAATAAAATTGTCCACTAAGTAAATTGATGTAATATTTAGCACCTCGACTTCGATTCCAGCTTCACGTAGACAAACCTTTTTTAAACCCTTCAGTTCACATGTCAGAATGCTTCGCCTCACCGTCTGTTCCTTCGTGCGGTAAGGCAAACTGGGCTAAACGATGGTTCCCTGTGCCCTTGGGGACGTTGGTTCCATTCCTACCGAAAGGCGAAAATTTTTCTTTAATAAGATTTCTCGAATATTCAGGCAGTTGAGCTCTAAAAACGTTTTCCTCGTGACGTCATTTATACAATGCCAATTTATTTGAAATGAATATCGATTTACATCGTTCCAAAATATTGTATTGTGTTGCGGCCAACATATATATATATATATATATATATATATATATATATATATATATATATATATATATATATTGTGTATTTGGGCAGTAATCCATCTTTTATGCAAGTTTCGTTGAAAACGATTGATAAGTTGCAGTGATTGAGTTTTTATGTAATTTATCATGTGTTCGTATATATATTTTCTCTCTCTCTCTCTCTCTCTCTATATATATATATATATATATATATATATATATATATATATATATACCCTTTGTGCAAATTTATTGAAAGAATGCTTTAGTTTCCTTTCTTTCACCATATGGTCTGTTTCAGACCCACTTGAGAGACAGGGTGTTATTGAGTTCTATTTTTCCTCAGATTAGGTCATTTGCAGTGGTGTGCAGTAATTTATTTTGCCTTGAAAATATTGCGTCATCCCTGATTGCATTAGATTTTTTATCACGCCCAGACAGTATTGTCTCGACTGTCGATTAGTTGTCCTGTGGCAATTGTCTGCGATGGACGCTATTTCAAGGAAGCGTAAGAAAATTGTAACGCTGCACGAACCCATTGATAAGCCTTACCAGTGAGCAAATCGAAGTACTATAGACTGGCCCGGAATCTCACCTGATTTAAATCTAATCAAGAATCTGTGGTCAATCTGCAAGCACCGACTTCGTGGAATGGACATACGAAGTAATAACATATACACTGGATCATGTTTTATTGGGAAAATAAGAAAAAAGTAAATAATAGCGGAATTATTGGTTTTGTTTCAATTAATTTGCACAAGGGTATATATATATATATATATATTAATCCATTTTTATGTTTCTTACGTTCTTTTTTTTTATAGATAAACATAAAAAATGTCTTAAAATAATTGTCAGACTTTGCCCATTTCATAATATATATATATATATATATATATATATATATATATATATATATATATTAAAAATCTATTCATGAATGTTGCGTTCGCTTTCGCAAAAATGCACTTGAGAAAGTATGCATCTATCTCTTACCCCTAAATAAAAGATAATAGCAAAGTAGACTGGTTCATCTAGTCTTGATTTGCTACCACTTTAGAAGCAGACGTCTACATTCAAAATGGGTTTTGGGTGTTTCTATCAATGCCATTACTATGAAAACCTACTTCCAGCAACGTCTAGCGTAGTGAATCTGTGTCCCTATATTCTAGAGGTGGGGTGAGGGCGATAGGATTAACATACATAATACACATACATAAATATATACTCAGAAAGGAACCCATGACCTCTCATATATTAGTACTGAATATTTACTGAGCTAACTTGAAACAAGGCTAAGTATTTTGAAGAAGATGGTATGAAGGCAATTTCCAAAATAGGAAATGGTCTACCTATTAATGCTTACCGAACCACTAAATAAAAGCTCTATTTTTTATTACTAGATAGATAGATAGATAGATAGATAGATAGATAGATAGATATGAGCAGAATGAGATAGATAGCTTATTTTATTTATTTGCCATTTTTATTTGTCGAGCACAATACAAAGAACGAATTCGTTCGCAATGTCTTATTGATGCAATGCGCCAAAAACAATACAAAGACAAAGTAGATAACTAATTTTGTTTTGGTCCAATATTCCACATGAACAAAGAAAACAAACACTTTCTCCAGCATGTATTTCCCTCTTCACCTATGCCCGTCCCTCAGCACTGGTCGGCTTTTATCCTTTATGCGCCACACACCAAGAAGGAGGTAACTAACCAATGCTGCCGCCGGCATCCTGACAGACGCACCGCAAAAGAGAGCAAACCTGGATGACTGCCATATTGGCCAGTCTGAGTTCGATAACGATTCTAATAAAGACTTATTAAAAGTCTGACTACCAACCACAGCGTCAGTCTCTTTCATCATCCGAGTGATAAAAGCATGCGCTATTATGGCTAAGAGGACCCAAGTTCAATCCTAACAGATGGCTCAATGATTTGCTCGAATAAAATCTCGCCAAGAGGGATGATAAATAAGAAAAGAAAAAAAAATCGACAATAATATCTTCGTAACAGCAATTCTCTCACGTATACAGCATCACAAATGACACAGTGCAAGAAACCAACAAAACAAGAAACAGGACGTTGGATGGTCTCAATTATGAGCTCTTCAAACGGTCTGTTCTCATCGTCAAGAAGAGAAAGTTGAAATGGTATGGTCGCATCATAATGGTCAACAACCTTTCTGCTGCCATCCTTGGGTGAAAGAAGAAGTGGTAGACGAAGGGAAAATGGATTGATAATGCCACTGAGTGGTCTGGAGGATCCTTCACAAAGACCCAGAAATTGGCACGCAACAGCGACATATGGAGGGAGCTGGTCAAGTTTCCAGCTGCTCAACGATCCTATGATTACACCCAGTCATAGGAATGATGAAGATGATGATGATGAAGAAAAATAATAGTAATTGTTTTATTCTATATTCGGTTAGCTTCCCTACTATGATACTGTTGAACTAACGGTAAAAGGAATCTATGGCATTGAGCCTTGTTTTTGATACTTTGACAATAATTTATTTTATCTGTTACACCAACAGTGTGGCGAAGATTATCATCAAGAGGATTAATTGGACTATTTTTTGACGCTACTATGACTGTCCTGTTTACTTGAAGTTGCTGCAACAGTCTGTCATGCCAAGCGTTAGAGAGGACTTTTAAGATGGGGAGTTATATTTTCAGCAAGATAGGGCATCCCCACACTACCATCACGATGTTAGATCCTACCTTGATGAGATCTTGCCAAACAGGTGGATTGGAGGAAGGCATTTCGTAGAATAGCCTCCGCGTTCACCACTAGACATTTTTATGGGGATACTGAAAAGACAAAGTTTACGTTATGAAACCTGCAACAATCGCTGGATTGAGAGCAGACATGGAATAAGAATGCATAAAAATACCAAATGAAAAAATGTATGCTGATGTTTGCGACTCCATTGATTAGCATTGTCAGCATTGTCTGGACAAGAAAGTACGTAAGTTTGAAAATAGGCGTTGACAAAACAATAATGTCTGTAGATTCTATTAAATTTTACTTATTATAAAACGCAGATTGTGTCTGTGTGTGTGTCTGTCTGTACGTTTATATATTGGATCGGATTTCCTACATTTTTCAACCGATTTCAACAAAACTTCAGAGGACTACATAGAATTACCTTGCGGCGCTTCTGACAGCGCCAAAAATTTCAAATTGTTTTTGCACGAAATCAATTTGAAAACACGATAAAATACGATTCTGTCGCCAGAATGAAAGGGGGACAACTCATATCGAGTTATACTTATTATAAAACCCAGGTTGTTTGTGTGTGTTCCTTTATTTATGAGATCGGATTTCCTACATTTTTCAACCGTTTTCAACAAAACTTCACATTTTTTTTTGTCAGGTAGTCTTGCACACTTTTTTCTTTATTTTTACATTCAGAATGCTTTAAAAATTCCATTTACAAGACAATTGCTTATAATAAAATTCTATTCAATCGGTAGACTCATAACGATTGCAAACAATGGTTTTGTTTCAGTTTGGGTTTGACCAATTCGTAAAAACAAAAAAACAAAACAAAAAAAAACTAATTAAGACATGCGTGTCCGTCAACCTTAAACAATAATCTTTGTCAATTTTATTTTTCAGTCTTTATGATGGTCGATACTTGATCTATCTCTTACTGTTACATCCCCGGGCAACGCCGGGCTCTACTGCTAGTTATATATATGGGCACGTGGTTTGGAATGACAAATCAAAATACAAGTATTACAGCTTATGTAACAGCGTTTTCCCTTGCGAGGCGTGGTTAATTAATTTGAACCTTTTAAAACCCTTTTTTTTTTACATTCAACATCATCACTTGATAAGACACCAGAGGTGTTGAAACAAAATGGCTATTTTTGTAGTGATTTTATAACATTGTTATGTTATAATTTTCGAATAAATAATTATATATATATATATATGTGTGTGTGTGTGTGTGTGTGTGTGTGTGTGTATTTATATATGCTATATAAACATTCTATTTCTTAGTTGGGATGTAACTCCGATTAAATACATGTTGATCACAGTGCTCCGTATACTGAGGACAAAATCAAATATAGTATAATGATAGGTTTTGCAGTTCAAATTAAAATGTGTGAAGCACATTCGTAACTAAAAACTTCACAGTGATCAAGTGCGCAAAATAATCTGTTTATGCTTCGATAGAATCGATCGTCAATCGCTTAAACTGTCCAACGATCGGTTCTATCGAAGTAGAAATGGATTATATCATGTGCTCGGTCACAATGTTTGAAGGAACCCTCAGTATTAGAATGGAATAAACTTGAGAGAAGAGTGAAGAAAAAAATGAACTTTTAGAATCATTGACAAAAGAATGCAATCAATTATCAAACTTATACTTTGGGAAAAAAATTGCAACGAATGCCCAAAATTTGTGCTGCAGTAATCAAGGCTAAAGGAGGATATTTTGACGAGAGCAAAATTTATTCATAAAATGCTTTTTTCTTTTTGTCATAATAAAATTTCTGATAAAAAAAAAATAATGTCTCACTTTTTTCTAACCATCTATAATAATTTTCTCTTATTTAAAGTACAAAACAACTACTTTGTGGGCCAATTTTAAAAAATCACCATGGGTGGCTTAAAACTCTTTATCTGCATATATATATATATATATATATATATATATATATATATATATATAAAGGAAGAGGTTATAGTAGTGAAAAGTGTGTATATTAAAAAGAAGAATGAACCCGCAAACGTTTTTAGTTGTAATGTGAATTTTTTTAAAAATATTATGCTTTATTTTCCATAAATTTGCTACACATGTTTCCGGTATCGCGGCCATCATCAGGCAAAAAGTGGAGATTTCCGCATATTATTAAAAATAATTAATTTTTTTCTTATGTTTTTCGATGTTAAATATTCTCGATATGACCCAAATGTCTTTCTTAAACTAGCAGTGAAAAGTTCTGCGTGAAGGATTATAAAACAGTTAAGATCGGTCCGAGAAATGGTGAAGGAGTTATTGGCATTCTTATCTTTTAATGACCCCTGTGTATTTTTAGATCTATTTCCATTTTCTTGTGTTTTTGTTAGCATGCGTGTATATATGTATATTCCCTCTCCATACATACACACTGTCTTCTTACGAGTAATTAGTAAACACATTTGTACACATACACATATCACACACACATATACACACACACAAACACACACACACTGTCCTATTACAATGAATCAGTACATATACACACACATGCATACATACATACGCACATACATATACATATATCTTCCAAGTTACATGGAATCAGTATACATGCACACACACACACATACATACGCACATATATACGTACATACATACACACATACTTCCTAAGTTGTGTGGGGTTTGCGTGCGTTCCCGTGCCTAGTTCCCTTGCTTTTGTCAATATCTATATCTATATATATATTCGTGTTCCACAGATACCCGCATGTGAGCGTGTGTGCATGTATGTGAGTTGTTTGATTACTGTATTTGGCCATCATGTGTGCATGTTGTGTGCTTTTGCGTGTGCGGTTATGATCTATTTTGTTCTGGTTTAAATTTGTTTATGAAGTTTTTTCTTGTATTTGTAGGTAAGAATAATTGTCTGTTTGATATATTGGCATAATTTTAAATTTGCCCTGATTACAATTGAAGATGTGTTGTAATACAAAAGTTTCCTGTTGTCTGGTAATTTTATATTGCTTTTGTGTAGGGAGACCCTGTTGTTTAGTTGTTAGCTGATACCTATATATGACTTCTTGCATTTTGTGCATTCGAGTACATAAATCACATTTTTTTGGAGCTGTAGTTTAAGTTTTTATTTATTATGAATGTCGTTTTGGTGTTTGAGACCGGAAACACGTGTAACAAAATTATGGAAAATAAAGCATAATATTTTTTTTAAAAATCCACATTACAACCAAAAACGTTTGCAGTTTCTCTCTTCTTTTTAATATATATATATATATATATATATATATATATATATGTGTGTGTGTGTGTGTGTGTGTGTGTGTGTGTGTGTGTGTGTGTGTGTGTGAAAAGTGTATATAAATATAAACAAATATATATATGTATAATTATTTATATATTATATGCGCGGTACTTATTAGAAAGCGCACAATGACATGTACACATCAACGAGACATTTCCGTCACACTTCCAATGTTTAGATTTCAACATACAAATGCGTATGTATAGATATAACACCACCCGTATACATACATGTGTCATAGCCGAAACTGCCCACATATGTTTATATATGTATGAGTCCCGACGGACGACCAAGTGTGTATATGTGTCTGCATACATCGATGTTTGCGTTAGTACGATGAATGACAAAACGACGAAATTTCCCCCACCACTTCCACAATAACACCAATACACGCAATCTACATAAACCCAAATTTTTTAAAACATTAATCAGTTTGTCTGACGATCGCTAAAGCGTGAAACCCAGGGTCGCAAACTCACATCTATCCAACCAAATATATATATATATATATATATAGATGTGTGTGTGTGTGTGTGTGTGTGTGTGTGTGTGTGTGTGTGTGTGTGTGTGTGTAGGATGAGAAAAAAAAAGTTTCTCAATATTTATTTTTCTTAAATTAGAATAATGGGGACCAGAGTTTTGAAATATCTCGCAGGCCAGACTTAGAAGGCGATTTTTTTAATACAACGTCCTATCAGGTCCTTGGCGATCATAGCTCTCTTCTGTGGATTGTTATATTTTCTTGCAAAATATAGAGGAATAGTTCTCCATTGACTTCCCCAGGCTTTTAAATTCAGAGTTATCCTTCTACTAGACTGGCTGCCAACCAAGTTTAACCCCCCTCCCAGCTTACCTTGCTATTTAACGCATAACGAGCTCGATCTCCTTATTTCCATGAATTTTGATTAGCTTTGAAAACCTAAGCTTTACATGATTACGAACGTTGATTTGGTTTGCTCATATATATATATATATATATATAATGTGCTTTTACCTTATGTATGTCTATTTCCTAATTTCTTGGCAGTCTTAAAAAGAATATAGTTCTGGTTGTTGCCCCACAAGTGTCTCAATACAGTTCCCCATGTTATCTTCTCGCTGCCCGCAGCGTTCTACGAAGTAGCTCTGTCGTGCGTGATTTGGGAAATATGCGATCGATACACTCCAATTATGAAAAGGGCGAAGGAAAAGAAAATCCGGTGACCAATGGGACGCACTTCGCATCCCTTCCGGGCGATTCGTCAGACGAACTGACCTTCGCTGTGAACCAATCAGATCACTGTTAAGCCAACAGAACGTCCGGTCATGTCTCTGGCACGCGCAAAAGGATTATGAGGTGATCAGCGCTTGGGGATAACTCTAAACTTAATGATAATTATCAGGTATCTTCAGTGCTGTGAAATAAAATGAAGACAACTAACAGTCATCAGGGTGAACGAAAAGTTTTCAAAAGTGAAAGGGTTTACAGACGGGAGCTCACTTGTTAGTCTTTGCTTAGGTCTACGTCGAATTCCGTTCTGTACGTTTTTGTTTATTACGATGATAATGATTATCACCATTTGTAAAACACAGCCTCGAAAGTGATTGCCTACACCAAAGTGTGAATGTCGACATTACGTTTTTTCCTGCGCTCGGAGTGGATCGAGGCAAAGGCTATTTGTAAGATTCTCTATATTTACAACAAACTGCATCCCCAGGTCGTTTTTTCGTTTTAAAAAAATAATTTCGTCGTGAAGAATTAAGTCTATCAAAGGATTGCTATTTTATAGCGAATTTAATGGGTGGACCATAGTTTTCGTCTTTTTTTCTTTTTTTTTCTAGAATAAACTAAAAAGAAATAAAATAAACTGATAAAATATTTTGGAAAACAAGCAAATGACCAAAACCAACGGGAAAAGACTACAAGAATAAAGGTGTTAAAGTTTTAAATATTTCAAGTTTTTTTCTTATAAAAAATCGGTATTTCTGGTTCGAGGTAAGCTCGTCGCCAGGCTGTTTTGAGCCGTTAGAGTGTCTTTTATGCCAGGTGATAAGGAATAAGAATTTATACCATTTTCGCGGTGAGTGAGTCAAATAATTTTTTTGGTGACTATATATATATATATATATATATATATATATATATATAAATATATATATATATATATATATATATATATATATATATATTATGTAATATTTAGGCAGCAGTTTTTCATTAATGCATGTTTCATTAAATAATATAGTCAAGTTTTGTCTATTTATTTTAAAATCACATTATCGTTGAAAGACGAAAGGAAAACACCATATTGATACATGTTTAAATACAATCTAAGCTTTCGGCTTACACAAGCCATTATCAAAGATGACAATTTCAATAAATCAAACAACAAACGGACGAAACAACAATGATAGTCGGACCATACTTTATACTTCTCGTTTTTCACTCTCGCGTGGTCATGTGTGATGTCACGAGCTGCGATGCGATTTTCGCTTCTCGTATATACGAGTTTGTCGTTACTTGGAAATTTTCCTGCAGCAATTGCCATTGATTTTCCTAATATATATGAAGTAGAAGTACTGTAGTAAAAATACAGTAATGTTCTAGAACCTGGATTATCTAGGGTTTCGAGACTTTCAAAATAAGACCCAGTTCTTGGGTTGACCCATCTCCCAACAACTTGATACCACTTCATTTCTTCTTCTTTTCCTAGCATATACTAAATGAAGTGGTATCAGGTTGTTGGGATATGGGTCAACCGAAGAATTGAGTCACACACATATATATATATATATATATATATATATATATATATATATATATATATATAACACTGCCCCAAAAGAAATTTCTTGTATATATATGCCAGTCGAAAAAGGGTACAGCATCTTACTTCTTAAAATCGAATACTCAGACTACCCGCACATATGATTTGATTATAGTGATGAAGACTTGTGCAAAACAAATCACACTTTTTGGAAGAGCCGAATAGAGAGAATTGATGCACATTATACCCCTCAGGTTTTGAATTCAGAGTTGTCCTTCTCCTAGAATCGGATACCACACAATATTATAGAAGCCAATCTGTCCTGCTGTTTACCCATAGTTGGCGTGGGAGAAGAGATGCATACCTTTCCCAAGAGTATTTGCAAGTAAGTGAATGTATCAAATTTGATCGGAATTCGAACTCGACTCTCCAATTCTTCAATCCGATCCGTTGTCCATGCGTTGCTTTTAGCATCATAGACAAAAATTACCAGGCTATGGCTAACCAAAGTTTTTCTACTATAATGGCAGAATTTAATTTTTGATAATGACAGGGATGGTCGAATATATTCGACCCAGAACAGAAGAAAACATGAACTTTCGTGCAGTTTACGGTTCATGGCATTTAGCCCAGAAGACATGAAATGTCTAAAAACGTATCAACCGACTCAAACGAAGGTCAACCACTGATATGAATCGTAATGAACATGTCTGGACCATTTTGTCCGTGAAATCAGGAATATGTCAAAAACTGTAGTGCACCACGCCCACGCTCAATGAACTGTTCCAAGAAGAGACGCAGGAGATGGTTAGTAAGAAAACATTATATATATATATATATATATATATATATATATATATATATATATATATACATATACACACACATATATTTATATAATATGTACGTATGTATATATATATGTGTGTGTATATGTGTGTGTGTGTGAGTGTAGTTTATATATATATATATATTGTATATGCGCGGTTCTTATTGGAATATCATATTGATATGAGTTTGTGGCCCTGGGTTTCACGCGCTTGCAATCGTCAGATAAACTCTGAAATTCATAACAATATAACTATATATATATATATATATATATATATATATATATATATATATATATATATGAAGAAAAATATATGGAAAAACAAAAATATATGGAAAAACAAAAATCCGAATATGCAAGTATGCTGTTTATGAGGCAGGCATAATATCTATCTCACGCATGGTGAATATTAGACCCGGCTTCTTTAATATTTCCCATTTTTTAGCAAGATTAATGCTGGACAAATGTACTTTTAGATTAAAATAAAATTCTTTTTAATTTTTCATTTAAAATATACTCTATTTTAGGAATACGTTTTCGTAACATCGCCCACGTGACGCCGAAGTGATCATATTGCGAAACGGAACGCTAATCTTAAAAATTTCAGTTATTCTGTTTTGATTAATCTTATGTCTATCGTCATTTCCTGTTGACTTGAATATCGTCTAATGTTAATTATGTTTAATAACTATGTCCTGAAGAAGGTCTACTAGACCGAAACGTCTGACGTCGACATTGAAACAACATTAAAACAGCATACTTGCATATTCGGATTTTTGTTTTTCCATATATTTTTCTTTATACTGTCGGATCTATATCCACATATTAACTTATATATATATATATATATATGTGTGTGTGTGTGTGTGTGTGTGTGTGTGTGTGTGTGTGTGTACGTGTGTGTACGACGCAGTCAGTATTTTAGAGGATAGTTCTCGCAAGTGTCTGGTCCCAAGTAGCCTACGATAGTTACGGATAATTTGCGATACTTATGAAGTGATATACAATTCTAGCTACGATGCATCTCAACTATAATTACGGCCATATAACGTTGAACGTTAAGCAACGTTGAGTCTGGTCAGTACTCAGATGGGTGACCGCTGGGTAATACTAGGTGCTGTAAGGTACATGATAGTCCTAGATATTACGCTACTTATACTAAGAGGAGACCTCGATATGTGAACCTGTTTCTGGACAGGCATGTCGCAAGACTTGTCTGCAGTTGGGTAAGAAGAAAAAAACTCATCTGTTCAATAAAGGATTTAAATTTCAAATAAAATAGAAAAAGGAATACAACAAAACACATCCCGCAATATTTTTTTTTAATGTAGCCTGATTAGAAATGACACAAGAGAAGATAGAAGATCCGATAAAATCAATCTCTGAAAAGAGTCAACCATTTAAAATCTCCCACTTCAAAAGTCCACTGAATTTTAATTTGCGTAAGAAAACTAAAATTTATTTATGTTCACATTAGTGTCTGACTACTGTAACTCTCTCTCACATTCAGTCTTTCTCCCTCTCTCTTTCTCTCTCCCTTCCTCCTTCTCTCTCTCTCTCTCTCTCTCTCTCTCTCTCTCTTCGCAAACAGCAAACACACACACAACTATGTGAGGGAGAGAGAGAGAGAGAGAGAGAGAAGGAGGCGCACGAGAGATACTTTTTATATTCCCGTTTAAAGATAGAAGGAAAATGTATATTGGTCTTAAATGTGAGTCCGCACGCATATACAACCGCAGACACACATGAACTCGTCGAAGTGTGTCTGTGTGTGCGAGTATCTGTGTCCGTGCGTTGTCTTCAAAACATACACAAATCTATCTTCTTTTATAACACAGTAAAAATAACTAGTTTCAGTTTTAACTAAGATAAATATACGAGTTCCCATTATTTCTGTTCTATACTTGGCGAGAGAAAAAATACTACCCACCTCATTTTTGGTAACGGAATGAATAAAAATACCTTACCCGTTTCCAAAACTTGGTCTTTGCCGCATTCAAAAGAGTAGAAACAGTTTATCGCAGCCAAAAAGAAAGCCTAAATAATTCTTAGCTTATTGATTTTTTTAGAATCGATTATACGATGCCGGCTTATTCAATATAACATAATTGAAACCATGGAGAATAATTTGGGTGGGAATCTGGGATTGTCGAGGATTAACGAGTATGCGATTGTAAAAGAATATCATTTTAAAATAGGTAAAGATTTTGAGAGTACATTTATTTGCTATAACGATAAGGAGGGATGAATCAGCCGTCA
This sequence comes from Acanthosepion pharaonis, assembly GCA_903632075.3. Taxonomy (NCBI): domain Eukaryota; kingdom Metazoa; phylum Mollusca; class Cephalopoda; order Sepiida; family Sepiidae; genus Acanthosepion; species Acanthosepion pharaonis. The sequence continues at coordinate 991,276 of CAHIKZ030000857.1, read as the reverse complement.
AATATTAAAGAGTTCAAATCCAAGAAAAGTTTGGTATTTTGTAGCAGACACCTATGTTCCAAATAAAAGCCTGCGTACAACTACCCCCAAAAAAGAGTTACCCAAAACGGACCCCATTTTTCTCTTCTTTAGTACAATGACACTCCCCTGTGGAATAAATGACCACAGTCTCAACACGGGCGGTGCAGCGGCTGGAGTGGAGATGCCAACCCCACGCTGTTTTGAATACAGAGTTGTCTTTCTATTATGCTGGGTGTCAAGAAAAGCTAGAGAGCCTAGTTTGCTCTGATATTTAAGCCATAGCTGGGGTAGGATATAATATAATAAAATATTCTATTCATACCTTTCTCAAGGGTATTTGTGCAAAAATGAAAACGGGCACGGCCGGAATTTGTTAATTGCTGTTTGGGTGTGGGTTTTTTTTTTTTTTTAGATATAACCGAATAAACTTGTTAATTACAGACAATAGGAATTTTAGTCATTGCAGTTCTATAGCTCAACTGCGAATGACGAAAATTTCCACCAACTACAAATATACAATATTAATTCAAAGTAAATGAGGCAAATTTCTATTTTATTGCGATAGACACTCCTTTCTCCAACCAATCTGAACTGAGAAGCTTTTTATTCTGAGAGAGTAATTTCATTTTTTCTTCTCTCGAAATAGCAAAGCGGATTATTATTATTAAGATCTTTGTAAATAATGTAAAAGTGAAAGTGAAAGTAGTTAAGTTTATCAGCTAAGAAGAATTTGCTTATGACTTCACAGTTGAGGACAATGAAGAAATATATAAATTAAGTACTTCACAAATAGAGGAATCACTCACCATATTGGAAGTTCGATTGACAAATATATATGAAACTAATATTTTTAGACAATGTATTAAACCATTAGAAAATCTTATTCTAAACAAAGAAAATAGATTTGACCAGTTATGTAATAACTAATCTCCTGTATGGCAGTGAATGCTGGACAATTTCTTCCCAGGTGAAAAAGAGATTTAGATGTGGTTCTACTGATGAGTGCTAAGAATATCACAGAGAAAACATATGAGGTACGGGAAAGTCTTTATAGAATCCAGGAGCAACAAGGAAATTTAAAATTAGAAAGAAATAGTTTCCGAGAAACATAATGAAGAAAGAAGGCTTAGATAATTTACCAATCATATCAAAGGTGAGAGAATAAGGATAAAACAGTGAGTAACCTATTTAACTTGTTTGAATGATAGCAGAACAGATACAAAGTGTGATAGGAAAGGGTGAATCATATTATTCATAGATTTTAGGATTATCCCTTGAGTTTGACAAATAAAATTGAATTGAACCCCAAAAGAAAAATTTTGAATAATGACATGTCATTTAATTTTGGAAGTAGGGTTGTATAACTACGCTCTGAAGTTTTGTCTGAAAAGAGGAAAACTTATAGACAGATCTCGACATCTATCAGAGAGATGAGATTTAAATGTTTATTATTGCATTATTCCAAAATTTTAACACATCAGCAGGTAGCTATTAATGTCAACAACTGAGCACAAATAGTTATTAATTAAAAAATAGTAATTAATGTATAATATTATCCATAACTACATGTATAAAAATGTCGTTTTTGATAAAAGTTTAAAAAAATAAAAATAAATAAGTAAAAAATGCGTATATTGTCGAAAATTCCTTTTTTCCACAATATAGCTATTTCTGTTACGCTATAATGTTTTTACCTAAACAATAATAATAATTAATAATTTTTTTAAACATTAAAGTATATTTAATCACATCTCCCTAATAGTTGTCGCGATCTGTGAATATTTTTTAAAATTTTTAGATGACGACCTTAACCTGAAAAAATATTTACCATTTTTGGTTACCCAATTACTTCGAATTTTCTCAGTCTGTTTATAAGGAACTAAATGTAAAATTAGAATTTCCTCGTTTGTGGCCTAGAAACTATTCTCTCAGTTGAAGCATCATTTTTAATCGTTTATTTCTTTACTTGGTGATCATTTGAACCAAATCTCATAAAAGATGGCTGAAAATTCGATCGGCCAAAACATTTAACTGAACGTTTACAATAATAAAATAATAAATAAAAAATATTGCGTCAGAATAAAACTATTTTTTTAATGATAGAAATCCTTGTAATATACCTCATCTTCAGTGCCCTGAGAAATGTCGAATTATTGTAAACAATCGACAATAGTTGAGTCATGACAACATTGCCACTTAATTTTGCAATTTGTTAACCCTTTTCATTACTGCAATGGCTTCAGTTCAAATCCTATCGGCCTTAGTTTAAGAACTATTATTTACTATGTTGTTTTATTATAGTAATTATTCTTCTTACTTAGAGTTACAGTGTAACAATAATTATTTACTAAGCTTGGAGGATATAGAGTGATGTAAAGATTATTGGGGTGAAGAACAAAATTGGCGAATTCAGTTCGAGCCCCGGTCAGGGCAGCTTGTGTTCCTTTCGTTCTAATGATAAAGATACCAATTCACTTTTCCCCACCCTACCTATAGGCGAATAACTATGTAAAAAGCAGGTCAACTAGGACTAGATTGTATGTATGTATGTAATTACTGTAGACACCTTTATAGGTGTAGTTGTTATGAGTTTTTGTTATAGGTTTTTACGGGGCGGAGTTGTTAGTTGCAAGTTTTAAATTCAGGGTTGTTCTAGACTGGTTACCAACCAAGGCTAGAGAACCCAGTATGCCCTGCTATTTAACCACTACCTGGGATAGCAGGGATGATGTCATACCTTTCCAAGGGTATTTGTGCAAAACACAACGGCTATAACTGGATTTTGAACTCGGCATGCTAATCCCATTTTTCTACGCCAATAACAGCTACACCATGCGCACACCCAAGAGAAGATTACTACTCCAACCCGTTAAAAGAAATCCTTTGATGCCGCCCTATGCACAGGGAGCCTATAAGAACCAATGATAATGAGGCTTAATTTCGTCTGACACAAGGCAAACTACTGATAAGCCAGTGGAAATCAAATACGCATGACTTGCTTACTATTAATGACACTACAGCAGGCACTGTTATAATCATACATTAAAGATAACCCCGTCTGACACAAACGACATAGTAGGAAAATCACTGAAGATTGAAATAACAATGACCAACAAACCATTACAAGGCTCGAGAGCAGCTCAAGGTAGAGGGTTACTGTCAAAAAGTTCATGATGAATGAGGTGTGATATGAGTAAAAGTAGAGATCGTAGGAAGTGGGGATTATGAGGATAAGTTGGATAGATAATGACTGAAACTTGACATGACGCACCCTTAATAGATATTTATCAAGTTGAGTCAAGGCTGACACAAGGTCACAATAGGTGAGTACACAATAAAGATCTATCTCACCAACTCTTTGCAGCAGGTACCACATAATTATTAAGTTAATCATAGTTTGACATAAGACCACAATAATGGCGAATACAGTGAGATTCCAACTTTCTTGCAATAGTCTACAGGATAAGCTTGTCAACCATCGCTCAGCAACAAGAACCTTAGAAATAACCCACAAAGGGTTGATAAACCGTAAAAAAGAGCAAATCAACATCAAAGCGGTCTTACCGTGTTTGAAATCATAGTCTTTCTCCTAGACCAACGAGTCTTCTATGCAATTTAACACATGGACGGTTCATGTATTTCCCGAGAACATTAACGAGAAATGAACTTAAGAGACGAGGTCCGAATTTGAACACGTTTCGCCAACTCCACGCCGTTATGCTACACCCACACACACTGATATATAACCCACTGTAGACTTTTAAAATAGATATTTTTCATCAAACTATTGCACAACAGCGGGGGTAATAAAAAAAAATTCTTAATGGGAAATGTTTTCTAACAAAAGCTTGCCAGAATAGTACAAAAACATCGCTCTACAAACGTGTATACGTTTTACTTGTTACGTTCCACGAAAAAAAAAAAGTCAGATCAACCAACTTATTGGTCTCTAAACAACAAACATATCTTGGATTGTCATTTTCGTACCGGCTGGCCTAAAAGCGGGGAAAGTTGAGTAATTTTCTTCAAAACAGTGTTGTTTGTACAGCAAGTGACTAAAAATAGGTCGCCCAAAGGGATGTTGATTCTTTTTACCTCAGAAAGCTATGATCTTTTCCAAGAAATTTTGTTCTGAATTTTTCTAAACCATATTGGGAGCTGCATTGGTGGAAGTTGGTAATTTCTTTTTAGATCTAAAATTTAAATTTACCATTTTTATTGTTTCAAGAACCTCCGATTTTTATTATGTGTTTTTGTAACTTAGAACAAAAATACGTTCATGAAAATTAAATAAGCAAACATCTATAAATAAATCTATAATTATAGTCTGGGATCCCGTATTCTCCTTGATCATTGCTCTTCTGTCCTTTGTAGGTATTAATAAATTTTGTTTTCCGTGTTCTCTCTCCTAAACACTATCCTGTCATTTTACATAAGCTCACGGGTAGTCTATGTATTATTTTCCTCTGTCCCTCTTGTCTTCAATCTGTCCTGTGGGTATCAAATTTTCATCATTATATGGCCTAGAAATTTCAACTGTTCTTTCTGATGTTATGTATATGTATCCTTTTTGTTTCCATTTTCACTAAAACTTCGCATATTCAGCCCATAGTATTCTCAGCATCCTTCTGTAGAATCACATTTCTATTTTCTTCTTCATTTGTGAGGGGGTTGTCCAGCATTCACTGCCATATAAGAGGACTGATATTACGTAACAGTTCAGGACACTTTTCTTCGTTTTTAATGGATTTTTCTGTTTTTTTAATACATTGCTTGGCTTTTGGAAAGCCATATTTCGCTATCCAAATGCGCCTTCGGATTTCAGAGGGGAACTTAAAACACTTCTCAGATATCTAAACTGTATATTTTTGATTTTCGTATTTCCCATTTACAATGTAATTTGTATTATAATTTGGATGGTCGGCTGTTCCTTTTGCTGACAACCATAAATTCTGTCTTCTTACAATTGATGGCTAGTCCTTTATTCTCGCTTTCCTTTACTATCTTTTGTTGGATTATCTGTAATTTCCTTTGTGTGTCTGTTATCAACACTGTGTCATCTGTATATTTTATGCTTTTAAGATTTTGGCCGCCAATAATGAATTCTGTTAAGACTTCTAACCCTTACAGAATCGCCACATTGCAAAGATTGAATTAGTCCTGTGAGAAGACACGTCCTTGTCTTATACCCCTTTCTATTTTTCTATATTTACTGAATTTGCTTTCTATGCGTTTGCTGTCAGTATAGCTTCTAGATTATTCTGATGTCCTTCCCAAATATGTCATGGCTACCTAGCAATTCCAACAGTCCTTTGTGACATAGTTTATCAAACGCTTAATGCATATAAAAAATATTATTACATGTTATTACACGTTGTAATAACCTGACTAGCTGATTCCCACAGCACTGAATTCAGCCTTCTAAAAAATAACAACATAATGTTCTGCTAAAAACGCACTTTCTTTTCTTCACTCACTTGCGCCACTGACGAAGGCTCAAGTGAGTCGAATGCTTGGGCTGAACAATATGAATTTTAAGTATTTTATACATAAACAAGTCACGTTTGCGAAACTTTATTCTCCCACTAGAAAAAAAGATCAATATATTTAATAGACATAAAAAGTATATTCTATTTAATAAGACACGTTTAAAGAACAACTGCTTCCGATGTATACCAAATTGAAAAAATAAGATAGAAAATGAATTTCTTCGGATGAATGGTGACGTGTATGTTATGCCTTAATGGTCTCTGGCAATCTGCCACAATTAAATGAGATGTTATGAGCGCCGTTCTTCATCAGGTCCTTCTAAGCCATGAATATTTTTCGCTTTTTGTTTGAATTTCCAACCAAGTGTCAAGATACCTCTACTCTTAGGAATCAGTCTTATAGTATGTGTGGGATACCAAAAGCTGAATTATGATAAGTTTCAAAGAAATCATTGGCGAATATAAATTACCTCGCCGGCCAGACATGGAACAATCTTGGCACAGAATGAGGAAAAATATTTCTTCTTTACAATCGGTGAACTATTCGGAAGAGATTATTTCGGATACTGAGTGAGTAAAATTGAGCTCGGCTCATTGGCCTGTCTTAAAATAGACCAATCGGGAAACAGTTCTCATTTGGCGCAGGCGCCATACCAGAGCAGTCGAATCAATGTAGAATCTATCATTTTTTTTTTGTTTATTATATATATATATATATATATATATATATATATATATATATATATATATATAGGGGGGAATGGTGTGGCAGTCAACAGTTCACCAAAGGCGAGAAAAGAGCGAAATATAAATGGAAGGCTGGTGAGACATCAAAAGAAAATGAAGGTAAAAAAAATATATATATAGAAAGAAAAAAAAAGGGAAAAAAATAAAGAATAAAGGATGAACAATAACGGAAAAAATAATAATTTCGCAATGTTGTCATGACAACCAACGCATTTTGCTATCTTTTAAAAGCCTAATGCACGGAAACAATTGAATGTACTGAGGTCGCATTTGACACGAGAAAGAAGCGTTATGAGCAGCTAATTCTGGTGTCCGTGTATATGCGTGCGTGCATGAATTCTACGCACCCATTCAGGACGTGGGCGATCCTGGCCCTCCCTAACTTCCTATCATTTATAGCTCTGTGTAAGGTTTTTGTTTTCGCTATACATCCTAATCCCTGTTCTGCCATACATTGTCATAAACTTGTTAGGTTAATCGCGGCTTTCCTCTGTCCCTCTTGTCTTGTTCGTGTTAAATTCTCCATGCCTTCCTTCCAAATTATGTGTCCGAGAAATGTCAATTCTCTCATACTGATTCTAAGGTAAAGCGTCTATTTTGTTTCCTTTTTTTCAAACTTCCCCATTAATTACTCACATGTTTCAGTCCAAAGTAATCTCAGCATCCTTCTGTGGTATCACATTTATCTTGTATCATATCTTTTTTCCATTTGTGAGGAGATTGGCCAGCATTTACCGCGTAATAATAGTTGCATATTCAGGTAAATCAATGACAGAGCTTTTCTTGAAATTCTTCTTCTTTTTCTCCTTCTTCTTCTTCTTTTTCTTCTTCTTCTTCTTTTTCTTCTTTTTCTTTTTCTTCTTTTTCTTCTTCTTCTTCTATGTGCCGTTTCCCTTTAAGACGTGGGTGATCATGGTTCTCTACAACAAACTGTCATTTTTAGCTCTTAGAAAAGTTTGTATTTGTGCTATCTCTCCTAATCCATATTTTGTCAAGCATTTTCAACAAGCTCTTTAGGTAGGTTATTCCCTGCTTTTGTGAGTGATCACGATTCTCCACAACTTCTTGTCCCTTTTTGTTCGTAACAAAGTTTCTATATTACCTATCTCTCCCTATCCATGGTCTGCCAATCATTATCCGCTGCTGTATATCGATCTGGGTAAGCTCTGACCATCTTTTTCTTTTCTTTTTTTTTTAAAATCGAAATCACCCAAGCAAGGATTAAAGCCACTAACACACCAGGGGTCGCTGTGTGTGAACGAATTATAAAGCAGAAGCATCATTGAGGAGTAATCAGGAAGACAACAGATAACGATTGACATTGCATTTAAATTTCTGAAGATCAAAGTTGACTGGAAAGCAAGAAAAGCCTAAAGACAATTCCATAAGACGTATGAGAAAAGAAACTTTTAGCATAGACCTTATGGTCACATCCAGCCAATTCAAGTGTAAATTGATGAGACATTGTTGCTAATCTCGTACTGCGCTTAAATTCATAAAGTCTAGGTACCACAGCAAGGATCTCATCTGAACAATTATCATGAACGTATTTATAGAAAAAACACAGGGGGGGGGGCAACTTTACGGCTGTAGGAAAGCGACTCGAGGTCAGGACCAATAATATTCAATAATCTCTAAATATATAGTAGGAGCACCAGGACAAATGTGGCAGTAATAATCGAGATATGAACGAATGGTAGACTTATAGATATGTAAGATAAATTCACGATAGAAAAATCGTCTAGCGAGTCACATCATGTCAGTCGAGAATGTTAACCCGAGAAGGCGGAAAGAGTCACTCTCTTGTAGGTTAGCGTCAGCCATGCTAAAGGAGTCCCTCAGATTATTTATAGACAGCAGTTTTGTATTGGAGGCGTTGAAATTAGCAAGCCACCCTTTGCCCCAATTAACAACTGACTGTAGATCATTTTTCAGATCAGCTGCCAATTTGACCATATCGATCTGATCAGAGTTTCTATCGAGACAATAGATGTGTCATCAGCATAGATACCAAGTTGAGAGCTGATATCATCAGGAAAGTCAATGGTGAGAATTAAGAGACCCAAGCATAGAGCCTTGGGGAACAACTGCATTTGTACGAAAAGGTCTAGAAAAGTGGCCATCCAGGATAACTTTCATTTTGTGATACTTCCAACACGTTCCCTGCTTGTTAAATCTTTTTAAACCGTCTTTCTATGAACCCTAGAATTTTCAACTCTCTTTTTTAAGTATAAGTGTTCCTTCTGTTTTTATTTTCTTTAAAATTTCATCGTTGCTAACATGTTCCGCCCATAGTATTCTCAATGTCCTTCTGTAGAACCGTATTTCTGTTGCCTTAAGTCTCTTGTTCAACTGTGAGGAGATGCTCCAGTATTTGCTTCCATACAGGAGGACCGATATTACATAACAGTTCAGTAGTCTTTTCTTTGTTTTCAAGAAAATTTTCCTGTTTCTTAATACCCTACTTAACTTTTGGAAGGCACCTTTTGCTATCCCAATGCACCTTCGGACATTGGTGTCGCATTTTCCGACCCCTTTCAAAATATCTCCTTACTTTTTGTTTGAGTTGTAATAAAAGAATTTTCCTTTACATCTCGTTTTGTTTTTCTTCTATTTTATTTTTTCTGCTGCCGTTACATTATTTTTTTAAAATTAAATAGCGAAATAAATAAGAAATACAAACTCTGATCAAAAAGTATCGGGACTGTTGTATAGTGACACCTACTCAAAACCTAGATGCATGACCACTTGGGAATACCAGGTGAATTAAGTTTGGATGTGAGGATGGCATAATGGATAATGGCTCCGAATTGTTAATCTGAGAGCCGAGTTCTAATTTCAGTTGCGTGCGTTATATTCACTTAAGTGCAAAAACCCTTGGTAATGATATGAATCCACCTCCTCTCCTCTTAGCTATCAGTTAATTAGTAAAACTTGTATCACTAAATCAGTATTATCAAAAAAATCTTATAATGCTAAAATATTTTCTGGCTTTAAATAGGCGCGTAGCTTCAGAAAGGAACTACTTCGAAGGAGATTAAATGGCGAATAGATATATATTGTAGTTTTCTTTTTAATAGTACCAGTCCAGATGTTGTGGTAGGATCCACCTAATTTGCATAGTGGAGTACCGACCATATAAATATGGTTGGTACCGGGAAGAGAGGGAGGAATCCAGAGATTCAACCAGAGACTCTGCCCGACTGCGACTCAGTCAACACATTCTCCAGGAACGGTCTTACCAGGAATATACAAAAGACTATATGTAAATATTGTGTACACTTTCTTGTTTCAATACATTTTGTTCTAAGTACATTTTGTGTTGCATTATTATTCCATGCATTAGTCAAGTTTCAACACCAGATAATCTATTTTTTATCAAACCTCGTATTTATAGTTCTCAGTAGACGATGACATCGTGGTCAATGCGAATTTGAAATCTTTTCTGAAAAGTTCGACAAGAATTTAGACATAATTTGAACCTGCCTCTCGCTCAATGGAATCCTAAAGATTTTCAAGTTTTCTGTTATAAAACGACATTTTTAATAAAGCTGAAAACAAACGAGTAACCAAGTAACTAGTGATATAATATCAGGGGACATTGATGCCCAAATCAGTGGTTCTTCTCTTTGCAGTGATCGATTTTCTAATTTTCTATCCATGAAAATCTCCCTTGACAGACAGGATATCATGACAGAGTTGTTGAGCTTTCGATATTTGTACTCCTTCTTCGCTTTACTGGCGTCATGTTCTCGCATAATAAAATAAACAAACATGTTACACACACACACACACACACACACACACACACATATATATATATATATATATATATATATATATATGGTACATCAAAATACTTTTACAATCTTTGAGTGCGAGTTCTTCACAACAAAACAGGAAAAAAAAGTTCATATAAACAAATGTCCTCAAATCCTTCATTTTTTAGCCATTAATTTTAAAGTTTACGATAGATGCTGTTAAATGTACAATCAAGGATACAACTGGAAAATACTTTTACAAAGTTTGTGGGTGGATTCCTGACATCAAAACAAAGTAAACTTAATAATTCAAAAGCAAAAGATTTACAGACATCTGTTTATATGGACTTTTTGTCCTTGTTTTGATGTGAGTAATCGCTCCCAAAGTTCATAAAGGAATTTTTGATATACCTTATATATATATATATATATATATATATATATATATATATATATATATGTGTGTGTGTGTGTGTGTGTGTGTGTCTGTGTGTGTGTGTGTGTTTGTAGGTTGCATAATAGTATCCGAAATAAAAATGAAAATAATGAGACAAAGTGAAAAATCTATAAATGATGCGTTTCGCCGTATTTAAGGAAAATGCGTTGGGATCCCTGAGGATAAGTGTCGGCTATAAATCATATTGGATCTTATAAGTTAAATTGATTTATAGCCGCCTCATCCTCAGAGATCCCAACGCATTTTTCTTCCACAAACGTTGACCTTTCATTCTGACCTGTGGCAACAGACGTTCTCAGCGAAACGCGTTCGTTTATAGCTTTCCACTTAGTATCACCCCCCCACACATATATATATATATATATATATATATATATATGTGTGTGTGTGTGTGTGTATGTGTGTGTGTTTCAACCCACGCCTACTTAACTACAAGAGTAAATGCCCCCGAAGATACAAAATAGCCCTGACTGATAAATAATTTAATAAATAGAACAAATTTAATGTCCCCTGCTCACGCAATGTTTCTTAATTAACTCGAAAACATAAAATTGTAATTAACAATGATTTCCCTTACCATATATTCGATAAAAAAAATAAAATCGATGAACAATTTGAAATAATCTTAGAAAAAAAAAAACACCAATAATAAAAATAAGATTAATGTAGAAAATAATATTTACACTATTTACATTCAGACTATTGGTCTCGAATTTCGTTGTTGTTATTACAACGTTTCGGCCGTTGTGCTTTCCGACCTTCATCAGGTGTATATAGATCTGGGTGACCAAATATAAATAGTGTAAATAATGATTAGTTCTCATCCCAGAAATTCAGACAGAAATTTAAAAAAAAACTACAATGTACGTGTTGAAATCTTCACATTATTTTTAGATTATTGAAGTTACCACAAACATTTTTGTCGCGATTTACCTAGTTTACATTTCGTTCAATTTCGCAAACTAATCGATTAAACTTGAATAAGCTGATTTGTTTAGAAAAATATTTTGACAAAAACTTACTTCACGGTTTAATAATTTCTTTAATTTAATTTAATTTTATAGGACTCCATGGTAAAAAGAATTTTTTAAGAAAATGTCTTTTATTCCTTTTTCCTTTTTAAAAAATATTTCTACTACTGTAGAAATCATCTACCAATTTGAAACTCTACCTACGGTGTTTATATTTTCAGTGCATTATATTTTGCCAAAAGGAAACATATATATAAATTATAGAAAAAATATGCAAAAAAAAAAAAACATATTACATTTTTATTAAATAAGTATTTGTTATTTTAATTATTCAATTGTTTTTAAAATAGTGGGAGCATTTTGTATTTTAATTAATAAAACTTTTAATTTTTCAAAAAAAAAATGAATGAAAATTTCCTCTACTAAGTCACGCACCCTAGTAAAATCCCCTTACTCGTTTGTACCAAAATTTGGTTTCAGTTGGTCAACGTATTACTATTTTAGAAGGTGTAAAGAACGAACGATGGACTAACGGAAGTCACAGAATTGTATATATAACTGCAAAATAGGTAAAAAAAATTATATAGTCACCTAATACAAAGACACGTATCACCTAGAGATTGAAAAAATAAATAAAAAAGTTTCTCATTTATTACAAAAATTACAAAATTAATAAATAAATAAATAAATAAAAAACGCCAACACAAACAATAAATAAAAACTTCAAACCAAAGACGTTTATGAATTCATTTGCTCGCTTGGAAGATGCTTCTCTAATAATGATAAATTAAACAAAATAAACATTGGTTTCACAACCACTATCTTATCGCGCCGTTGAACGTAGCATTTATCTAATAATGGCACAATTAAGTTACCTATCACTAACCTACACAAAGGAAAAGTACAAGAAATCCGACAACTGTTTACGAATAGCAAAAAGGTGCTTATTACATAAACTGCAAAAAAAAGGCTACAAATAATAGAATTAGATATAAACAAAAACAATAAACCCAACATCAATAAAATAATACCAAATTTAGGAACACACATACTAAATATATTGCTATTAAAAAATCCTAACATCTATGTGAACATGCAAAAACGCGATATTTCAAAATAAAGAAACTGACATCGAACAAAAAGCGAATGTCTTTGATGTAGCTAATGACAGTCGAAAGAACTCACTGGACAATATATATTTAAATATGTAGCTGAAACTAAGAAAATCCGAGCGTTTCATATGTTTTAATTCCCGAATACAGTCAACTAATTGTGGTCGTGAACAAATTTCAATGTGTAATGGACAGCGGCTCGGATTCAGTTCGAATTCCAATCGAATCCATTACATTCACTTACGGGCTAATACCCCTGGGAAAAGTACGAATCCTCTTCGTCTCTCTCATCTAGGGATAAATAGCAAGACAGACCAGAGTCTATAGTCTTGGATGGCAATTGATCTACCGCAGAAAGAAACCTACTTTGGGAGAATCTGTCTCGTCAGTCACGTATCGAAAGATACAAGATTGCCTAAGCGTGTATCACACGGCACATAATTGACTGACTATATATATATATATATATATATATATATATATATATATATATATATGTGTGTGTGTGTGTGTGTGTGTGTGTGTATGTATGTATGTATGTATGTATATATAATGCAGGAGAAAATATAATATAAATATAATAAAAAGCTTAACCACAGTAATTTGTCATATTCATTGAAAACCGCATAAAAGAGGGATTGCTGCCAAATACACAATTAAATATATTTTATTTCTACTTTATATGAAGTAGAAACAAAAGAAAACAATTTCGTTTTTTTTTTAATATATTACTTAAGTAAAAAATAAACACAAACTATTACGACAAAAACGTAGACGGACTATTAATAAATAATCAACATTCAATGAATTCCCACCAGGCACACCCGTTTATATCACCAATGTTCATAAAACATATACTTAAGAAATATAATATCTATACACATGAAGATGATATGACTAGTATTACAAATTTCAATTCCAACACTAGTAGTAGTATATCCAATTTTTAAAACACACTTAAACTAAACTAATATTTTAAAAGATTCACACAGACCCCAGGGGATAAACACGAGACTTCCACACAACGTAGAAAAACTAACAAAAGAGAATTTAAAAACTGATACAGACATAAACACAAACACCAATATACACGTGATGTCTACACAGCCAATGAAAGCAAAACAACATTGAATTTAAAAACTGGAATAGAACTCCGACTCATTCGAAGCCAAACATTTCTGATGAAGCTAACTAGATAGCGAAACATGTCAATTTTATGAAACAATCCTACTTCGAATTGTCACAATTAAAAAATAACTTAAAGGATGATGGATTCCGCTATTGCAAAAAATTACATTTAAAAGTCATTAAGAACAGACATAATCAAAATGGATAAGAAGGAAAAACAACAACTATAGTCATTAACTATACGAAGTATGCATTGTCACCAACTGTAATCGTTTTCCCTTTTATTCCTTTTTAATTATGACGTTTTATTATCTAATTATTATCATTAAAGTAATAATAATTTCAAATTGTACATTTGATAACAAATTGTTCACTCCGACATCTAGTGTAAAATATATAAGGTCGTTCCTTGTCATAGTAGAGGTCTTACTTGTCCCAATGATACCAAGAGCTAAACTGTCTGGAGTTACAACTTCTGTAGGGGCATCCATTGCGGTAAGGTCGAAGTGGAGAGACCAGATTGAACACGACCAATCCCCGAAGACCCCAACGGCGGAAGAGGGCAGCTCCAGTCGGGCTGGCATAATCAAGACAGACCTTTACATACCAAGCATCCGACAGCCCGATGCAACCAGGTTTGCCATACCTCAATCCCCTTTGAGCACTTCTGGCCAAGTATGTGGGTTTCTCCGTCGCGCATTGTCGACTAAAGTCAAATTCACGAGAATGGCCACGTCAAATTCTCTTTGATTCAGAGCCATGTTGTGTCTTCTCTGAGAGCATCTCCTCTGTCTGAGTCCATCTTTACACGGATCATTCTTCTATTTTGAAAAAACAAAATTTTGAAAAAACATAAATAGACGAACGATATGTAAGATGACACTGCCACTTGGAAAGAAGTTCGCTCATACAATCCAACATCGAATACAGCAACAAAATTGCGTACATAGGCACGCAACGACACATCGATGCGCATATACGCCCAGTTCCTCACTATTCATATATGTTTACGTTTGTGTGAGCTGCAATGCTTGAACGTGCGTGCATGTATGTCTACGTACGTATGAGTGGCGTCCCGACGGCAATTTTTCCTCCCTCTACAATAAAATACCGATATAGACAACCATAAATAAATCCAAAATTTAAAAATGAATTAGTTTGCCTGACGATCGCAAAGAGCATGAAACCTAGGGTCACAAACTCACATCAATGTAACTAAATATGTTAGCTCTATCTCTGATAGTGAGCGCTTTTCAAAAAGTACCGTTCATATATAATATATAAATAATATATATAAGAATTGCATATATATATATATATATATATATATATATATATATTCATACACATTTCACACACACACACACACACACACACATATATATATATATATATTGTATGTGTGTATGTATAATATATAAAAAGGCCTGAATATTGTGTTGAAGCATTAAACAAGCTGTTATCGACTGTCATCATTTACATATGCTCTATGCCTGATATTGAGCATTTTTACCCATACATATAGCATATCTTAAAATTATATTTTGATCTCATATATATATATATATATATTCACACATACACATATGATGATGATGATGATGATGATGATGATGATGATGATGGACTCTCCCGTCATTTTCGACGTATGAGTATCTTTCCGTTCAGATTTTTTTATGTTTATATTATGAGTCAACAATCCTGCACGGGATTTGCAAACAAATCCACACAAAGGGCATACTGAAGGATTGACCGTCATATTTAGTGTTAATTCTTAATTCTCTCAGATGATTGAGACGATTCTTTTCAAAGTTAGTTATACCTCGGTAGCTGGTATTTCTCCAGAAAGTTCGAACTCCTCCATAGGGATGTTTGCATCGATTAAATTGTATTTAAGTTTATCCTTGTAACCATAATATATATATATATATATATATATATATATATATATATATATATATATATATATATATATAACTTCTGATATTATTATAGTGGACACGTCTTTTTTAAATAGACGCATTATTTTTATTACTTAAGCAGTGTTTTTTTGTTTGTTGTTCTTTGTCATCTGGCGGTCTACCCATTGAAATCTTAGGTATTTTTTTTCTTTTTTTCACATGCTTTTGTGATGGGACAAATCGTGGCTGCTTCACCCCGACTATGCACCTGGTCACAAACACCCTGAGCATCCGGCAGTTCCTGGTCGAGAAAAACATCACTGTACTGGAACAACGTCTCTAGTTACCTGATCTTGCTTCGTCTAACCTTTTTCCCCAAGGGGATCTTCAAGTGGGCCCGTTTTGAAGGCGTGAAAGCCATTAAGAGGACGTAACGACGGGGCTAAGGGAGATCTAAGAAGAATCCTGTGAGCAGCGCATAGAAGCGTAGAAGAGAAGGATGCAAAAGTGCATTAGACTCGAGGGGGGGGGATTATTTTGAAGGAGAAATCATGTCGTTTGTTGTTTGGAATTGAAATAAATTGTTTGTGGCATCAGTCCCGTTACATTTCAGATATATATATATATATTCTTCCTATGCATAGTTTTTAGTTTTTTGTTTTTTTTTTTGTTTCGTTCTTCTGAATATCCCAAATTAATCTTTTCGGGCAGGTTATGTGTACATTCGGCTGTGCTATTTTGTTATATCAAAAGAGAACACCATATAAATGTTTATATTTTGTTAAGACTGGTTAATATGATTACTTATATTTTAATAAAATGACTAATTTATTTCCCGCTTTTTTTTTTTTTTTTTTGACTAGAATGAAAAATAAAACGTTGTTAATGAAAATTCCCAATAACTTCAATAATAGTAGCATTCCTTAAAAAAGTGCGTTTCTCTTATTTGTCTTCTCTGATTTTTACTTTCTATGTTTATTTTTTATACAAACAGGCTGGTTACCTAAACTGTATTCGAACGATGTGGAACTGATGAATATTTCTCTTCTTTAAAGAACATTATTTTTAGCTTTTAATCCTATGGGAATCATGAATAAAATGCAGGTTAATTAGTGGAGCAAATATTTGAGAAATGGAAGTCAAATGAGATTTTGAACTTCACAATGCTTTTGATATTTGTGTTCTATCAGCATTTTGGAACATTTACTTGGTTTGAAATATTGGCCGTTTATATTTGGGTTTCAAGGCACTTAATTGGTTTGTTGATAGGTAAATATTAAAATTTTATATTAGGGGTTATATGAATTTAGTTGGTTTACTGATATGTAAATAGTAATAATTTATATTAGATGCTACACGAATTAGTTCGTCTTTAGGTAAATATTGTTAGTTTATATTGGGGACTGTATAAAATTACTTGGTTCGGGTTAAGGTAAATACTGATAGTTTATATTAGGGGCTATATAAAATTACTTCCTTCGTGGATAGATAAACATTGATAGTTTATATTAAGGGCTATATGAATTTACTTGGTTCGTGAATAGGTAAATATTAGTCGTTTATATTTGAGTCTATAAACATTTACCTGGTTTGGGGATAGACAAATATTGACCGGACACATCTGTGTCTATAAGCATTTACTTGTTAGGGGGTCCTTCTGGTGGGTCTTACTCTTCTACAGGGAATTCTTTCGGAGTAATTGATGCAACGCAGAGGTTTTTACAAGTCTTAACTCCATCTTAACTACTTAAGTTGATTTGAACTACCAACGAATGATGACTATGCTACGACTACTCAGGTGATAATGGAGACAATTTGTTTCGCTAGAATGCAGAATGTATTACTCTTCAGTCAGTTATACATGATCGCTTAAGCTTGATTTTTTTTCCCGCAGTAGGTTGCCATTTCTTTCTGCGGTAGATCAGTTGCCATACAAGGCTATAGAACCCGTTCTGTCTTGGGCAAGAAGAGGATTGATACCTTTCCTAATGTTATTAGCACGAAAGTGAATGAAGTGAAATTCGAACTCGGCTCTACGATTCCTCAATCTCAGCCGCTATCCATTACACTACCGTTTGGAACTATATTCGGTGATGGCTACATTGGAACGCATCTTCCCGTGTCTCTCTCAGGGATCGGAAAAGTTCAAAATTTTAAGCCCAAGCCTCGGGGAGGGGCATTCCCCTCAGGCCGTACTTCTCCTTCTGAGGGAGTGCTAGGTTTAACCATGTCGTCCTACAAATGGACATATATATATATATATATATATATATATATATATATATATATATATATATATATATATATATATATATAGTTACCTATTGGTTTGGTTTGTTTGTTTAACGTCATATCAACTCCTTATGGCTCATTTAATGCCGAAAATTTAATTTTCTTGTGAGCTTTGGTAAATTTTTTTCAAAAAATATTTTACTAGTAATTTTTTATTCTTTTACTATAAAATTGTATTACTAGTAATTTTTTCTAATGTATTTTTATCTTTTCATTTCACCCCAGTTTAGAGGTTAACCTGGGACCCTAACAGATGCTACCACCCCGGATCAATGCAGACCTTGGCATAACAGCAATTAAGAGGTGATTCCACGTTCCTCAAAACCACTCGATCAGAGGACTTGCTGCCGGAATGTATGCTATCGTCAGATACAGGACGCACGTGTGTGTGTAACTTCAGTTACACCACATAAACCTGTCTTATCTTTGATATATGTTCATGTGTACATTCACCTGATACGAAAGATACATATTATCTGTTGTCGAATGCGTGTCAATCAAAAGTTTTTTTTAGTTTTATTCTGTTCCAAATCAGCATAATGAAATCCTACAAGCTGCTAATCTTGAAAAAATTTCCACAGAATAATGTAACGGTGGTGAAGCGGTTATGGAAACATGGAAGTTCCCCAAAAATTAGGAATAAGAATCATATACATCTTAAAGAGAAATGGTATTTAAAACTTATTCATTGGTCATTGGTTTTGCTATCCCGGTCATTTTTAAGATACACAGCCTGGGATTCATGCAGCAATGCTGTCTTGCAGACAATTGCTATCATAAAGTCGATCCTCTTTGGGGGTTTTCTACTTGTAGTTGAGATCTATAATGCTTAATATATGTTGGTAGTATATGCGTTCATACAAGTAGGTGTGTGTGTTGTTTGTGTGCACTTCGTATTAAAATAATATCTTCTATGAATGATTATGAGAATTTTACAAGAAAGAAAGACAGAAAGAGAGAGAGAGAGAGAGAAAGTTGAAAAAGAACTAATCAAAGAAGTGTGAAAAGACAGAAAGGAACAAGGAAAAAGAAAGAGAAAGAAGACTTCTTTTTTTTTTTCAAATATTGAATAATTATAATCGAATTGTCGTTCGTAGCAGATCATTCTAGGTGGAACAATATCGATCCTTTTTATTGGGTCCTCGCATTTCATCGATACACGAGGAGGCAATCATAATGAAAACGAAAAACGTAATTTCTATCATCAATCTTGCTATGAAGTGTCTAATCACCAAGCCATCGATCTATCTCAGTCTGTTCGTATCTATCTAGCTATCTCAGTCTGTTCATATGTATCTACCGCAGTGTTCATATCTATCTATCTATCTATCTATCTATCTATCTATCTATCTATCTATCTATCTACCTTAGTCTGTTCATACGTATCTGTCGCAAAATGTTCATATCTGTCTATCTCAGTCCGTTCATATCTATCTCTATATCTATCTATCTCAGTCCGTTCATATCTATCTATCTATCTATCTATCTATCTATCTATCTATCAAAATATATATATATATATATATATATATATATAGAGAGAGAGAGAGAGAGAGAGAGAGATGTGAATGTGTGTGTGTGTGTGCATGCGTGTATGCATGCGTATGTGTGTGTGTGTGTGTGTGTGTGTGTGTGTCTGTGTGTGGGGGGTGTGTGTGTGTGTGTGCTCGCGTGTAATTTGCTAATTCGCACCTGGTTGGTACTTGGCTTAACTTCGATTTTTCCCAGGTACCAATGTTCGGAGCCAAATAAAGGATACATTTGTTTATTTGTTTTGTTTTGTTCTTTTACTGATTTCCAAAATGTGTAGATCTTACACCTTGGAAGATTGGTGCTACATAATCTTCTTATTCACTTTCCTATGAACATTTATCTGTCTATATATAACATTTAATTCGTCGTCGTTGTCATCATCATTAACTTTTTCGATGATATCTTTGCCATGTTGTCAACTCTGTCTTTATTAAAAGTCCCTCTCATTAGAGCAACCTAGCAACATAATCACAACCGCCATCGCCATGAACATTTTTATCTGTCATTATCATTAAGAAAAATCATTAGTGCCGTTTTCATCATCATTAAATATCATCATTAACGTTATCATTGCTTACTGTCTTAATCGATATGAGCGGTAATGATTTGCATCGCCATCGCTGCCACTGCTGCTGCGCACAAGTTTATTGAGAGTGTAGTGACGTCATTCGAGCAACACGCCCATTTCACACTGCTTTTTGTAGTATATAAAAGGCACATCCGTAAAAGGAACAGGATGAAGAAGAAACAAAATGATGAAAAAAAAAAAAAGCGGTAGGAAAGGAATGTACATTCAAAGAAAAAGATATGGGAGAGCAGAAAAAAATACAGAAATTCTAAATACAAAGAAAGAAAGAAAGAAACAAACAAACAAACAAAGAAAGAAAGAAAGAAGAACGGATGGAGAAGGAAACGAGAGGAAGTAGCAAATAACGAAAAGAAAGAAAAGGAAAGACAAAAGTTATCTGGAAGTAAGAAAGAATATTTGTTAAAAAATGCCGGCTAAAGTCGGAAAGTAGAAATCAAGGGAGAACTGAACAAAGAAAAAAAAAAAGCGGGAAAAAGGAAGTGAACGAAAACTATGAGGAAAAATAGACAATCATCTTGGAAATATCCGAAGAAAAAATGAATAAATGCACAAACGAACAAAAGATTTAAACAGAAAAAAGAAACATTATAATTAACAGACAAAAGTATAAAACAATGAAAAGACAATGGATGAAGGTCGTTGGAACGCGCTGAAAATGTACCGGCTCTTGGAAAATATATCAATAGTTTAACATCGTATATCCTAAGTAAAATAAAAAGCTTCTAAAAAAAAAAAAAAAAAAAAAAATTACTCATCGACGCGAACACAACTCGGTTTATAACACACATTCTGTAATCCGATAGATGAAGATCGGGCCATCCTTTTAGTCTCACCAAAATTACAAGCACTTGAAATTCTACAAATTTAAGATAATAGAAACGGTGAAAATTAACTGCTTCCGGATAAGGAAACATTCGGCCTTCTTCGACCGAACCGTTAGCGGTACTGTCGGCTGAAATTTATAAAAATCATTTTTTAAAAACTTTTTTCAATTAAATTAGATTTCTCAACTCCACTGTTATCGCTCTTTCAAGTATCAATGGAAATTTCCTTCCAAATCTTTTGTCTAAGGTAGCGTGGAAAGTCAATGTTTGAATTATATCGTTATTTAGTTACATGCCTTAGCCATTTCTGTTGCTGTTGGAAGTGTTCAAGTATATAGTTTTTGTTCTTTGGTACAGAACTTTGTAATTTTGTAATACCAGTCAATAGATAATAAATTCATTAAATTCTTCAACGAATAAAGGCCGTTTTAGGATTTATGGAATTCGTTCGCTCGAAGCCATTTTAATCGTTGATGTAAAAAAAAACGGTTGCATACATATGATAGTTTATATATTACTGAACGAATTGGATGCTATACATAATATCCACATGAAAGTCTAGATCCGACAAAGCTATTTGTTTTCAGTTTAATATTTTGGTTTTTGTAGCATCTTACAGTGCAGTCCAGAAATACGCTTAGCAAAATCTATCTTTTGTTCTCATAGACTTAATATTATGACCGATCCCCCAACCGACATATTTAAAGTGCTTTGAATTTATAATTTCCATTTTCTGAATTTTTTTCTGATGGATTCAAGCTATGTGCCATCAGTTTTTTGATTGCAATTCCAGACCAGATTTTCTATTTCAGGAAGCTTTATCCGAAATTCTACATACTGGAACACTTTGTATAGAATGTTGACATTTTGTTCAAGATCATTCTGATACCAACTATGGACGCCTATGTCATCAGCATAGCCTCGTTATCATCGGCACACTAGTTACTAGAGGGAAAAACAAGATCGCCGATTTGTATTAGTAGATTCTATTATGAGATTTTAAACTTATTTTAGCTTATATTCAACGTAGGGCAATCGTCAAGAGAATAGCTTTTCGCAGGCCATTGGTAAAGATTTCGATTCTTACAAGGTGTCTCACTTGCTGTGGCTTTGTTGTCAAACAAACGTAAGTAAATATCTACATATCACAGCATGCTCTACTCCAAACATTCAATCACTAGATCTAACATATATATCAGCACAATACTAGGCTTCTGATTACGAAAGGATAGAACATAGATTTAAGACACCGAACGATTTATTCTCTGGGGGAATTAACATGCACGGCTGAGTAAAGAGGAAAATTTCATGTTATAATTCGAAAATTCCCTTATTAATGAAGTTTTTCTAATGATTGGGTATGCCCGCAAATCAGCGGAGATTTAAAATCAGTTTTCCTTTTCTTAGCTGGACTACTCTTCTGGCCTGACTAGTTCGATCTAACCGAAATTTTTTTCTAACTAGTAATTTATAAACAGCGACGAAAAAGTCTTTAAAAAAATGAAAAACAGTCACAAATCGTCTGGATGGAAAAAGTATTTTTCTTTTCATGTTTATTTGTCAAGATACTGAGAGTTTAACTTCGGGGAAACGTTTTTGATAAATGCGTCACAGGTGTCTCCGAGGTTATTTGGTGTTAATGATGACTACCAATTATTATAATTACTCACAAAGAATAAGAATTAAGGAGCTGCAGACAACATGGGAATCCTGACATCTCCAATATTAAGCGAGAAACTGGTGAGTCAATATATATCAAATTATAGCGATTAATTGTTATTTAAAGACATCTGACACCTTTGAAGTAAAATGTAAAAGACTTTGAAAACAATCTTGAGCGTCGTGTTATTTTTCTTCTTCTATGTGCTGGACGTGGTCGGGCATAGCTCTCCACAACTTCCTATACTTCATAGCTCTAAGCAATATTTATCCTTTTACTATGCCTCCCAATTTATGTTCTGCCACACGTCGTTGCTCGTGTATCTCTCTGACCCCTTGCCTTGCAAGTGTCAAATTCGCTAAGCCCACTTTCCTCGTTATTTGTGCCATAAATTTCAACTGTCTCTTTCTGATTCTAAGTGTAAATGTCCTTTTTGTTTCCTCAAAACTTCTTCATTGTTCACAAGTTCCGTCCATGGCATTGTCAGCATCCTTCTGTAGAAACACATGTCAGTTGTCGCATGTCTCTGCTTTGTCTGTGTAAATATTGTCCAGCATTCACCATTATATAGGAAGATTGATATTACGCATCAGTTCAGCAATCTTTATTTGTAGCTGACGAAATGTTTGCTGTTTCTTAACGTTTTTCTTAGGTTTTTTTTCCGCTATCCCAATGCGCTTTAAGATTTCTATGTCACATTGTCTGTTTATAAAACTTCACTGATAAATTTCTTTGCTTACTTGATTTTGACATCTCCAGTTTGTAGTTCGTATCTTGTTTATTTTTTTCTTTTGATGACAACCATATATTCTGTCTTCTTTCACCTGCGGTTCATTCCGTCCTTCTCGCCTTTCATTATAGTTTAAAAGTTCCTACAGTTTTCTTTCTGTATCTACCATCAACGCAGTGTCATCTGTGGATTTTATTTTGTTAAGATTACGTCCGCAAATAAATCCTTGTAGAACTTCTAGCTTTCTTACAATTGTCTAAGTGTAGGTTTAATAAGTCCGGTGAGAAGATGCATCCTTGTCTTAGACCGCTTTCTTCTTTGTGTACTTTTCGATTCATTTTGTATTGTTTTCAGTTACGGCCATATCACGTTGAAGCACAGATTATATCACAAAAGTTAAACAACGTCGGGCCTTATCCTTATCTAGATGTGCGACTGCTTGGGAATGCCAAGTGCTGTAAGCTTGGATGCACCAGTAGAGTGATGTCTCAGGATGAGAAATCAAAGAGCCATGATCTAATTCCAGTCGAGTTCGTTACATTCACTTGGAAAAGGTACGCTCCTATCACTTCTCCACCCAGCTATAGGTTAAATTGCCAGACAGACAGGGTCTTATAGCCTTGGTTGGCAACTAATCTACCACAGAAAATAACAGCAGCCTCCTGCGGGAATTCCTCTGCCAACTCAATAATGAATCGTAAAAAGATATGATCACCCAAGTGTGCATCACGCATGGCACACAAGGAAGAAAAGAATTTTTCTCAGTAAATGCTCTGGGTTATTCTATTACCTTTGCTGAATAAATCATTTTTTTCCCGCAAATTAGTTTATTGATGTTGGCTGATGGATAAATGTCAATGAGATGCCAAAGAAATGGCAGACAGCGTGGGCTTTTATACAAAAAACAAGTGAACAGTAAAACTGGTTGATTTTGTTTCTTCCAATAAACTTGACACGAATTACGTTTTCAGAAATTTTACCAATAAAGAGATAAAAATAATTTATTCAGGTTTTTGACAACGCATTTCATTATTTAGCAATGGACACATACACACATATCTGCCTATGTCTCTGTTTCCTTGCTCTCTTACAAGACAAAAATTATATATATATATATATATATATATATATATATATATATATATATATATATATATGATTAAAATATAGTTTTATGGTATGCTATATGTATGGGTAAAAGTGCTGCTCAATGTCAGGGATAGCGCATATGTAAATATAAAAGTGAACACTGAGGTCAACATTGAGCGGTGACAGTGAGGTCAACAGTGACTTGAACGTAATCTTCAGACCTAAAAGATTGTGTCCAATAATATATATATATATATATATATATATATATATATATATATATATATATATTATTAATTAATTAAAGAATATGAAACACTTAAAATCCCATAAGTATTTGATATTTTGAATTAATAATTTTGCTTCGTCTTTTGAAATAGGGCTCTCCTGGATTTATATCCTCGTGGAAATTCCATACGGATTACCATACTGTACCATATTGTACCTTATATATATATATATATATATATATATATATATATATATATATATATGTATGTTTGTGTGTTTGTGTGTGTTTGTGTGTTTAGTAATTCCATATCAACTCAACCAAATTCTCAGAAATTCTAATTAGTACCATCTCAGATTTTGATGAAATTTTAGTATGTTGTATCCATCTAGGAGAAATTAAAATCCCTAAATTGTTACGTTCTTTAAAACGACTCATATGTTATATGCCCTTTGCATCCCAAGAATATACCAAGTTGATATTTGATAGTCTAATATATGAAGAAAACTCTTCCATTTTTATTATTAAAAAATTATTCGATGCTAATTTAGTAAATACACTATCTAAAATTATAGAGCCAGAGGAAGATTTTGCTTTTAAATTTTAAATTTTGACTCTGAGAAGTGAATTTAATATTTTTTATAGACAAAAAATATTTAATTCACTTTACCCTAGATCCTATGGGTGAAATAGTTTTGGATTTCAAAAGCAAAATCTTTCTCTTGAGCTATCATTTTCGATGGTGTGTTTACTAAGTTTGCGTCGAATAAGGGCTTTTTTAAATTTTTATGAGTGGAAGATAAGGGTTGGATGTATAATAAAGTAACGACATATGTGGTTAAATGTGTGACTCGAACTATTTTTTTTCCCACTACGTTGTTGCTTAGTGGACCGTCTCGGTTGTGTCACTCCGTTAGTCTCTACAGCTGTCTTCAGGTCAGTACACCAAATTTTCAATATATTTCTTACTAAAAGTAAAATCAGCTCTCTTTTCACCAGGGGAAAGGTATTTCGCGGTAATAAATAATACAATTTGTATGATCTGTACTGGCTATTATTATTGTCCCCAGTAAGGAAATTATGCCGACTACGTGTCCATGGCAGATAGGGTGTAGCTAGTGAGAAATGTAGACCCATACCTTACGTGGCAAAAATGTTCACTGAAGAATTTGGGAAGGAAAAATCTCTTTTTTTACCGGGAAATTTCTCCTTCTTGCGAGTTACTGCTTCGGCATTTCAGTCAACGAAAAAACACCGTTATATCCTTCTACTTTTACAAGTAGAAAAAAAAACATGATTAATCAGGTCAAAACGCTGGAGCCCATAACCAGTATTTCATTCCTCTACTCTAAATTGACATCGAAGGACATATAATGACCAGCCTAACTAATATGGTCCTAAGGCGGTAAAGTCGGTTGTCGATCATAGATGACACGATATTCAACCTCTTGTTAGTCATTGCTTAACGCTAACTCTATGATAGAATCATCTTCACGAGAATTCCAAACTTTGTCTGAAGCGGCTACTTCTTCAACTATGGAATTGTATTTAAAACTGACACCAGTTTTAATTTCCTTCAAACAATAATAATCCCCGAACAAAGCCAAATCGTTTTGTTGACATATCTTCTTCCGAATCGAACCCACTCAACAAAACCCACCCTCCAACTTTTCAGCACCTCCTTGTACAAATATACACGTACACAACTGAAAACTTTCACCAGTGACTTTCAGCTGAAAGATCAAATCAGCTGGTCTTCGATTGATCAGATGGTTGACTTTCATTTGATCAATGTTCGGCTGACTGACAAGATATAGTCATATGCAACGGCAGCTTCCTTATTTCCAGCTGTCATTTGAGCGCTGCCATTTTGACCTCAGCACGACCACGCCCTCGGTTTGCTGACGTCATACAGCTGAGTCAATATAGCCATCAATCAAAAATATAACGCCTCTAGAGACTGTAGAGTAATTTAGTTAGTCATCGGATTGTTGACCTTGAAGTGCAAATTTTAGTCCCCAATGTTACACTGGTGATTCTCGTAACTAATAATAGAAGGAAATTTTTTCCTGGAAATACCTATAAATGTGCATGATGAAAAGATTATGGAATAAACTTGTATTCAATTTAATCTATTACTATAAAGCCGATGGTATTTGCCCGTCACGTTATGCTCGGTTTGTAAATAGATTCACGCGCATGCGCACGTACAGATACAGCGAGCTCAAAACAGACATATCACGTTTGATACCAAAAAAGATGTCTACTACTTATATTTAATGTTATAGTAATATGATGTTCGAATTAGTATACTTGTTGTTATGCTTTGTATTCTACATTTGTTAATAACAGATACTTAATTCCCTTTTTAATTTTCTCGTAACTTTATTTACACATGCGATTTCAAATTGCATAGTCATTGTATGTCCTGTATTGTTTCCGGTCGCCGGCGCATGCTCCTGTAGCCCTAATTGGGACTTATTATCTTTGTGGTTAGTATTGGTGTTTGTTTAACAATTTAACACTTTTAGTCTACAGCATCAGGATAAAAATTAACGGGGAAAATCAAGTGGATAATTTTTAGCCATTTCCTGTATGAGACGGAAAGAAATTGCGGTAGATGTGTCGGACGTAAGGTTTATTTCGTACTAAGCAATATTTAGTAAATACCTAGCAAAGAATGAATGACTTGCTGAAAGGCCAATTCAATCACTCATACAAATACAACGACAAGGATACATAACATCAATAATCAAACATTATTTTATTTGGATTTGCCATGCAATAAAGATATATTCATTAGGACTTACTCGGTTTATTGTAAGAACTCAACAGAAGGGAATAATCACTTCTTAATTCCTTATATGCTAGAAGCAGAGAAAATGTTATCTTTTGAAATGTTGAATATTTGAAGGCAATTTCAATGGGGCAATTTCAAATAGCATTAGGCTTGAGAATTCCATTTTTAGCCAGGAATTCTATGAGCGAAAATTTAATTGATGAAGGGAAGGAAATTCATATCTCTCGACCTAAGCCATTAGAAGATATTTTCGTGTAATAAAACAGGTAAGAAAAGAAGAAAAAATATTCCTGCCTTAAGGTAATAGAATTAGTAGAATATAACGACATCAGCCCTAAAATGGTAAAACGGCATCTTCGTCACATGTAGAAGAACAAGGAAAAAGCCACTTCATAAATCACTCAAAGAAACCAGTCATTGGAAAAGTACTAAAACTCTGTAATCTTTTGAGACAAGTCCTTGTTTTCTCAATTTCCTAACTGCCAAAGATGATGTGTAAGGATACACAGGATAAGTAGACAAAGATTTAGTTTGAATTTCTGTGAGTTCACTATAAAAGAAAATGCAAGAAAAAGTCAGATGAGATCTACAATGGAGTATTGAGGCTATGTCTATGCTGAAGATACCAATCCGCACTTTCAAAGCTCGACAGCATTCGAAAGCTTTTGAACTCATGACCTCTTTTAATAGGAAAGATTATTTAGCGATTCTTATTAATTGTTAATATTACACCATGTTACTTTTAGAATAAGAAAAGAATAAAGACTAATAAAAAATGTCAAATTTTGCAGCATGAAATTTTATCTATAATTTTTAGATTTCATTATAATTACTTTAAAAGATAAATTTTTGAAACAAAAAAAAAAAATAAAACGAAATATAATTGTATTTATAAAATCTCTATGATTTAGCTATTTTACAATAAACATCAGAAATTGAACATCTTTGTATAGACACTTCGAAACAATTCTGACAGCTCAGGAAATTTCATGGGCGCCAAAAAGTACTTTGGTGGTCACCATCCCTGAGAACTAGGTTGATAAACGCTCCTATATACATATTATCTGGAACCCACTTCCAGATCTGGAACTTTTGTTCATATAGACCAGTTTTTCTCATCTGGTGTGTATATGGACCTGGGGCTTCATGTAACATTACTTGGATCCGCGCAAAAAATAGCAACTTGGGGGGAGGTCCGCGGTAATATTTAAGTGGTCCATAAAGCAATTTCACTTCGGACGCTTGTTACAACTACAGTAAACTACGTCATATTAAAATACTAAAAATAGAACAACAACTAGCAGAAAACGAGATCAAGCGTTGTAAGTCAGATTCCTTTTTAATCTACTGGATGTTTTGATTGTAAAAAAAAACAAATTAAAATGGTTTATTATGAATTATTTTACTAGTATACATAATTTTTTTCATAGTAGTTAGTTATTAAATACAGATTTACTTTCAATAAATTAGTTTCACTTCAAAATAAAGCATATACATTTACTATTTCTATAATATAACTCCAAAACGTATCTAAAGGGGGTTCCAATAACTTGGACCGATTTTAAATGTGAATTAAGTTTAAGAGTCTAATGATTTTTTTTCTTTCAAATTTAACAACTTAAGTCTTTGGCAATTTCAACCATGGAAAAATTAACAATCAATTAAAGTTTCAAGAGTCTAAATGGAAAAATTGTTCGTAACTTCAAACAAACTGGGTCGGTGTCATATGTGAAAACAGCATTGCGTGCTCGTTTACGCCGTTCAGCTGAAAACATTGCTGCAGCACACGAGAATATGGTGGAAATTCTAGACACTTCTATTCGTCATTGCGTACAGGAATTAAACCTCTCTACAACAATGTTACATCGTTCCCAATTGCACTTTCGGTTGGTCGATTATGTTGACCAAAAATCGCAAAGTGCGCGAAATGCATTTCTGTTTGAACGTCCATTTTCGTAATAGGCTTCGATGACTTTAACACATTGTTTGATTGTTAATCTTTCCATGGTTGAAATTGCCAAAGACTTAAGTTGTTAAATCTGAAAGAAAAAGAAAAAAATTATTAAACGCTTAAACTTAATTCACATTTAAAATCGGTCGAACTTTTTTTTTTATTGAATGTTTATGGGGTGTACCAAAATAAATTAAAATTAAAAGTGGTCTATGGGTAAAAAAAATAGTTGCGAACCACTAATGTAAACAATAAGAAAAACTAAAGATTAAAATTAAACGCGTCATTCATTTACTTGTTTATGTTATTTTGTCAACTTAATGAAGCCACTCTTTTTCGGAAAATGCTAGCAATTTTCATCCCGTGTTCCTACAAGATCGCAATTTATGATAATTCGAAAGCAAAACATTTTCTATCTTTCAGAGAAAATCAACATTATAGTTTTCTGTATGATGTACTTACTTTCTATACAGAGATTTTGTTTTCGAAAAATATTAATCTGAATTTATTTAGGATTTTAACATTTATACCAGATATCTACCATAACTGGCAAAAAAACCTAATGAATATATAAATAAAATGGGTTTCAGAGGCAGCTGTTTGATGAAGTAGCCAGCTTGTTTGCTCGATCATAACCTGACTGAAATCTTATGGAGCATTCTGAAGAAGTTGTATATTGGCAGAAAAAAGTTACCAACGAAGATTAAATATTTCCAGGAATTCCTTCATTAGGTTTCGAAACATCTAAAGGTATTAAAGACTCTAATAATGTGAGATGTGTATATTCAATAATATAGTTTGACTAAAAAGGATCATAGATTGTGTACATCATTGTGTAAATCATATACCTTATATATTTGATAATATAACGTGATTAAAAGAAGAACACGTAACTAAGGACACTTTATAAGGTGCTGATGTAGATCTGACCAAAGGAAACAAAGTGAGTTTTTAAGCATATGCGATTAGGTTCTTTTTGAATTTGACGCAATGATGATGTGTGCCAACAGACAGTTTATTTCACAGCATGAAGTCACAGGTCATCGTGAGCTTGAGCGTGCTTTCCTTGTTCAAATTGTTGATCATGCTAGATAACACGCTCTTTCCCAGAAACTAACTAGGGTCTGCTCGGCATAGTTGCAATATAAACCACAGGTTGGCTCTGTGGGTGTTGAATAAACACAAATGCGCCCGAGCATGCGTCTGCCATAGGGATTGGCTAGCCTCCCTAGTAGACGGGTATCCTCGAATACGAGTGGCCAGCTAGACATACACGCAAACAGATAGACATGTGTCCTAAATAAGATTTTAAAAGAATGCAGCCTCCATAAAATTTACTTCTGTGTTGTTTACAGTGAAAGACGATCGGAAGGCCATTCTGAAAAGTACAGTTTTATCAAGTATAAAGGACAAGGAAATCCAAATTGAACGGAGAGATGTGGCAACAGGATTATGAGAATTCAGAATTACGACCATTTTAGAGACAGTACCATAGAAACTAGATTGGTTAATTGATTCGTTTTGTCAACCCCTTGCAGATTATTTAAAGCCCAAAAATACTTTGGATTGTGAGATATTTTTTTTGTTTTTGAGATAATAATGATTTATTGATACAAGTCTTACTAATTAACCCATAGCTGGGAGAAGAAAAGGTGGATTCATACAATTTCCCTCGGGTATTTGTCAATATAACTAACCCAACGGGAAATGGACCACAACTCTCTAATTAACAATTTCGAACCGTTATCTATTACACTACCCATGCATCCAAGCTTATAGCACCTGGTATTCCGTAGCTGTCAGCCATCTAGCTCTTGACCAGGTTCGATGTTGCTTAACTTTGGTGATCGTACGGGAACCAGTGTTTCAACGTGATATGGCCGTAAACCCGAGGAACTAGAGAATGATCAGATCGTGTATAGATAAAGCTGTTACTCCCGACGCAGTAACAAAAAGTATCGCCTTGCACCAAACTATAGGGTGGGCCAAAAGGAAGTTTAAACTTAATAGGTATGCACTTTAGATTTTTTAAAACATTTTATTAAATTTATATTTGTTTGTTACAGTCATATTTGTTCAAAACTCTTTATGTGTATTTGTTTAACACTTTACTTAGATTTTTTAGCACAGTTTAATCTCTTAAGTGCTCTTAATGTCCTCCTTTAACATTGCAATATTCTTAGAACCTCTCCAGAACACTATGACACAAATCCCGATCAATTTCAATAAATACTTCTGAGATGTACTCATTTAATTCGTCCACTGTATGGGGACTTCTCTCATGAACCTTGTTTGTTACAATACACCAACAAAAAAAAGAAGAAATCCATTGGTGTTAGGTCAGGTGAGAGTGATGGCCATTCGATGCTGCCCCATTTTCCGAACCAACCCTGTGGAAAGGTTTGGTTAAGATGGTACCTTACTGCTAAATCATAATGAGGACGTATTCCATGATTTGGATAAATTATATTTAAAACTTGAAACAAATAGTGAAACATCTATAAGCCTACTTTTGGCCCCCCCTCCCTCTATTTTGACATTATTTTGTATACTTTTAAAAGATAATAATTTTCACCATGACCGGATTTAAAGAAAAACGGAGCAATAGTAAAAAGAAAGGAAAGTATATTTTCTAAAAATGATCATAAATGAACGTTTGTAAGAATCTTTTATCAAAATGAGACTTTAAATGTTTTTTTTTCTGCCCAGTGCGCACATCTACGTGTTAACAGAAGTTTATTTCGGGTACATATTTAAAAAAAAAAAAAAAAGCCTGTATTTATGTGGGTGCAAGTGCAATGAACGTGTGAATATATTGCTGTTAATTCTCTGAATGAATTATAGCGTATCCGGGAAGGAAGTTTGTGAGCGGATGTGTTAGCGCGCTTGTGGAGTCTGCTAATACAAAGGGGGGGGGTACAGAGAATGAAGATGAGAGAAAAGAATGGGTATAAGAGGGGGTGCGAATAAAGGATTAAAGCTGAACGGGGTTCAAGAAGATAGAAGATGACGATTGACGTTACATTTAAATTTTTGAAGATTGGGAACCAAATAAACGGAAGGGAGTTCCGCAGGCGGGAAGTGCGAAAAAAGAAACTGTTGGAGTAGAAGTGCAGGTTACATTTAATTAATTTTATCAGTAAAAAAGGGTGGGATCTAGATGCTAATCTAGTAGCACGCTCAAACTCACGTAGCTCATGCACCAAGGAAGAAAAATCATCAGAGCAGTTGACATGAAAATATTTGTAGAAAAGACAGAGGGAAGCCACGTCACGTCGTGAGAAAGTGACTGAAGTCGAGATACCAAGTTAGGACCGATTACAATGCAGATCCTTCTTTGGATTTTGTCAAGAATATCGAGATGTACACCAGGAGCACCAGACGAGATATGGCAACAGCATTCAATGTACGGACGAATGGTGGATTTGTAAATGTGCAAGATGAACTCTGACGAAAAAAAACTTCTGTCACGATACAGTGACCCAAATTTCCTTGCAGTAGATGCAGTTATTGTTTCGATCTAGTCGTTCCATTTCAAGTCAGTTGAAAGCGTGAGGCCAAGAAGGCGCAGTGTATTGTTCTCAATGTGTCTAGTATAAGCCATACTGTTGGCGGGCAGGAACGTTTCTCTATGGTGGTTAAATGAGAGCAGATTCGTTTAAGAGGCATTAAAATTTACGAGCCATTTCCTGCCCCAGTTAACCACAGATTGGAGGTCCTTTTCAAAAGCAGCGGCCAGGTTAACTTTGTCAGCTCTGATGGATTTTCTATATAGACAGTAGTAAATGGTATTGTTATCAGTAAAAATACCTATCTAAAAACTGATGACATCAGGAAAATCATTGATGAAGATCAGAAACAGCGTGGGACTCAGGATAGTGACTTGGTGGACACCCGCGTTCGAGTAAAAGGATCTGAGAGCGAGTCCGTTCAAAATAACTTTCATTTCACGATTTGTTAGGAACCATTGCATTAAATCAAACAATCGTCCAGTAATACTAGAGATTAAGTAGAGATATCTACACCCACAGCTCGAACTTCGCCGTTATTATCAAGAGCTTGATATACATATTCAGTGATGGCCGTTAGAACATCAGCAGTAGATCTGGCAAAATGGAAGTCATATTGTTTGTCAGAGAGCAGGTCTTGAGAAATAAGATTCTTGATCACTTCAGCATTGATTAAAGCCTCGAATACTTTACCGAAAAGCGGCAGGAGACTAATCGGACGATAGTTACAGTGATTAGAAGGTTCTCCAAAGTTCTTAAAAGCAGGAACTACATGGAACTTCCAACTAGCAAGAAAGCATAAAGCAGCCAGGCAATAATTGAAGAGTTTGGCGAGAACAAAAGCCAGCTTGGTAGCACATTTCTTTAAGACGACGACTGGGATCCCATCACCTACGTTTGCTTTATGGGAGTCTAATTTAGAAATAATGTCCGAAACCAGTGACGGGATTATGTACATATCACTCAGTAGATCCACTGTTTTAGGGGGAAATGGTACTCCAAATCAATCGAGTATTGAGTTGGAAGAGAATTTCCGAACAAAGCATTTACCCTTATCTAATGTAGATGTCAGGACGTCGAATTGATTGAGGATTTGCTGTTTGTTCAGCACACTCTTGCAGAGCCACCAATAATCTCTAGAAACGAGAAAATTGCGAGGTGTTGTACGTTGTTTCATTTTATCTGCAAACAGTAACTTCACTTCTTTGAGGACACGCTTGTACTCATTACGAGTAGAGATAAAGAGACGTCTGTTGCAATCAAACGTGTCGCTCTGGTACATCGGAAAGAAGTGATTTCTGTGGGATATAGCGGCCGGGTATGCAGGTGAGAACCAAGGAGATGAATACGGTTTAACTTGGTATTTCTCTGCTCGAATGAAAGTATCGATGCCGGTTTTCACCCAAGAGAAAATCTCAGATGAGCATTTATGAACAGCATGATGAAAAATTATATTCTAAGGGATGTCTCGAAGGAAGTCACGGAACGAGTCCAAATCCGCTTGTAGATACGAAAAAGATATTTTGAGGTAGGAGGTTCTTTACTGGTAAGGGAGCGGAAAAGAAATGTTTACAGACACAACTGCTTGATCAGAGTTGGCAAGAAGTCAGAGCTGTGCAGTACGACATGGGTCCGAGATAGAGCTAAAAAAGAGATCTAGAAGAGAAGCGAGACCGTCAGGGTACAGGGGAAACGCATGAAGAAGTCGTCTGCATGCATGAGAGATTGAGTGATTGCGAAGTTAAGGGTTTGGATACCAGCAGGGCCAGTGACTGAGTGTTTTAGCCATCATGCATGGTGGGTATTAAAGTTACCAAACACTAATATATTTGCAAACGGGTGTAAGGATGGGGCCTTGTCTATATTGTCAGAAATACTATCTAGTATGCAACAGTCATGAGAGGAAGGGGAACAGTAGAAAAAGAAGAGATAGCTGACTGAGTTAAGTAGAGAGAGACGGAGACACATGTAAGAGTGTTGTGGAGATTCAAGAGAGAGTTCCCTAATCAGCGGGAAATGTTCACGGACATAAACTCCCAGGCTATGTATGTGGACATTAGAGTCCTTCTAAGTAGAGGAAGGCTACCAGGAATCGAGAAATCGGGAGCGAAGAGTTAAGATTAGTTTCGCAGAGAGGTAGGATGTCCGGAGACTTTTCGAAGAGGAACGATTCCACACTGCAGAAGTTGGTACGAATACTACAAATGTTGGAGAAAGAAAGGTTGATGGGTTTAGGTGATTTTTGTTAGGCTGGTTTAGTTTTATATTTTAGGTATCTTATAGTCATGGTGTGCTGTTTTGATAGGGAAAAGCCTAGAGTGATAGTAGCAGTCGGTCGTCTAATGTAATATGTGTAGGAAGTGAACCGGCGCAGACTGCAACATAGTGTGGCCTCGGAGTTGCCCACCGGAGGAGCTGAGCTGGCAGGGACACCCTTCCATGCACGACATGGCACTACAAGAACTCCGATATTATGTGACTGTTGATCAGAGCAACCTCTCAAGACGCTACGGAAGAGTTCAAGCTCTTAACTACCAGCCGGGAACAGCAACAAGAAAACTGCCAACCCAGTACCCTCAGTATGAAGAGATGTTGCCTCCATCCACATACATAATAAAAAACAATCATGACAGCACTATTATTAAGGCTTGAGGAAAGGAAAGGAGCCGGGAATTTCTTCCTAAGCAGGAAACAAAATATGTGCCTCTACTTCTGTTCAAGAGAAATGGGAGGAGCATAGAATAGACAAGCCTATCTATTCCTGTTTAGAAAAATAAAAACGAACAAACAAAAAAAAATACAAACAAGTACAAAAAACAAACAAAACAGTCCGGGTTCTGATTTCCAGTTATTTCGAGGAATGAATATTCAGATAAACTAATTTGGCGAGTCAATCATAGCCCTTGTGGCCAGGCGATGTTTAATTGGCATTCTAGTATATTAGTGGGAAGAGGAGGTAATAGGAAGTAGGGGTCTGTCTGTAGAATCTTACAGAAGATGCATCAATTGCTTCAATATTTAGATTTGACACATTATGGACAGAGTAAACTGACATCATTTCAATGGTGCTTTGATACAATTACTGCAACTTTAAAAGGGAATTTTTCTGATTTCCATGGTTGAAAGCATACGACTATCTCTCACTTGGGATGGGAGGTGATGGACGGGAGTTGGACCACTTTTCTTTATCAATCTACATTTTTTCGGCTTCTACCAAAGCAATTCGAGTTCTTCTCAAATACCAAGAACAACCAGTCAACAACAAACGAGTGACACTTGATATATATATATATATATATATATATATATATATATATATATATATATATATATATATATATATATGGACACATAACTGAATGAAGTGAATTAAAATGCAAGTTTGAGTTTTTTACGTTTTAACTTAGTATAAGTCCAAATAACCATTTTTGGGGGGAAACCGTCAAGTCAAATTTCCAAACTTAGTTACTCACTCAGGATAGACTCCTATTAAAATGTAATATCGAGAATTAATAGACGTCCCCCCCACACATATATACATGGAAGCTGGGGCAACTATTAAGATAAAATTGAAAAAATAAAGGGAGAGAAGTAAAAAATAAAATTCGAAAATAAGATGGCATAGAAATGTGATGAAAAACAAAAAAAAATCGAATCAAAACAAACTGCCAACAATGGAAAAGTTAACTACAAGGAAACTACAATAAATAAAAGTGTTCATTTCAACAATACCAATTTGTCATTAGTACTGGCAATAGTCAACTAGTGGGTGTTTTGAATTTATATCAGATCAAGAAAGGTTTGCTTACGTCAACATTGGAACGGCGGGGGCGTATATTAAGTGATGCATAATGGACCTGGGATTGACAGTTTCGAAATTATTGTTTTTACTTCATTTTTTTTTTTTTATTTTAACCGGTTTACATTTCGATATTTTCAAATATTTGTGGCAAATATCACCTTTGTTGTAAAACCGTCAAGCCAAATTTTCACACTCAGTTGCCCACTCAGGATGGATTCTATATCCTTATTTTCCCAAGAGACAAAGTTAAGAAATGAACCACTCGAACACAACTATGGTAAGTGTAAATATGTGTATAAAACATAATTATGAATGTGTTTATATGAATTTATATACATATGCAAATATGTGCTAATCCAGGGCGCAATGGATAAATTGTCGTCTAAATGACGCAAAAATGAAAATAACACTGACATCTCATTTTAACAGATATTTGTACCAAAATTACACCAGAAATATCTTGAAATACTAAAGAGTAAATTTAATCAATAAAATCGCCATTAGCTTCAACCACAACCTCCAGACAATCTTCTGCAGTACTTCTGGACATTCTCCTTGTTTGTGTTGATGAATTCTGTCATAATCCTTGCCTTCGGTTTATTTTAGGTGTTACAACGAGTTTTGTTGTTCTCTCACTCAACTGCACCCCGCATATATTAATCAAGGGGGTTGCAGTCTGGGGAGTTAGGTGGTCAGATGTAAGGGGTGATGCGGTCGCGGAAATTGTCTGACAGCCATGACTGGGTCAGAATCTTGTTGTCCGACACAGGGGTCTTCCAGTAGCCACTCTCTTGACCCAGGACAGAACTACCTCCTCAAGGCACTGTGTTGAGTTTGAAGCCCTGTGGGAAGATGAATGGAGGCATAACTTCGCCACACTAGTGATCACTCCAAACACATTCGTAATCACCATTAAGCTCATCCATTTTTTCCGAATTGTCTGCACTGTCTTCAGATTGACACCAAAACGCACTGAAATGTTCGTATCGGGGTTTCCGGCGCGAATGCCAAGTAGTACAGTCTGCCGCTTCCAAATTTCTGGCGAGGTGTATTGCACATCGTTGTCTTTTTCTCACAGACCGTGTCCAAGTGACTATACTATACAATTGCAGTCTACAAAATCAAATACAAATGACGAGCTTGCGCAAAATTAAAAATTATATAGTTGACGGCTCCTTAAATTTATTGGTATACAAAATACTAAAAGACCTATACTAAAAAGTGATCTATTCTATGGTCCTAGACCTTATAAAACATAACTCTTTTCCTCAAAAAATTACTACTAAGACCATGTGGTATAGTCAAAATACTTATGTGTGCGGAGGTGGATGTGCGGGAGGAACTCTGTGTGTGTGTGTGTGTGTGTGTGTGTGTGTGTGTGTGTGTGTGTGTGTGTGTGTGTGTGTGTGTGTGTGTGTGAGGGAAAGTGAAAGAAAATGGCGCAACTTTGTGATTAATGTATATCTGGGCAGCAACCGTTCTTCTAAACATCTTTCGTTAAATACGACGGACAAGGAAAATTTAATTAATTTTTTATTTAGTTTTTTCATCGTTCTTACATTTTTTTTCTTTTCGTTTTGGGGGAGTGAGCGAGTACAAAAACTCTCCTTAATGTTCCTTCTCTCAAGCGCTTTCGGTCACTTCCATAGCCATTTTCAAGGTTTTTTTTTTTTTTTGGTTTTCTTCTGCCTTGGTGTTGTTAGTTTCTCTTCATGTTTTGACTGAGATGTATTTTTTTATGCTGTTTTGAGTACTAATAGAAACATTTATTCCGAACCGTCGAGTATTGAGCGCAGCTGCAATTCGGGCTAGGAAACTCTTGGTAGTGTGTGTGTGTGTGTGTGTGTGTGTGTGTGTGTGTGTGTGTGTGTGTGTGTGTGTGTGTGTGTGTGTACCTTCCGAACGATATATTGGTGATTATGAGACTCCTCGGAAGCTTATCCATTTCTCCCAGGCTTTTCAAGGGAAGGAACTACTGGCAAAAGTCAGCTTCACAATTCACTTCTGTATGTTAAGCGTCTTATCATCGACTTTTTTTTAATCCAATCGAACATTGTAGAATATCGAAAGTTACCGGATTAAAAGACGCCTAATCGGCCAAAGTAACACATTTCATTCATCTTCAGGTTCCTAAAACAATTCCTGTACAATTAATGTAGCAGGTTGCATTGTGCAGCTGAACGATGACACTACCAACATAGAAGTCTGTTGCCATGAAGGAATGTACCTGGTCTTCAATGATGTTCAGGAAGGCGGCACGCAATAAACTACATCCGACATAAAGAATAATCCCAAGCGTTTCCTCGCTTATCATTTCCTATATCGAATATTGTTTCTATCAACCTGTTACTTTTCCCCACTTCAAACAGTTATTCGCTGTTGTCCCCTGCCCTTCCTTCACTCAATAAATCCTATGAGTATTAAATTTTCCAAGGTTTACTTCATTTTTCTTAGAAATTTAAACTATATTTTTTATTTTAAGTGCGTATACTCCGATCATTTGTGAATATCTATGTTGATGGTACAACAATATATTGGTGCACCTCTAGATGACCAGCTCTAACAGGGAATAAACTGGTAACATTCCATCATCACCGATCGAACTCAGTGTAGTCCAATAATTTGAACGACTATTGCCTACTCAACCCAGACCTCAAGAGGAACCCGTACTTACGACCGATAGCTAAAGATGCTGGAAAAAAATGGTTGGTTCTCTGTACCGCTCCAGAAAATACCTTGACACATCCTGCTATCCTCTATCTTTTTGAAGTGCCAGATCAGACCGAAAATGGATTACTGTTGCCATATATCGACAGGAGCTGTACAGTCTTCACTTTCCAGTCTCTATAGAGTCCAAAAGCGTCTCTGCATCCTTGTGGGTAGTGAGTTATTTTCTACACTACAAGCCTTTTTCACTCAGACGAAACGTCGCAAATCTCTCTCTGCTCTATCGCCATTTCCATGGAAAGTGTCCGGGCGAACTCTATTCCTTAGTTTTACCAGTTCTAACCTTAACGGCTAAGGCCCGCCATAGTATGCGAACCACTGTTATTCCCTTCGTATTCCTTTGGTGAGATGCAAGTTCTTCTCGAACAACATCTTCCCTCAAGACGCTGATTTGCAAAATCGACTCCCAAGCAGATGCTTCTCTGATCACTATAATCGTAACTTGTTTAAATCTAGCGTTAACTATTATCTTATACACATCCACATAAACTGTGCCCCTTACTCTATAACTCCCCCTCTACTTCTAGTAGAGACCCTCCAGCCTTGTACAGGGCGAACGTTATTGTAATATAAATGAATGTCTTTATAATTTCCGTTTTTTTTAGGAGTTTTTTTGCTAATCACATTCTTTGTCCATAATTTGATCAGCATCTGTCGATAGAACCACATTTGAGTCTCTTCTTTATCTGTAATGAAATTGTCCAGCATCCACTGTCTTACAATAGGATATCACGAAGCAGTTTATCGCTCTTTTCTTTGTTTTAGCACATGACCCCCTATGTCGTATTATTCTGTTTCTTTACTGGGAGAAACCGATTCGCTTTCGATTCTCTGTCACGAGTTCCGTCGTCTGCCGCTACACGATCCAGATATGAAAGAAAAGGTCATTCCAGGATCAGAACTAATCGTTATATTATACAATGGAAAATATGTTCGTGTCTACTTGCGGTGTGTGTGTGTGTGTGTGTGTGTGTGTGTGTGTGTGTGTGTGTGTGTGTGTGTGTGTGTGTGTGTGTGTGTGTGCTTGTGTGCGTGTTTGTATCTGTGTTGTGTGTATATTCATGTTTGTGTGTGTGTGCGTGCATGCGTGTGTCTGTGTATGGTTGTGTCGCTGCGGTTATAAAAGACACAGCTGCGAGAAAGAAGAAAAGTTCCACGTGTACCAGCATATATATATATATATGTGTGGGGGCGCGCGTGTGTGTGTGTGTGTCTGTGTGTGTGTGTGCATCTCGAGATGGACATTGATAAATTTGCATTTATTTTACTATCTTTTTTTCACATGATTTTTGTTTAGCGCCAATTTGTTCTCCTTGTTTTATTTATTTTGCAGTGTAGAGCACTTTCGTTTTTTGTTGTTGTTTTTTTTTGGGGGGGGGATTTTTTTTTCTTTCCAGGGAAAAATATACAAGGAACTGCTTAGGCCCGCATTTCATTGATCTTAAAAGAATAATCTTCGACAGTCCATGATTGCTCAGCGATCACTTATATCATTGAAAAAAAAATGCAATAAAATTACATAAACGCTGCCCATGCAATTTGCTCATTTCCAAAAGAATTGCAATCCTTTGTCTTTTGTTTCGATCTGTTTTATTTCATCTTTTTTTCTTTCTTTCTTTAAAGAGCAGAGTTTCTAAAGAACACATATTGATTCATTTATTTATGAGGACTTTTACAAAAAGAGAGAGACAGCTAGAGACTTTAGGCGGAAAACGGTAAAGTCTTTTTGCTGCAACAATTTGTGGGGCTATTATAAGGAAAAATTGTTTTAAAAAATGGTGCTGTTGGAGAACAAATTTATAGGAAAAAAAGTGAACTTTTTTTCTCAATCATCTTTTCTTTTCTCGACTATCACTAACTTTTCTATTCTACACTGTCTTTTTTCCTTCTTCTTCTTTTTCTTCTTCATCTTCTTCTTCTTCTTCTTCTTCTTCTTACCGTTAATTTCTATTTATCTTTTTATTCTCTTCATTTCCTATACCCTTTCTTTTTCTTACTGCTTCTCCTGCTCTATAAACGCTTTTCTAACTTCTTCATTCATGCATTTTCTCTTTCCTTCTATTTCTTTCTTTTTATTCTTTCTTTTCCTATTTCCGCT
The DNA here is from genome assembly GCA_903632075.3 of Acanthosepion pharaonis. Taxonomy (NCBI): domain Eukaryota; kingdom Metazoa; phylum Mollusca; class Cephalopoda; order Sepiida; family Sepiidae; genus Acanthosepion; species Acanthosepion pharaonis. The sequence continues at coordinate 949,856 of CAHIKZ030000857.1, read as the reverse complement.
TCATATTCATATACTTCACTTCTTCATTCATCTTTTTAAATTTTTTCGGAATCTCTTCTGGCTTCACTTTTCATATTCCCATTTTAACTTTTCTCTTTCTCTTATTTTTTTTTTTTAAGCCTCATTCTCTCAGCCGCTTTTTCTCTTCATCTTGTATTTTTTCATTGTCTTCTTTTACTATTTCCTTGTTTGTAAATATCTTCGTTTTTTTTCGCTCTCATTATTTTCATTCTATGTTTTTGATCTGAAGTGTGATAGAGGACGAATCGATCGATATATAGCTAGATCACTGTGTTATCAGAGATTTTACAAGCATACAAAAGGACTAATTTTTAAATGACAGAAACATTTTTAAAGGCTTTTAACACACATAGATACTATTGGCAAACCCTCTAATATAACGGTATGATGTAATAGATAACGACTTGTTATACCCCTGTTCTCATATACCCTTGGGAAAAGGTATGAATCTATTTGTTCTCCCCAAATATGGGTTAAATAGCGCAACAGACTAGGTCCTATAACCTTGGTTGACAACCAGTCTACCACAGAAAGAAACGCCAACTGTCATCACTCGAAAGAAATATGATTACCCAAGCGTGTATCACCTATGACGCTTAACTGACAGACAGATAAACCTACTAACTCACGAGCAACCGAGCAAGGCTTTCATTTGCAAACCAGAGTTTAGCTTCGACAAACACAGTTTTGAAAATACATTGTCAACGGAACTTACAAATTAACTTTTGTGTCTCCGTCTCGAGAAATATACAATCAAAGCTATTTAAAATACGAAAAAGAATTGCAGTAGGCGAACCATGCTACTCCAGGGAGTTCGATCCACACTGGGTGCCCACCACTTGTGGTTAATTAGCTTAAGTTTATTAAATATAAAAAATAGTAGTTTCAGATTAAACAAAAAATAGGTACCATGAATGAAAGCTCATTAGAATATTTCCAGGGTCTTCTAACTCCTTGGAGAAACCCCTCCCTGATTGACCATGTCTTTAAGGGTGCAGACTTATTCCCCACGCTTGGCCAATTATTTAACCTTTAGTTGGAGTTTTTTTTTTTAATTCAGACTTCTCCTTCTCCTTTACCGGTTTCCATCCAAGGATATTGAACCATGTGTGTCCTGCTATTCAGCCCATAGCTGATGTGGAGAATCGATGGATTTGTACCTTTCTCAAGGATATTTGCACGCGAGTAAATGTAACGAATTCAACTGGAATCAATTTGAGCCACTATCCATTACTCCACCATACCTTTCGGATTAGACAAATAGAAATTTATTTTTTAGATTAAACAATATGAATAACGACAAAAGGAAAACTTATCTTATCCGACGCGTTCATCCTCTGAGGGACTTTATCAAGGACGAAACGCGTCAGCTAAGATAAGTTTTCTTTTTATCTTTATTCATATTGTCCTTTTACAGATATACTCTATCTGAAGTTTTTACCATTTAGACAAAATGTAAATTGATTTTTCAATGTGATTTATTTTGTAAAATAGTGTTAAATCTGAATTACCTAAGTAGACAATTTCATCTTATGTTGCCTACTGTGTTTATTGTCTAAAAGTCTTAACTGATGACTTCTTTAAAAGATAATTTGACTGTATAAGAATTATATTTTATTAAACACGTTTTAAGATATGGAAAATTTATTTTTTAAGAATGACTAAAATAGTCATTGACGCTTTCAAAATTTCGCTTTCATTCAGAAATAGTAATCTCTTTGATTTTTTTTGGGGAAAAAAGTATTTTATACCAACCAGAAAAAAACATCGAAGAAAATGTCGTTAAATATTTTCAAATTAATACTAAAAATGGAATTTTACTCCATTCATACAAGTGTATTTTCGTTTATCGCAATAAAGAGAGTTACAAGTGAAATGTCACAACAAGTCTTAACACCCGTTAGATGATTGAATAAAAAAAAAACCTGATAAGTGAGAAACATAAGAGAAACAGAGATGAATAGAATGGTGATGTTCACTTCTTTTGTCACACTTTTTGTATAATGTTTCTTCCGATACGTTCTTTATCTGCCTTTAGATCAACGTCTTTTGTACAGAGTTTTGTTGTTGATCTCGTTCAGCTCATAGTATATTATGCGAGCAATGTCTCACCATCCAGATTTGACTCGAAGTAGCAAATTGGACTTCATTTGAAGCTGAGCGCTACTAAATGTTAAATCTACTTTTCTCATTAATAATCCAGTTTATTTTAAAATAAACTTAAAGAGTCTAAGGTAAAGAACTTCAGAAATTAGAAACACTAGAAGATCAAAATAATCCTAATCCGGAACAATATGTTTCATTTTTGTTTGAATTTCTAGGATGAGGAGTTATCATTATTTACACTATTTATATTCGGACTATTTTCCTCATCTTTGTTGTTGTTATCACAACGTTTCGGCCGTTGTGCCCTCCGACCTTCTTCAATTGCAACCTGATCAGCAGCCAAGTCTCTAAGTTTGCTACAGCAGATTGTCCTAAGGGTAAAAGCGTTGGTTTGTGAATTTAGTGACATGGTGATTGTGATTTCAATCCCCGGGTCGGGCAGTGTGTCATTGCACTCAGTAGAAACGGGCTAGCAATAAAAAAAACAAAAAAACTAGATGATAACTAGAACTAGATGATATCATTTGACATTAGCAGTGGAACGAGAACTGTCTACCCCCGTAGATTAAATAAAGTGTTCAGTTCAGAATTTCCTTTAGATTACTCAGATCGAAATACACCTGTCGGAGGGCACAATAACAAAGGCAAGAACAATAGTCCGAATATAAATAACAATAGGACTTGCATTATTTACGTTACTCGGTCTGTTATCCTCATCTTCATTGCCATATTCACTACGTTATAGCCTTCTTCAAGTGATTGGAATTTCGAACTGAACGCTTTATTTCGTCCACCGGTGTAGATTTTTCTAGTTCCACGTGCTATGCCTCTTCTATGTGTTATTTCCCTTTAATTCAACTCCCTCAAGTTTGTGACCTGGCATTCTTTGGCTCTAGTCACTGGTTGAGGACATTTGTCTATGAATTTTGGGGACTTATATACCTAATGTCTCAGCACTATTTTTTTTACCAGTGCTCATATTTCAATTTTTTCTGTTATTATTACTTCATTTTTAAAGAGTGCTAGAGAAAAGCAATGAATAATCACAAAAATTGCAATATAAGCTCTGGTAAAAAAAAAAAAAAAAAGGCAATAGTACATGGCAACATAACCCAGTGGATAAAGACGTTGGTTAGATCCAGTAACTAGACCCAAAGAGTTGTGAGTTCAATAGCAGACCACAGCAGTAGTGAACCAAATTTGACGAGTTGAGTTAAAGGGAAAATAACTGAGACATCCAGAAGAGGCATGGCACGTGGAACTAGAACAATCTACCCCGGTGGACGAAAAAAAAATTCGGTTCGAAATTCCAATCACCTGAAGAAATGTAGACACTATGGCAATGAAAATGAGGATAACAGTGTGAGCAATGTAAATAATGCAAGTAATCATAAAACCTGATAGCAGAGCTATAGACAGACAATACGTCTATATTTTATCTATTCTATCATTTCTTTCTCTTGCTTAGTTTATTTTATATCAACAAATGTAAAGAATGCTTTAAAGTCTTGTACTTACCTGATATCTGGTCGTCCGAGAGTTTCAATACTTGTTCAGAACTCTGTAAAAAGAAGGAAACAAGAAAAATTCTTTAATGAGGCATATCTTCATTTTCTCGTAAAACAGCCATCTTGTTAAATGCAAAAACAAACACTATATGGCGAAAAGAAAAGTAGGCGTTCACGGTGTATAAACGTTTCGTAATGACATTGTAATTGATTTGTGGATCAATATTGGGATTCCCACTCACGATGATCTCAGCAATAATCTATTATAATCAGGTTTCAGATTTTATTGGAGATTTAAAAAAAAAGTTAAACAATGATATAAAACAAATATTTTTTTAAAAAAGCAGAAAATTGGACAAAAGAAAACACACCCAAAATAAATGTCAATACAAAAAAAAAACAAATTTACTGTTACATTCAGGTCTGCAATCTTCGAACATTTCATTAATAATCGACAATGCACATCGCCCAATCAAGAGGATATTTTTTCTATGTTGAGTCGATCAACTTCTGACTTTCATCTGAAAGTTCTTGAGACAATTTTATTACTTAAACGTTATTTTTAGTGGATACCCCTATTTGAGTAGACGCTCCGTTTATTTATTGAAAAGTATATTTATTTATTTTCGTCTACAGACCTGAATAAACGAGAAATCTTATTAAATAAAAATATGCGCTCTTCAGCAGGATTCGAAATTGCGTTCCCCTTGACAGGAGAAACCATCTTTAGATCCGTTATGCTTTCACACCGTCTAGGCTAGGGAGTGCGTCAACGAAAAAAGCAAAATTGAATAGTGTTATTTAAACTCAAATCTCTCACAGACTCTCGAAACATTCATATCTGCTCAGTTTTGTATCCTAACGTAAACAAAGCAATTTTTAAAGAAGTGATGGACTTTTTATTTATTAATCCGGCAGACATTTTATTGATCGAGACAGCCTTCTTTGTGCAAACATAGGGAATGGTTACGAGGTTTGTGTGGTCAGTTTTCCACATAAGTATACATCAGGGCATTTTTCACTTTTTAGAAAACCAACATTACACTCGGTGTGTAAGCTGGGATTTGATGTGAAAGGTATTGATACCAAAAATTAGATTCAAAGCTTTTACTGATTTTTGAGCAATTAGTTATAAACATCGTCTAAAAATGTACAGAAGTATCTAATTTCCACAGGTTTTACCTTACAAACTGATTTCAAAGTTTTACTATTTCAAGAATAAATCTGAACAAAGTTGATATCTTTTGTATTAGTTACATTAAATGGAAATATATATTCATACCAAAATTATATTCATACCAAAATATATTCATACAAAAATTATATTCATACCAAAATTCTAATTATGAATACCCACAAGCAAATTATGCAATTTATTTTACTGTATTCGACAATTATGATATGATTAATAAAAACAAAAAAAAAATAAAATTGTATCTAACACCATAATACCGCTGATCACAAATTAAGACAAAATGTTTTAAATTGGCATTGTTTTTTGAAAATCACACTAAAACTACTGCACTGTAAAACATATTACATCATAATATATCTACATTGTTCAGTATAATTTCCCTTTGAGCTAAATGAAGGTCTTATATGATAGCACAACAATTTAATAATAATGTGCTTGTACCTTGCTTCTTGTCCATATAAAATTTGTAAAGTTTGAGTAAATTATCAAAAAATTATAAGGTTGAACTATAAGGCTTTCACTGATCACCGGAATGAAATTTCAATGCTACGATTTTGAAACTAAATTTAAACTTTTAAACTTGTTTCCTCATAAATTGTTAACTATTTGGAAAAAAAAAACTATTTTGTGTTATTATTTATTATGTTAAAGCCCAGCTTTCAAATTGACTGCAGCACCCTAATTACAATATCGACCTGTCCTAGTATACAAATGTTAATATATTATTGATACATGTGTATTTCTTATCCTCATGTTCACCTTTCTTTTAGTCGTTGTTCACAGTATTTTAATTCTTTGATCGACCTCTGATGAGAGAGAAACGAAAACCAGTCAGCTGTTTTTCATATTTTCCAATTTCCTCTTCCTTTTTTTGAACTATGTCTGTTTTTATAAACATTGATTATATGCAACTGATGAGATTTTGATTATGAGTCCAGACATACATCCGGGGATAACTATCTGATTCATCAAAAGAGGATTTAATTAATACCATCATCGTTGTACAGGTTACCAAAAACACGATATTAAATCTTTCGTGGGCAATACTCCATTTTATTCAACTCCGGATTTCGACAAATAATTTCATAGATTGGTTGTGTGGCTTTAAGGTTTTCTTGGGACGTGGATATCTTCTCCATTAGGTGCTTATATGCCTATTTAACATTCGTTTTGTTCCAGGCACATCCTAAGCACAGCTAAGTCGACTACCTGTTCACATATAACAATGCACAACCCATCTAGCGACCTTGAATAAATGAATGGCAGGACGGCTCTTAGGTGAGATAAAAAGACAAGATCTACAAAGGGTAGAAAATTGTGAAGAACCATGATCACCAATGTCCCTGAAGGGACACGGTACATAAAAAAAAAAGATATTTATTAATGGTACACAGCTAAAAGCGAATAGTAAAATTGTGTTATGACAATTTTTGAAAGTGAGGAGTTTCTATCTACCTTGAAAATCAGCATTCAAAATTCTAGCTTTTATATGGCTCATCTACGCGAATTGCTTAACTATTTTAGGCAAGGCTCAGGCTGTTGTCTCTTCGTTTAAAAGGTGTTTTTATGTAATATTAATAAATTCCTATCGGGGTTTTAATTGCAAATTTTGCATAATAACCTCTAGATTCCGACCGTATCTTTGTTTTCTGTGCTTGTAATCCGTTTAACCATTCTTTTTTTTTTTTAATTTAAAAATCTTACGAAAGAAATCTCATAAAACTCGGAGAATGGGGAAAATTAAAGGGATTGGGAAATACGTATGCCCACACAACGGGAAATAAAAGAAAGGAAAAAAACAATCAAATAGCCCAAAAGAATGAAACTCCGTATCAAATACCCAAGGTTACTCAAGTGGATGTTGATTAAAAGCGAATTCTAAGGTAACTGACACTGGCCAGCTATCCGTAAGAAGTAATTTCCCGCCATTTTCCTGGGATTTTTCCTTCTACTGTGAAGGCTTAATGTAATATTTTCCGGTGTTTATTGAGCTTCTGATGCATCTTCAGCTCCGAAAAGCAAGCAGAAATTGATATTTCGAAATGCCAATGGCAATGGCCGACAAATAACTTTCAATATGCATTCAATCCAAAGAGTCGTTTTCCAAAGCATAGAATCCAAACACCAAATATTTACAAACATGGAAACCATATAATAGCTTTGCAGAAGCAGAGGTTTTATACATTGACTTCTCAAAAGATGGCTTCTCAAACTCATTTTTTGTAACAAATACGGAACTAAAATCGTATCTTCGTTTATACGCTGTGCCGATCATGGCTCTCCACAACTTCGTATCCTTTGTAGCTCTTAGCAATATGTAATTCCTTACTATCCATCCCTGTGTGGTGTAATGGATAGCGGCTCGAAAGAAGAAATCAAAGAGACGAGTTCGAATTCCAATTGAGTTCATTGTATTCACTTACGCACAAATGGTCTTGGTAAAGGTATGAATTCGTCTATTCTCCTCCCCAGCTATGGATTATATAATAGGACCTGTGTGTGGAAAAATCAATGTTGTCTAAAAACAAAAATTAATGCTATATTCACTTGCAAAAGATTATTCTTCAAATCTAAATTATCTTTCAGCTTTAAATAATCCACAAAGTGTTGATAACCTGTAAAAACAAATCAAATCAATTCCTCCCAGACCCTGATCTGCCATCGATTTACACAAGCCCGTTAAGGAGTTTACTCTGCCCACTTGCCTTCAATATTTTCTGTGAGTGTCAACTTCTCGAAGTCATCTTTCCTCATTATCTACTCCAGTATCTATTTTTTAATATAAGTACCAATCTTCTTTTTGCCTCATTTTACTTAAAACTTCTTCGTCACTCGCATGCTATGTCTATGTGAGCATACTTCGGTAAAACCACATCTCAAGTTTCCCGTTCATCTGGGTGTAAATTGTCCAACATTCACAGCCGCTTAGGAGCATTGATCTCTATCTATAAAAGGCAGGATGTGTGTGTGTGTGTGTGTGTGTGTGTGTGTGTGTGTGTGTGTGTGTGTGTGTGTGTGTGTGTAATGAATGCACGGCCGCCATTTCCGACGGATTTGCACTAAAATTTACATGCACATGCTCCAAGTTAGTGGGAAGGCCAAGACCGACTTTGCATTTCCCAACTCTCAGCGATAGTGGAAATAATCGATTTTTTCATGCTTCTACGGCAGTTTTCATGCAGTTTGCGGCAATTCTGTACTGGCTCTTGTTAACTAGCATGCTAGCATGCAAAAAAAAAATCGATAGCTGCATTCGTCACAAGTGGGAAAAATTTAAATCTGCATAGCACTTTACTCCAATTGGCTCATTCGCTTGCTTAAATTCAACGTTGATTCTGATTCCACAGAACTGGGTTGGGTGTGAAAAGTATTTGTTGTTAACATTCTTTTTCATTCGGTTTTCCAGTTACGAGTTCTTTTTTAAAGCTGATCGTTTTGTGTTCATTTTGTTTAGTTCTTTTTTCGTAACAGATTTAATGTTTAGTATAGAGCTTAGAAAAAAATCGCAGTGCGAGATAGGCAAGAAGTAAGGCATGTAGCAACATCAGCACGGCAAAGGGCACGCCTTTAAAGGCAAGGAAGGGCAAAAATATTTTAAGTCAAGTGATAGCGATTGCTGTATGTGTCGTACGATTTTTGAATCAAGCACGGGCAACGCCGGACCATGCTGCTAGTATTATATAAATAGTTCAACACTGGTTTTGTGGTTTCTGACGAAATGTTCCTGTTTTTTAATACTTTGTTTAGTTTTTGGAAGACGTTATTCCAATGCGCCTTCGGATTTCGGTGCCATATTTTCTGTCGTCTGTTTAAAAAGTCCACCTGATAATTAAATTTCAGTACTTGCGTGATTTTTATATCTCTAATTCGTAGCTCAACTCTTGGACTGTTATTCTTGCTAACGACCATAAATTCTTTTTTATACAATTTTTTTCTTCCCGCTTTCCTTTACTACCTCGTCCTAAAGTTCCGGCAGTTTTCTTTGTGTCTGCCATCAATACGGTGTCATCTGCCTGTCTGATGTTATTACGATTGTGCTAACAAGCAATGAAGCTCGCTTGATTCGCTAATAATTAATGGAGCACATGTGTTATTCATTGACCTCCGAAAAGCAATCAGTCTATTCATTATTTTTCCTGAAACGACATTCATTATTGATACGTGACGATTTATTATTCACATAGAGTTTATAAATAATGGCTTTTCAGAAGCAAGTAATCTTTTGAAATACTTTTACTTGGAGTATGTAGGCAATGTAATTAATTTTTTTTTTTTTTGCAGGCGATAAATATAATGGCCGTTTGGAAAATGCTTGCAATGGATTCTTTTTTAAATACATAAATCACACAATAAAGTTTATAATATTATACAATGGCTATCGAATATTATGCCAAAAAAAAAAAAAAGCGAAAAATTTAATCAAATTCGATTTCTTTTTGTGTATTTTTTTTTTTTTTTTTTTTATTGAACCAGCTCTATGAATCCAATATGTCTTCTGGTTTTTTCCATGGCCCGTGATTTAAAACATGGTGTCGTCTGCCATGATTTAAATAATGAAATAACTATATGTGACATCAACTCTCACATAATTACACTTGAGTTTCAAACAGACAAAATGGCTGGGGAAAAATAAGTGGCAGTGATTTTTAATAACTTTTTAAATATTTTTAAATAGTTTTCATCAATTAAACATTTTGTCCTAAAATTCTCTCAGCTTAAATTAAGTGGTGGAAGGAAATTTCCTCAATATTTAATAAAAAGATTGGTGGATGTTCCGGGTGAATTTTTGTCCAAAAAAAGAATAATTGTCCCGACTCTTCGATTTGAAACTCAAAGGTATTTATTTACCAGGCTAATAATTGAAAAAAAAAATCTTATTAATGAGACGCTGATTCTATTTTGATGGAAGACTCAAAAAGATTTTTTCGTTTATTCAATTTCTACGGCTTATCAACTCTTCGCAGTTTATTTAAAACCAGAAAATATTTTTAGATTGTAACAATCTTTTTAGATAATCAGGGTTTAGTGGTACAAGTATTAATGATTCACCCATATCTGGAGAAGATGTGGATTCATGCCATTCCCAATGGTATTTGCACGTAGCTGAATATAACGAACCCAACAGGAATTTAAACTTGACTCTCTGGCTCAAAAAGAAAACTGAATAAAAAAACTGAATGGTAATGAAGGAAAGCAAGAAGAAAGGACTAACTATTCATTGTAGGAAGACAGAATGCGTGATTGTCAGCAAAAGTGACGACCCAAGATCTTAGCTGTGTATTTAGAGATGTCAAAATCAAACAAATACAGAAATCTAACCACTTGTACACTGTAGTATCAAACGAAATGTGACATAGAAATCCGAAGGTGGATAGAAATAGCGAAATAAATCTTCCAAAAACTAAGCAAAATATTAGAAAAATGTCGTTAGAAAGAGAAAATACTGAACTGTTATGTAATATATAATCTCCTATATGGCAGCAGATGATAGACAATTTCTTCACAGATAAAGAGACGTAATGTAACACAGATGCTGTTCTACTGATTAAATCTGAGAATATCAGCGGCGAAATATGGGAGCATTGAGGAAATTATAAGGAAAACAGAAACTAAAAGTTATTTATACCTACACTCAGAAATAGACAGTTGTAATTTATGTGACACGTGATGAGAAAAGAGGGTCTAGAGAATCAAACACTCACACGATATATTGATGGAAAGGAAAGCAAAAGGAAAACAACGAGTAATCTACTTAGAAAGTTTGTATGAATAGATAATGGAAAGGAGACAATAAACGTTACTTGAACGTTACTTAGAATCTGATGTGGCATGGCACATAAAAGAGAAACAAGTACATTCTGAGTTTTTTCTACAAGCATAATTGGGAAAATTAAGTTAATGCTAAAATATTGCACTTTATTCATCAGACTGTGGATGTGTGTAATGGATAGCCTCTTAGAATAAGAATTCGAAGAGGTGAGTTCGAATTCAGTTCGAGTACGTTACGTTTCAATTACGAGCAAATATGGGAAATCCATCTTCTTCCTCAAGTTACAGGTTAAATAGTAAGACTTGCATCTGGAAAAATTATTGTTATCTCAACAAAACTGCTAATGCAGTATTCACTCTCAAAAACAAATTAAAATTTATTCATACAATCAAAAATATGCTTAGGTTTTAAATAACCCTAATTTTAACACATTTGAGTTTTGAAACGGAAAAACAAATCATTCAGTCAATCAATTATTATATTAGAGAAAGAATTAAAAAAAAGATCGAACAAAGGATGAAATTCCTTCTTCTGAGTCAAGAACAAAACCCTCTTTATTCCATTTCCTCTAACCCAGTGAACACTAATGTGCCGCGGAACACTAATGTGCCGCGCGATCTTCTTAAGTGTGCCGCGAAATATCACGAGATACATAGATAAATGTGTGGATGTATGTGTGTGTGTATGTGTGTGTGCGCGCGCGTGTGTGTGTTGTGGAAGTAGTAATGGTAAAGTGTTAGTATTTGAATAAATAAATAAGTATTAAACTTTTTATTTTTCAAATAATTCTTTTCATTATTCTTCGATAATGTTATTTGAAATACTTTGTTTTAATATCCATTTTTAAAGTACTTTTAATTTTTAATTTAACTTTTAAAAATTTTCCTTTATTTGAAATACATGAATATTAACCTTCTTTCATATAACTGTATTCAACATTTCTTTGTTTAATTCAAATTTTTTTTACAAAATTGTATTGAATTATGAATTAATATTGCCAAAGCTTCCTTTATGCAGCATTGAGCATTTGATTTAATAATTTTCCAATTATTTAAAAGTATATGACTCTAAGTGTGGCGTGATATTTTATTTTGCACCTAGATGTGTCATTGCTTAGAAGGGTTGAGAAATACTGCTCTAACCGTTTTCCAATGAAGGAAAACCTGAACGGAAATACTAATGGCCAGTAATTTATATCTATTCCATGGTCAAAACTATGTAATCATGACGTACATTTAAATATGTGTTTCCGCGTATAAGACGACCTTTAAATCCTCGAAATCACCCTTAAAATTGGGGGTGGTCTTATATTAAATTTTAAAAAAGAGACCTTAAATTCTGAGTGAATTTAGTCGGCAGGCTAACCTCGACTTCGGTGCGATAAACAATAATGTACATGTAAAAATTCACATTATCAAATAAACTGATAATAAAAGTATTAAATCCATTTCTACCTTATATATTACTGGCATAACTTTATAATAAATTGCCTATTTGAAGAATAATTCCATATCAAAGAAAACTTGTACCCTGAGAAAATGTGAACATCGTGTTATGATTGCATTTACAGCCAACCTTTATCTTTCGCTAAACTTTCAGTAATCGTCATAGTAAAAATTCATTATTATCGATGAAGCTTAAGTAAGTGGCCATTAGTAAAACAGTCTGTTTCTAACTGTTTAGATATAGGAAAACAAAGAGGAAGAAGAAGAATCAGTATTTGCAAGAGAATACGTGATGAAACATAAACAAAACAATGGTTTCCCTTTTATGGGACATGTGCAGAATCGGTTTTCTTATTTCGTTTATTTTGAATTTCTAACGTTACAGTAACAACATTTCCAGTAACATTATCTTTATATAATCAATAAGCAGTTGTCTTATACGACAGGTATAGGATAAATTAATGAAAATTTGCTATATTTTTTCACCCCGTCTTATCTACAGGTCGCCTTATACGCAGAAATATACGATATATAACTAGTTTATACAAACTCTCTGTCTCTGTCTGTCTGTCTGTCTCTCTCTCTCGAACAGAATGAGGCAAAGGACAAATTTAAAGCGTGAATCCCTAATATGTGACAAAAGACCAAAAATAATCCAGCCTTCTCGGCATTAACCCTTTTGGGAAAGCATCTGATGCCAATGATTAACGTTAGCCTTCCTCCAAGTTGGAGGTTCTGTGTGGTGAGGACTGACCCCCCCCCCACCCCCGGGAATGGATTTAATTAATTTTATGCTTTTATTCACTTCGTTCTGTCCCTGAAATGTCCTTTGAAACGCCTGGCACAACTCAAGTTAACTGGTCCGCTCGTAACAACCAAGTAAAAAAAATTGAGAATAATATTTTTTAGCAGATTAACATTTGTTAGACATTTCTTTATCTATGACTGAAACGAAAAAATATTGTTTCTTAGAAAACAAGTCCTGTTCATAATATACATACAGTTTTAAATCGATCCCTGAATTCTTAAAAAACTTATTTGCACTTTATCTTTAATTACAAATGTCAAATTGGAAGTTGTGTTTACATCATTGATAACTATGCTTACGTCATTGATAACTGCGTACTAATTTGGTCCCTTTTTCCCAATTCATAGTACTCAATTATCAATGACGGGCCTTCTAAAATGATAAAAAAAAAATATTTTTCAATTCTGAAAAGTTTCTTCGATTGTGGAATGTATAATGAATGCTAATCTACAGAAATTATTCCCAAAAATGTTTTCTTATTTTTTTTATACATGCGGATCAGTCAATTTAAATAGTCCGAAACGCTATTTTTGTATCTTCTTTGTTAAACACCGTTGTCGAATATATTACACAAAATACTTCATTTATTATAATCCGGGCATGTGTCTGTATGTTCGTTCCTTTCAGGTAGGTAGGCTTCTGCTGTACAAGCATAATTAATAGGTAAATATAACGATCACGTATGTAAGAAAAAGAATAAAAGTACCAATGAGTCAGTCTAGAATTATTGGTTAATTCAAAAGTCTCAGAATGGCTATATAATCTTTCTATACTATTATTCACCTAATATAAGGCCCAAGAGCCACTCAATGTATAGGATTATTATTAAGGTGGATCGTAAAGGAGTAAGTAAGTGTGCAGATTTTGTGGATATGTGAGATAGATAGTGGTTGATCCTAGACTTGCAAAGGTTAAGATTGTAGTGATCGGAGAAGTATTCCCTCGGGAATCTGTTCCACAAAGTAATGGTGTTGGGAAAAAGCTGTCCGTGTGGAATGTCCTCCTTATCAATGGAACACGGAGGGAATGAGGCTGAGTCGACCGTGTGTACGCGGCAAGGTAGCTCCTAGCGGAGTATGTCTATACTGGTGGAACTGAGGAATGTAGCTTGTCTGGACGTTTTCTATGAAATTAGCAAAAGAGCAGCAAGCAGCTAGCAATGTTTCGACTGCGGAGAAAGGGGTTGTAAGGTGGAAAATAATTCATCACCCACAAGGCCGCGCAAATGATTTTGAAATCTGTCAAGGCTGGATAGTGAGCACTGATACGGCAGCAATACTTTATTTTTAGAAAAGATAGAGTAATTTTCAGATGTGAAAAATGGATACCATTGCTGATTATTTAAAATCCGAGTATCCATTTTTAAGGTTTGGGAAGTTCGAAATTTTTATTAACATTTAAATAGTAAACAATCCTGACAATGCTTTTTTTTCTCGCATACATGAATTTAGGGGTTCGATAATTAATATAATGCTTATGTCGATTTCGCTTAACATCTAGTTTAGAATGATGCTGCACATTTGTTTGCATTGTAATTTTAAGTGATGTAATATTTATTTGATATGCTTGCCCTTCGAGGAAAGGAAACAGAAACATTTTAAAAATAGAATTTTTTTTAGAAGCATAAGTCATTTCTTAGAAACTTATATTTTATGTTGCTTGTTTTTAATAATGTCTCCCCAAGTAAGGTTATAAAGCCACTAAGACGCAAAGGGTTACTGAGTGTAACAGAGTGATAAAAAGAAGACATTATTAAGGAGAGAGAACAATAAAAGAAGAGGAATTGAGAAGACAGAAGATAACGATTGACATTGCATTTAAATTTTTGAACATCAAATTTGACTGGAAAGCAAAACTCCGGAAAAGAGATCCACAAGCGAGGAGTGAGTTAGAAGAAACTGTTAGCATAGAACTTACGGTTGCATCTATACATCTCAACGGTACAATGATGAAACTCGACTGGGAAACTCATCAGAACAATTACCATGAAAGTATTTCTAGAAAAGCTACGTTACGACGGTGGGAAACATTTTAATGTTGTAACGTTTTAAATCTATTAGACATTCCTAATGTACTGTTTGATTCTAGGACAAATCGATCGCGGGACAGCTTTTATCCTTGTACCCCGCGTAAAAAAATGAACACTGCAACATGTTGACAATTTTCAACGTTATTGCTTTTCTTCATTCGAGTTTTTTTTTTTTTGTGTGTGTGTGTGTGTGTGTGTGTGTGTGTTGGTACACCTGGAAACTGCTGTCCAATTTCATTTTGCATTACACAGTGACAAGAAGAATAATTATAATGTTAACAGGTAGATTAACAGGTAGATTAATTATAATCATGATGGTAGCAATCATAATGGATGTGTCAGTAGCGTAACAGTCATAGGCGCGAAAAGTGAAATCGGCTCCGCTGTTTGAAATCCCATCTGGATCTATTACGTACACTTTCGTAATAAAGTATTTTGAAAAGACATGAATCTATCCCACCACCCAATTATACGTACCTGGCACAGGAGTTCGATTTTGACTCGAAGTGAAGTAAACATTTCTTCTCATTTTAGATGGGGTGTGAAGGTGTATGGCCTCGGGTATTCCAACCCTAAAAAAAAGCGCGTTCCTCATTGCAGTAAGTGAGGCAGGGACGGTGTAATATTGATGCCAACATGACAGTGGTCACTGGAACTGGGTAAACATTTCTGTCTTTGACTCATATGCATGCGTATGGTACGACGCTCCCAACGTTAAAACGACTTTGTGCCACGTCCTGCCTTAGTGGTAAGGCCAGGTAAATATACCAAACTATGCTTCATATATACTAGGGTAGAAGGCCTGGCACTTTAGCATTGGATGGCAAACAATTTAAAAAGACTACACTGAATTCAAAATCACAGAAATTGAAACGGGAAACCACTCCACTATATTTTCCCAGGAAGTTCACAAGAAATAAAATATACGAAAGCTGCGAAAAACTTTGATCGCTATGTTCTAGAGAGAATCGGCATATCTGCCAATGGTTGATAAAACATAGAAAATGAATGACTGTAGAGTAGTGGATAGCGGCTCGGATTAAGGAATCGGAGAGCCAAGTTCGAATTCCAGTCGAATCCATTACATTCACTAACGTCCTAATAGTCTTCGGGAAGGTATGAATCCACTTCTTGTTCCACCAGCTATGGGTAAATAGCAGGACAGACCGGGTTCTATAGCCTTGGATGTCAACTGGTCTACCGCAATAAGGAATGGAAACTTAATGCGGGGAAAAATCTGCCTCGTCAGTCATGTATCGAAAGATACATTATCGCATAAGCGTGTATCACGCATGACACATAACTGACTGACGCTGATTTCAAAATCACAGAAAAGGGAACGGGAAACCACTCCACTACCTTTTCGCAGGAAGTTATACTAATTAACAATTATTAAAATAACGTATGTTTCGAAGATCTATGATCGCTATGTTCTAAAAAGAGACGGCATTTGAAAATAATATGTGATAATATGTAATTCTAATGATAAAGTTAAAAATAATTTCATAATATATAATATCCATATTTAACCCTAGAACACTAAGCATTGGTATATAGTACCCAGCGCAAATTTTCCTATTTTTAATTACAATTTTCAGTACCTGATTTTCTTACCTAAATAATGTTTTTCAGTTCCTATTAATGTTAACTCAAAGTACAAAGTTTGAAGTGCTTGCATGTAAAATATTTCAAATAAAGATTTATATTTAATATCATTTTTGATATTTTCAAAATCGGGTATGATATACCCATGGTTAGTAGTGATGTAATTGATAGCTCGTATTTTAGGGTTAAAAAATATTGTCGTTAATAATGATAAAGAAAGCTCAGAATGTTTTCATGTGTCATTTCACTTTATACGAGCTTAACAGTTTTCATTTTATGATAAAATTAATTACTTATCTCTCTTTAGACTAATACAAAAAATAAACATGGCTTGTGTTTTAATTTTTTTTCTTCCTTTTTTAGTTTCTCAAAAGCGATATGCTTTAGAATGATCTATCTCGATCTTAAAGATGATATGAAGACAAAAAAGATATTCGTGGACAAAAAATGAATTCTTCTGAGGTAACAAAACTTAGACGAGAAAGGTCAGCCTTTCTCCCCAGACTTAATAGATAAATTCTTTGTCAATCTCTAATAAAACACAGAATTTGAATGATAATCCCTTCGATATATGACCACAGAATGAAGTCTAAAGCCCCAAGTCCGTACATTTTGAATTACATGTTCCCTTTCATGTCATTTGATGCAAAATATATGTATTATTTAATACCAGTCCAAAGCTTAATTTTGATGTATTGAACTTCTACTTAATTCATAAAGACAGTTTGATATCTGTAGCATTTTGGGGGCAGCCATTTGTGATCGCCATTATGTGAAATGATATACATAAGTATGATTCACTGAAGGAGATCAGCCTACGTCTCTACTTCTCCTTACTGTAAAAGCCAAAGTTTCGCCCAACTTTCAAAATTGATTACCTTTATTGGCACTGAAAGAAAGCGTGGATTCTCATTCTTCCAGAAGAAACATTAGAATTCAAGTGAAATTAAAAGTTACAAGCAATAATTTGAACCCAATCTGGCGATCTCGTTTGTCAAATTACTACAGTTTGCACTGATTTCCGTGTCGAATTGGTGGTAACCTGATTAATTTTCAGCTACAGTAATGTCCAACACTGTCACTATGTTGCGTCAGAGTTCATTCATTCTTACTCCAATTTCATATTACTTGAATCCTGTTGAAACTAAACCTGAATATTGCAGATATTGTCTAGAATATGATATCTTAAAAGAAAGATTTGAATGTTCCTTCAGGAAATAGCCGACGAGGACTATCCACAGATTCCTTTTCTTTAATATCTGTGAATTGCTATGCATTCTTGATAATGATAGTGGAATGATTTTCTATTGCCTTCTCCACAGTTTGGAATTCTAATTTTTATATCAAAATACAAATGATCTCGTGCACTCTCAGATAGTAACCCGAATGTATTCTACTGATTACTATGAAAAAGCTCTCCTCAAAGAACGAGGCATCAGCCGGATTATTTATTAAGAGTTACGTTACCATTTATATTAAGTCTAAGCAGCCTTCCCCTATAAATAGAAGGAAAATCTGGGTCTAAATGTAATGTGTGATATATACTGATGACTCTCTAGTAGTATTTGTCTCTCCTTTTTCAGTTGTTGTATGCATATTTTATATTTTGTCTTCGATTGGCTCTGAAGAACGAGGAGCGATAACCGGTTAGCCCTTTTTTTGTTATTTTTTTTTGTCAGATTTTCGATCAATGACTTTACGAGGAGAATTTTTTTTCTTATCCTTTTAAATCCTTTTGCTTTATATATTTTTGTATATATTATATACAATTTTAGAATGTCTGTTTTGTACAATCCGCAGGTTACACACACACACACACACACACATATATATATATATATATATATATATATATATATATATATATTCAAACAGAGACCAGAACACTATGAAAGTATAAAAATACATTTTAATAGCAAAAAAATTGACAAACCTCCTCCAAAATAAAATTTCGGCATTAAATGACACATAAGGAGTTGATTAACCCTTAAGCAATTTAAAACTGTGTGTGCTTGTGTATGTCGATATATGCGTGTCTGATTTGGTTTGTTTTAAATTACTTAAGGGTCTATCAACTCCTTATGCATCATTTAACGCCGAAATTATATATATATATATATATATATATGCTGAAATAAACAAGTACTGAAATATTTGTTAAAATCGTACACGTTAAAAGTGCTCAATTTCATGTAGGAAAATCAAATTTGATTTAATATGTCCAAAAGATAAAAACACTGACCGGAACACTAGCGCGGTTTCGACCGCCAAGGTCTTGTCAGGTGGTTTATTCAACGAATTAATCAGAGGCAACAAGAACTTAAATACTTTCATTCGACACCGGAAGTAATGGGAGTGATTTGTAGTAGAATAAATGAAATGGAGGTGAAAATAAAAATAAAATGAAAGGGGGAGGGGAAATAAAATAAAAAAATAAAATAAAACTTTATCCAAGTTCATATAGCCTCAAAGTGAACTTCCTAACATGTCTATATTTAGCCATAATCTCAGATCTTCCATTCAACAATTCCGTATCAGCCTTGTATGTTGCAATAGTTACCTTCTTCTCCTGACAACCTACACGAGTTGCTATTCACTTTGCCATCCTTAACATTCCGTAAAATACTCCATTTAATAACCGGGCGTCTGTTATTTTTCCCTAAAGCTCCAATAGTGGTTTGCCAACTTCGTATTGAATTTGCGTTCTGGTATTGTAAATGATGAGGTATGGTTATACCACCCTTCATTAAATTGGCCCTCGGTGTAATCAATGTAGTTTTTGCACTGCCATTGTCACTTTCTACCTTGGCACAATACACTACCCTTTCTGTACAACATACCTCATTTAATGGACAATTATTTTTTATCCTGCAATTACAAAGGATCTTATTTTCAACTCTCACGTCCTCTTCAAGATTTAATTTTTTTTCAATCTTTTGATAATATTGCGTATGTTACTAGTGCAACTGTAGCTCAATTTGACTGTATTGCGGTTAAATAACTTGTGCAGCTCGAACGCTTTCGGGAAATGCTTATTTTGAAAATTAAAAAAGATTTTCGAACGGTGTTGAATGAAGGTATTTAAGTTCTTGCGTTGCCTCTGATTAATTCTCTGAACAAACCACCTGAGGAGACCTTGGCGGTCGAAACTGCAGTAGTGTTTACTCAGCGTTTTTATCTTTTAATATATATATATATATATATATATATATATATATATATATATATATATATATATGAATAAAAAGACGAGGAAAAACTATTTTTATCAAGGCAAATCGAAAGAGGGAATAAATAAAAGCTAACGAAAAGGAAGGAGGAAAGAGAGAGAGAGAGAAAGAGAAGGCATATTTGCCTTGATAAAAAATCCCTCAGAGGACGAAACGCGTGGGCTAAGAATAAGTTGTTCTTCTTGTCATTTTATTCATTGTGTTCCTTTACAGATACAATCCATCAGAAAATGATTTGCATACCCGCGCGCGTGTATACATATATATATATATATATTTGTTTGTGTGTGTATGTGTGTGTGTGTGTGTGTGTGTATTTGTGTGTGTTAAAAATAAATTATGCGTCTCTGATTGTTTTGTGGAATTACATCCAGCACATCACATGACTTGATTTTAACATATTGAGGGTGAAATACAATCTCTGTATCTCTTGACCTCCACTTCCTTTGCTCTCACTTTTCTCTTTTTCCTCCTTCCTTTTCACGCCTCTCTCTCTCTCTCTCTCTCTCTCTCTCTCTCTCTCTCTCTTATTCTTTTTCTTTGCCGTTCTTTGTCTGTATGTGCATGAATGGGTTTACCTTCACATCTGTTTGCGCGTACATTGGAGTGTGTGTGTGTGTGTGCGCGTGTAAGTGGGGATGGAAACTTGTCTTAATTTACCGAGTAAATGAAGGTGTATAATATACAGGTGCATCATAAGAAGAGAACGCCAAAAATGACGAACGAACTTAAGAAATCGTTATTCGCTTTATACAAGTCGAGAAGAAAAACTTGTCTTGACACCTACGAGTTGATAAACCGTTGCTGAAATTTCAGGAATTTCTTGGTGCTTGAATACCGGCAGTTCGTCTCAGTTCGTCTCAGTTCGTCAAGAAACATACTAACCGAACTTGATATTTGTCTTTTCCTCCCTTACATCTGGATTTCGCACAGATCGCTCCGAAAGTATTTCCGCCGAAACCTTATGTTTATTTTCTAAGCACAGTTTAAAGGTGGCACGAGCCCCGAAGTATGGGGCACCCAGTGAGGGTCGAACTCACTACTCAGTCGTAATTGATCTAGCAAGACAAGCTTGGTAACCATTACACCAAAGCGAAGTGCCCCCGCCGAACCCTTATGGTTTTCTCAGACAACTTTGACATTAAAATCGAACCTGTGATTCATATAAGCATTTACACTCGCTTAGCCTCTGAGTATCAAAAATGTAATTTGACGAAATGCTGAAATAAAGACGATATCAAAAATCTCATAATAAGCGAGTGCAGTAAATTAACCGATAAAGAATACAAAAGTAGATATGACTGGGCAGGAAGATGATCCAGTGGAAACTGTCGAAACTATGAATATTTGAACGGGTAAACTAATGCTACATGAACAAATCGGGACATGTTTTCGAAGATAGAACAACTTAAAATTCTCTTGAACTTCGAAATTTGAACGAATCACCCTACCTAGGCCAGAAGGTTGGATTTAATTATCGTAAACAAGAAGAAAAATGAACAGATAATTGATGACGTTCTCCCTGCCACCCAGAGGCTGGAAGCGAAAGAAAAGAATTGGTTAAATATCTAGACGTCACAAGAGAAAAGATCTAAAGATATCGAATGTGAGGGCCACAACCGTGCCAATCATTATTGGAGAGCCGAGGCAAATGTTTGAAAAAAAAACATAAATTCGTGGAAAAATTAAAAGCTTCGCGAGGATACCACAGATAAGAACGATTTGAATACTGCGAAGAGTCCTGGGGTACTGCAATAAAGAGAAAAGTTGCTGTCATTTATTTTCCTACACTGACCCTGCAAATTTATCATTATTATTAATATTAATAATCATCATCATCATCCTTTAGGATTCAAACAGATCATTCAATCCTGGACAGAAGATCAGATCTGTTTCTTTTATACTATTGTTCTCCCGATACATGGCACAAGAACCACTCAAGGAAGAGGATATTCTAAGTGTGTACAAGAAGGGGGTAAGTGGTGCATATTATAAGGATACAGGATAGAAAACAGTTGACCTTAGACATAAACAAGTTAAGGTTGTCTTGATCGAGGAAGCATTCTTTCAGAAGTCTGTTCTACACCGTCAACGTTCTGTTGAAGGAGCTGGAACTTCCTCCTTATCAATGGAATACGAAAGGAATGAGGATGAGCCGGCTATGTGCATGGCGAGTCCTAGCTGTGAAGGTCTAAAGTAGTAGAACTAAATGATGTAGCTTGTCTGAAAATATGCCATGGAAATAGTGACAGAGCAGAGAGAGGCTAGCAATATTTCGTCTGTGTGGAAAGGGCTTGTAGGGATGATAATAATTAGTATCAGTCACGAAGAAAACATAGCAGACAATGGGTTCAGCTATTCTGACAGAGCATAGAGAAAGATCTGCAAAAAAATGCAAATATCTCGACGTGCCAGAAAGCTGAAGAAGTTGTGGAACATGAAGGTGACAGTTGCTAAAAAAGGACTGAAATGAAGGGAAAACCAAAGGAAGAGTCTGAACCATCCTAACGATGATCTTTTATGCACCATGTCCCTTCAAGACATGGACACTCAGAAATTTTCATAAGTGCGTGAACATAACAGATTCGGTGATAGTTGAACATTTGATTTAAAACCAGCAATGTAACCAGTCTTATAGCCTGACAAGTTTTCAGTAGTGAGCTTGGCTCATTCCAAGTTTTAGTCCAAAGTATTGAAATCTATTTACATTAAGTCCTACCAGTCCTCTCTTTGTAAGCAGTAGAATTGGTTGTTGGGCTTAAGGGAAATTAACCTGAAAATGTAATATTTTCTTTTATATTCACAAATGTTTTAGCCCTGAGTAATGCTTGTCCCATTACTCTCCCTCCCAGTCCATGTTCTGGTATCCATCTACAGAAGCTGGTTAGACAGGTTATACAATGTTTATTTCTGTCTATTTTGCCTTCAGTATGTAATGTGCGTGTCAAATTCTCCAAGCACTCTTTCTTCGTGTGTCGCAGAAATTTCAGCTTTCTTTTTCTGATTCTAAGTACAAGTGTTCTTTTTGTTCCCATTTTACTTAAAACTACCTCGTTGGTGATATGTCCCGTCAATGGTATTCTCAGCAGCCTTCTGTAGAACCACACCACCGTTGCTTGAAGTCTCCTCTTTGGTGGATTTGTCTAGCATTCACTGTCATATAGGGTACTGTGTTTAGCTTTAGATAAGCATCCTTCTGTATTCCAATTTCGGTGACACATTTTTGTTAATTTCAGGTGTTTATTATAACACTTACCAGATAGTTTAATGTCTATCCAGACAATAGCATTATTTTAAAAAAAAATGCTTGAATACGTGCAGGAATTCTGGGATATTGAGAAAACTTACTTTGGTGTGGATATTTAATTAGTGAACGATATCAAAGACTACGAACAATCAGACGCTATTATTGAGAATAAGAACTAACAATTTTACGAATCTATCACCAAATTCAGACAAGAAATACGGATTTTGTTATTTGAAACAAATAAAAATAGGTATGTCAGATAATCAATATGACTTTTCCATAAGATCTCAAAATGTAACTTAGAAAACTTATAAAATATCTGGAACTTCTCCAGAAGTTGTGACGTGTAAAGGTGATAGTAATACTTATCGTTATTGGACCACCTGGAACACTTCCGGATAGCGTTGCAAAATGATTAGAAGAATTTTAAATTTAAGTATTAAATTTAACCAATTGAGAGAGCAATATAAACTAAAATGAATTAGAATACTGGGGAAAGTCCTTGATATATTCAGGAGAGTTGTTGTCACTTAATTTCAATTGAGTATCGCCCATCCAAGTACAAAAACTAATAATAGAATTTCCTCGCCACAAATATCACGTCTTGTAAGTCTTCAGTTATTTTCGTACAACTTTAAAAGCATTTTATTTATTCACTCAAACCATATCAAAAATATATGGTTAAGAAACATATTTGACTGGGAATAGATCCATTAAATATAAGGAAAGGTTACAAATAAATGTGTAGATACGGACATCGAAAAGAGAATCGGCGTGCCAAGTTCATGCCCAGGTAGAGTTTGCGTTCACTCCACTCTAATTCTCTGCCGGAAAACACTTCTATTATCAGCTACAAGAAAATGCAGAATCAGACGGAATCCTTTAAGAGCTGCGACTAGCATCCTGGCTTCATAAAAATTCCCTTGTTAACGAACCTGAAACAGCAGCAATTATTGCGGCTATAACTGGAGACTCTACAAATCTACAAAGGTTGACTTAGTCCGACATAAGGTTACAGGCGCTGAGCACTCAGTAAGGCTTCGACTCACTACAGGTTTGCGAGACTACCTTTCTGTCTACTGTTCCACAGAGAGGCGACATGATATTAATGGATGACATATGCTTTTTTCCTTAGTGAACCTTTTTGCCCGTTAAGTTCCTAGAAATTTTAGGAAATATCTACTATAAGGCATCTAGCAATTTTCAAATCGATTTAAAAGGAAATGTTTATTTTATTTCTTCTTATTCTTATTATTATTATTGTTTGTGTCACACGGTGACGTTATCAATGGAAATTCTGTTCTTGAAGCAATGTGTTAACAAGATTTCTCATAACTCAAGAACCTTTTACAGAATCCACGCATAAGTAAATGATGGTAGTTTTCTGGAGCTCTTTCAATTATCTGGATGGTTTGCCAAGCGCACTCATTACTACGGGAATGACTTCAACAGTCATGTTCCATCGATTCTTCAACTCCCTAGACACGTCCTGGTATTTTTTCAATCTTTTCAGTTTCTTTACAGTCCACTCTTGTATCCTATGAAACAGCAAAGTCAATAATTTGACAATTGCTATTTTCCTTATCTATAACAATAACTTCGGATCTTCGTGCTTCAGTGACATGATCTGTCTGGATCGAAAAAATCACATATCTTGTGACTAATTTTCTGTCACTGCCTCTGACTGATATTCATACCATTTTTCTTTCAAATTGAAGCCAAATTTTCTCTCACCAATCCAGACATGTTGTCGTGTAAACATTTTCTCTGCCGACGTTTGGACATTCACTGGCGCCATGGTTAACTGTCTCGTCAGCTTTTCTAAACATCCTGCATTTGTTTTCTTCTTCCGATTTGTCTATTTTCGCTTTGATTGCATTTCTTCTGATAGCCTTCTCCTGTGCTGCACATATAAATGACGCTAATTTTCTGTTTATATCATTAACCACAAACCACGTCTGAGGTTTTGCAATTGTCACTTCAGAAAAAAAAACTACCCAGTTAGCGTCTTTTCTTTTAACTTGCCATGTCGCTTCTTCTACTTTGCTACAGTCACTGGCTCAATATTTCATTCTTCCAGAAAATAGCCCATTATTATTATTATTATTATTATTATTATTATTATTATTATTTACATTGATTACTGGTGATTAGTCATTTTTGTTTCCGGGTCCCAACAAGAGACCTAAGGTCGGAAATGACATTTTCCACTGAACATTTTTTTGTGAAAAAACAATAAACAAAACTAAACAAAAACCTAAAATCACAGACATTTTACATAGATAAAAGCCATTCGTAAAGTGTGAGTTGTACTTGTGAGTACATTTTTTTTGTATTTCTTTAAGACATGGGCGAACAGGAGTCTCTTCAATGACTCCATCGGAACTTTTTACAATCAATCCGAGGGCTTCAACTACAGTGGAATTATTGATGTCCTTATGTACCACATTTTCCATTATTATTACTATTATTATTATTATTATTATTATTATTAAATATAATAGTATAAAATTAACTTTTATAAAAGTATTAAATATAATAGCAATAATAATTTGAGGGAAGGAACATAAAGGCCAAAATAATGCTATATGTAAATATACGAAACCCAATATAACAATTATGACACCCAGTGTGGCAAGGCTAACCTAAACATATGCATCACAGCCAAATGTGTGCGATATGGTAACAAGTTTTAATAAAAACATTGCATAACCATTCAATTGGTAGTGGGGGGGGCGCTGTTAATAATACATTCAGATCAGTTAACCCAGTCTTGCTCAGACTATTGAGGGAGGTTCACAATCGCTTTGGTTGCTTCATCCTTCAGACTTAAAAAAAAAAAATCCTTGACCCCCGGTCATAATACTGCCTCACTATTTCCGTTAATGAACAGAGATTCACAATACATTACCTCACTAAGGGACATGCCCAACCGATTAAGGTCAGGTAATTGGCAAGCAAATCTGCGCGCCTAGACTGGGTATTTACTGTAGCCCATCTTAATTCACCATGACAAAACATATACATAAAACTTCCAATCAATTAAGAACAGAAGCCATGAGAGCTATTCCAGGTGTAATATCAGGTATTATTATTAGTAGTAGCAGTAGCAGCAGCAAACATTTGCCATTCAACTTAGAAGAGTTTATAGATCGAAGCAATATCATTTCCTACTCCACCTGTGATTTTTTTCAGCAAGACAAAAATAGCAAGTCGTTATTTTCTGTCATTGATTTTTGGGATAGTCTTTTAATTGTATGTGTAGGAAGCTTTCAAAAAGCAACTTAAAAAAATCTGTGTGTTTGCCCTCTTTACTATTGTTCTTATGCTTCCCTGTGCATAGATTTTCTTTTCTTTTCTCTCTAAGTATTTCTTTCTAATTTCAGTATGGCATTTCTTTCTATATTCGGCTTATCGGACTGTTCGATATCATCACAAAGGCGACCACTTTTACCTCGTATATTCTCCAATGTGATTCCTTGTTATTTTTACTATTTTCCAGGATTAAAACACACTCTCTTTTCCCTCTATATGTACCATGCTTGGATCCATAGTTTCAACTTGGATTATGGTTTTTCGATCTTCAAGTTTCACTGTCGGAGAACAACTGGATTCTTCCTTATATTGGTCAAATATTTGGTATTTAAATAGCAAAAACTAAAATACTTGCCTAAAAAATTATTAAAATATATTAATTACTGGACACAGAAATAATTTTAGAAAGCTTTATGCAACTTTAAGTTCACTCAGTTACAAAAGAAGCCAAATTGAGTGTCGATTTTATAGCTGAGAAAAATGTTCTTCTCAGGGGAGACAACTTTTTTCAGTTATATATTGTATTTTTGATTGCGGGAATGTGGCGTTACTGTTTATTGATCTCAAACTTACTGCTCAACCCCAACAGTGTCATAACGTTATGTTAACGTTGTAGAGTCGCTAAAAAGTTCTGCACTGGACAAATAATAGTAGAACAATGTGTAAAAAGTTATTTCTTTTAGCATGCGCAGTGGGACGAGAACGGCGTAGAGTAAATAAAATGCTCAATTTGAAATTTCATGTACTTTAATCTGATAAATACCTGATAAAAGCCGGGGGGATCAAAGACCAGAAAGTTGTGATAACAATAACAAAGATCAGGACAATAATCCAAATATGAATAGTGTAAATGACCTTAAAGGGTAACGTGTTTGCAACGTTGCCTTGTAAGGTTACGACTGCGTTGTGTGTTTTTGCTGCCCAAGGCGGCCCTCAGGCTTGCTGCCCCTCCCCAGGAGCAATACAGTATTACAATGCACATTAACCCTTTAAAGTTTATATATATATATATATATATATATATATATAGTCAATATGAAATTATTCGTACACCCATCAATTTTTTTTCGTGTTTCTGTTAACGTGGTATTTATAACTCCTCACTGCTAAATTATCAAATAAAAGTACAATTGTGTTTATTTGTTTACTTTTTATATATATATATATATATATATATATATATATATATATATATATATATATATATATATATATAATTAAATAAATTAAAACATTACGTCTGCTCATTTTTATTATAATCATTTCAAATTCACGAATATTTTTTCCGTACATTACAATTAAATAAAGCAAGAAATACACTGTAACAGTTTAATACGGAATATATTCGTGAATATGAAAGGATGAGTATAAAAATATGCAAACATAATGTTTGTAATTTATTCAGTCAGACATGCCTAAAAGAGAATTTTCTTTCTAACTACACACAAATACATGCATATATATATATATATATATATATATATATATATATATATATAGGATCATAGAACACAAACAGACCTTGTGATGCTTTCTACAGGTTCATCGAATAGACCTAGATGATTTGAGAGTAGAGTGAATACCATGTCTTTTGGGCCTCCTTTCTTTTTACTAGACACATTAGACTCGACATCACAAGCGAGTACAGTTAGGACAAGCGTTCCGCTGTTATAGAGCCCATAACCTTCCGAAATGCCAGAGCAGTGTCGGTTACAATGACAGAGATTTGGGTCACTAAGATTGTCTGCACATCATGCAACAATAATTAAATGTCTCTCTGTTCTTTGCGTTTGGATGATAGGGGTGGGGAGGATGTCACCGAGGTATTCACATCAGTCGAATGTCACTCTTGTAACTGATATCCTACGTAAGCCTAATCAAAATGACAAGTATAAACCTTGCATAAGACATTACGTTTATAGATGAAGATGCAGTTAATTTGCACATTTACTCAGGTGTCCATCTGTCGTATTTTGGACGAGGGATCAGTGTCTGTTCTTTTTTTATTTCGCTTGAAATTCTTCTACTTTTTTCTTCTTTTATTTCTTCTTTACTCCACCTCCTTTAAACTTTTAATGTAATTAACAGTTATTATTTCTTCTTTTACCTCCCCTCTTTTGCCCTGTCAATGGCGCTTCGAATACGCAAATTGTATCCTCTACAGATGGTAACCCCACGCCAGAATCATATATCTACAACATCCGGGTAGATGCATGCAGATTGATGCAGTAAACGCGGCTAATGTCTACTGTTTTTAATCTACTGTAAACTGGACCTCTGTCTACCTTCTTGAATCAAGTGTAAATCAACTTATGACTATCTATCTATTACTTACTCGTTATTTTTATCGTATGGGACATATTTTTACGTCAAATAAACCAACAATGCTGTTAAACTAAGCAACCTCACCTACCTTCCTATTTTTATGTTCTTTGTATTCTTTCTTTATTTTTTTTCTCCTTTTCCTTCTTCTTTTAATTAATTTTTCTTCTTCTTCTTCTTCTTCTTCTCATTATTATTATTATTATTATTATTATTATTATTATTATTGTTTTTGTTGCTGTTGTTGCTGGTGAGTGAGAGAACTGATACTGGGGTACAAATATACAAAGCCAAATATGCCGATCATGATGCATGCTCTGATAAAAGTATACGAGGCACATGCATCACAGCCAAATATGGGCAATATGGTGACAGGCTGAGATAAAAGCAGCGCATGACCTTACAAGTGGAACCCAGTTAGAAATATTCTCAGGTTGGGTAACTCACTCCGCTCAGATAAGCTACGATTGTGTTCCCAAGTATCTCGACATGACAACCTATTGAGCTACTTTGGTTGTCTCATCCTACAAACCTTCGAATAAAATTTCGACATCTGCCTTTAATACTCTCCTACTACTCCCATTCATGAGCAGAAATACAAAGTGCGTCCGCCCCTAGGGGACAGGCCCAACTGTTTAAGATTAAGCAACTGACAAGCAAATTTATGATACTGAACGAGATATGTATTGTAGCCCAACTTTATTCACAAAGACAAAACATGAACATATTAACACCATTAATCAATTAAAATCGGAAACCTTGAGAGATATGCCTGGTGTAGCAAAAGAGTATTTTATTATTATTATTATTATTATTATTATTATTCCATTTGGTTTCTGTTATATACATATTTCCTTCCGGGTCCCAACCAGAGACCTAAGCCCAGAAATAGCTTCAAGACATTTTGCACTGATCATTTTTGTAAACAAAAAAAAACAAACTAAGATCACATACATAAGCTCTTCGTAATGTGTGCGCTGTAACTGTGTAGATTTTTTTTTTTTGTATTTATTTAAGGCATGGGCTACTAGGAATTCCTTGAATGAGTATATCGGAACCTGAGGGATCCAACTACAACTGGAATTATTGATGTCCTCATGCATCACATTTTTGAGATTTCCATTATTATTATTATTATTATTATTATTAAATATAATAGTATAAAATTAACTTTTATAAAAGTATTAAATATAATAGCAATAATAATTTGAGGGAGGGAACATAAAGCCCAAAATAATGCTATATGTAAATATACGAAACCCAATATGTCTTCATGTACCACATTTTTCGCATTTCCTCTTCAAGATCCTTGTATTTTAATAGTTATTATTATTATTATTATTATTATTATTATTACTTCTTTCGCACAGTGTTCATTTTCAATTGGAGATCTTGCATTATGAGAATTGTCCATCGTTAAATGACCTTAGACAGAGAGCACGTTTCGCAGAATATTTGCAACCAACGTAGACTTTAAGTGACGAGATAGTAGTCAATATTCCTTTTTGCCTCGTTCTAGGACTTCAAGTTCGGTACGACAGACCCCGAACGCCCCAATGATAACTGCGAACATAGGGCCATGAATATTCCATATTCTGACAACTTTACTCTGTAGATCAATGTATTTGATGAGCTTGTCAATTTCTTTCACTTTGATATTATGGCCACCATGAGCATCTGCTTAGATGAAAATGTATTTTTTTAATTTGATTTTGTTTTATTTGATTTCTGTTGTGTACACATTTCTCTCTGGATCCCGACCAGAGAGACCTAAGGTTAGAAATGGCATCATGACATTTTCCAATGACCAACTAAAATAACACACACACAGATACAGAGTTTACATAGATAAAGCCCTTCGTAAGGTGTGGGCTGTACTCGTGAGAACAATTTTTTGTATTTCTTTTAGACATGGGCTTCCAGGAATCTCTTCAATGAGTCTACTGTAATTTTTTCCAACCAATCCGAGGGCTCCAACTACAACAGGAATTGTTGATGTTCCCACGTGCCATATTTTTGAGATTTCGATTTCAAGGTCCTTGTATTTTGATAACTTTTTGAAGATCTTCAAAGATATATTGCAGTCAGCAGGAACTACCATATCAATAAGAAAGCACTTTTTTGTTTGAGGTCTCTAATAACAATGTCTGGGCGGTTAGCTTTGATTGTACTGTCTGTGTGTATTGTGTAATCCCATAAAATTGTAACAGGTCCTATCTCCATAACCGGGTCTTAGTGGTGTTCATACCAATTTCTTTCAGTTTCCTTCCCGTAAAAGTTTCAGATTTTCCAGTGCAGATATTCGCCAACTCTGTCATGCCGGGTTTTATATTCGGTGGGTGCCAATACCGTGCAACCTGATCAATTGTTTCTGGATATTTATTTTGGGCTAACACAATTTTCAGTATGTGTGCTTGATAATTTTAGTTAGCAAGCACTGATCCTGTGCATTAAAAATAAAACATTCTGTTTCAGTTTTTAACCCTGCACTACGTAACCACTGATGGGGACGGGGCTTGTCTACATCATCTTGATTGGTACGGGCAGAGTATTGGCCATGAAGCGGTTTATCTTGCCATTGTTTCTGTATATGGTCGGTTGCATTTATCTTTGCTTTCTTTTTTATGTAGTTTGCAGCTTCAGTTGGTGTATTGTGCCTTACTTGTATTTCTGCACCCATTTGAAACTCCATTTTGATCTTCCTTTATTACAGAATAAAGACGCTTACTACTTTCATGTTCTTTGACACATATCATCATCTATAAATTCCAGGTATCTATGGAGGCCAAATGCTGTAGTATTGTAGGACAGTTCTAGTTGAACTAATCCTCTGCCTCCCTCGAATCTGGGCACATACAGATGATCAACAGCAGCCTTGGGATGATGCATTCGGTATCAAGTGAGAAGCTTTCTCGTTTTGGTGTCCATTCGCTTAATGTTAGCTATAGTCCAATTAAGGATGTTAAAGCTGTATTGCACCACAGGGGCAGCCAAGGTGTTTATGGCTGATATTCTGTGTTTTTTAATTCAGCTCGGGATTTAGTACCAGAAGCACACGCCTGTAGTTCTCCTTTCTTACCTTCTCCTTCATTCCGGTATTTTGTACACCATCTCCTTCGCTAATTTCTAGGTACTTATAGACTTCATTTTGTCCCAGTTCCATAATCTTTGTGACAAAGTCTAAATCTATTGAGTGTGTTTCTATAATTCTCCCTTTCTTGAATGTTACTTTTGCACATTTATCTAATCCGAAATCCATACCTATGTCGTCACTGAAACATTTTACAATATTGTCGTCTTTGGCAAAGAGTTAGGGATCATCCATGTAGAGTAGGTGATTGAATATTTTTTGTCTAGTTTGTAACCATAGCTACTGTTGTTTAGTTCATGCGTAATGGGGATTAAGGACAAACAAAACAGAAGGGGTGACAGGAAGTCTCTTTGAAAGATTCCGCGTCGGATATTCTCTGGTGTGATTTAGATATACTGTGGTGTTCCAAATTCCCGTGCTGTGCTTAAGGAAATTTACTACCACAGGGGAAACTTTGTACATTTCCAAAGTCTTAAGCATCCAAGAGTGTGACACACTATCAAAGGCTTTATGATA
This sequence comes from Acanthosepion pharaonis, assembly GCA_903632075.3. Classification (NCBI taxonomy): domain Eukaryota; kingdom Metazoa; phylum Mollusca; class Cephalopoda; order Sepiida; family Sepiidae; genus Acanthosepion; species Acanthosepion pharaonis. Next base: position 917,648 of record CAHIKZ030000857.1, on the reverse strand, counting down.
ATCAATCCTTTTTTCATCGTCTCCTGCAATTTTCTAGGATCATCTTGTTTATCAGTAGTTGATCTTTGCAGCCATATGAACATCTCCTGCATCCCTTCTTTTCCAGGGGAAGAATGTTCTTTACTTCGAAAAAAAAGAGTAAGTACGGTTCGTCAGGACAGACGTGATCAACTTATATTATTATTATTATTATTGGATAACGATATATATAATTTTTTATATATCAAAAACAATTTTAGGGGAAATGATCTTCCAATTGTCATCGATTCCCAAATAGGTATTTATGCAGATGACACTACCATTTACTCCGGTCTCAGTAGCAAATCCGACAGATCTAAGTAAACCTGGCAGCTGCTCTTGAAAAGGACCTCCAATCAGTGGATAGCTGGGGCAAAAAATGATTTTCATTTAAGCACCACAGAGGACATTTTCTGCCTGCCATCACCATAGCTAACGCTAGACTCTAGGAGAGTAACACACCTGCGCTTTCTCGGCCTCGCGTTCTCCACTGACTCGAAGTGGTGCAACTACATCGAATCAATAGCTTCATCTACTGCAAGGAAAGTTGGTTCACTGTGCCGTGTCAGAAAATTTTCCTCGTCAGAATCCATCTTGCGCATTTACAAATCTACCATTCCTCCGAGCATTGAATATAGTTGCCATATCTGGTCTGGTGCTCCTCGATATTCTTGAAAAATCCAAAGAAGGATTTGTAATATAATCGATCTTGACCAGGCATCTCGACTGCAGTTACTTTCTCACCGACGTGACATGGCTTCCCTCTGTCTTTTCTACATATATTTTCATGGCAGTTGCTCTGAAAAGTTTCTTTCCTTGGTACCGTGAATACATGAATTTAAGTGTGTTACTAGATTGGCATCTAGGTTTCACCCTTTTACTGTTGAAATAACTAAATACAACCGCCACTTCTACGCCAACATTTTCTTTTCTCGCACTTGGAACTCCCTTCCGTTTACTTGCTTCCCTGATAACTAAAATCTTCAAAAATTTAAATTCAACACCAATCGCCATTTTCTTTTTGAAACCTGTTCATTTTTTGTCCTCTCCTCAATCCCCTCTATTATCTTCTTTCTTTACTTTCACTCCCTATAATCCCCTGCAAACTAGTGGCGTTCCAGCTTTGCTTAGGGTGAAATTATTAAAAGTAAAAAAGGTTTTCGTGTGACGCATTTCGTCCTTTAAGACTTAATCAGACTAAGTTTTACGTTGATGCTACTACACATGCGCACAAACGAAAGAGAGACGCTGAAAAGTTTTAATTTAAAATAATTTTTTTTATTTTTAATATGTATATTTGGTCTATAATCTAGCTGATTTCATTTAGATTCTTTTTCTTTTTGTTGATGCTTCCATCACTTTTGTTATTAAATATCCTGTGTTATGATGATAGACAATCTGTCAAGTGACAGTGAAATGTTGTAAGAACCTGGACGTAAATTTACTGTGGATGATCTAGTGATTAAAACACTTGCAATACATTTTATTATTAAATATCCCACATTGTGATAATAAACGGTGAAATTATTCATTTTATTATTCACTCATTGAGTGTTCACACCTGTAATAATTGATGTCTTATATTGGAGATTAAGTGACAACATGCAACTTTAAAACTGCAGAATTCTTCTTAGTATCCAAGTTGCTTTCAATAATGCCGTCGACTGGATGGTTCGTATTCTTCTTTTGATTACCAGTTCCTTCATCTTTTTTCCTTGGCTATCTGCGACTGTTCCTAGTCTTCCGATAACTAATGGCACGGCTGACACCTCCCTATTCCCCAACTTTTTTAGCAGTCGAGATATTTCTCTGTTTATTCACTTTCTTTCATATCCATTCTGTGGTTTATCGGGACCGGAAATCAGTTATCCGCCATCATCATTATTGTCATTTTCATCTGTATTATTTTCTTATTTTATTTTATCTGTATTTTTTAATATAGAAAGGCGACATTTATATTATTTGCTTTATACTCCTCTGACGTCTTCATTTTTTTTTCTTTTTTATTTATTTTCCCCTTTCCTCCAAGATATTTTATTCTTTAATATCGTTTTTATCCCATCGCCTCCGGTCCCGTTTTCTTAACATTCATCTTCCCTGTATATATAGGATATATTTAGGGATAAAAAAATCACTGAAACAAGTTTTATTAAATTCAAATGACAACATCAGTTTGTTTAAATTTTAATTTTATTTAAAAAAATTTTCAATAAGATCTATATATCAGGATCGAAACTGTGAAAAAACTGTCCAAAGTTCATATTTGTTCTTTTCTTTTTGTATTTTCCAACTTTTCAGTCATTATCAAAAAACATGTCCCGTTTCGTTTGCGTTCACTATTACACGAACGTTTCTTTAAACCGATTCAAGATTGCAACCCTTATTTAAAATAATTGTATTTAGCCAATAGAATCTTGACTGATGGCTCATGGTTCTTAATAGAACAAGCAGAATCTTCGGTCAGTTTATCCACAATTTCAATCATGATATACGACATCTTACTCGAAAATTGGCAAAATACAATAAAAATTAAAATACATTGTTGGTTGAATTTAATAAAACTCGTTTATAAAGATATAATGTAATAAATTACAGATAACCAATATTATTTACGAAATCATATGTCCCGTAAGGATCTGTGTTCTTGATCAATCCAAATTCATAAATAATGATACTGGACAAACTACAACACGCCTAACAAGAAGACTCACGTTACATCTCCCTGACCATAGATCAATTAGGCTTCATTTAAATACCAAACTCAACCCGCAACATATTTGTTGATAATACAAATATAATCGCCTCAGCCACATATAAAAAGGGCTAAAAGTAATGGAAGCATTATTAATAAAAAAAAAAAGGTCAACACTCAATAATATCAACTATGAACACGGCCATAATGTGCTGACAGTGTTAGGAAAATAGAACATTCTTATAACTCTAGATACATACATAACACAACCCATACATTCGGTTAAAAGTAAAAATAATATCATCCTTGATAATGTCTAAAAGAACAACCGAAGGCGCTCGGACATATAAAACTTTTGGACAATTTCTACCCAACTTACGTCCAGAAAAGAAAAAAATTATAAGAACACATAAAAAATTAAATAAAAACTTAACCGCACTACCTTGTCAGTCGTTTTTAATAAAAGTTGTATAAAAAGAAATTGCTACACAAATATACAATTAATTATATAATTATATATATATATATATATATATATATATATATATATATATATATTTCTGGCGAGGGGGAGGCTCATTACTCCCTGTTTCTAGTGCGCTTTTACCTAATACAACTTACTGTTTTCTACTTTGTACGGATCTAAGCATCGCTAAGTAAATACTTTGTCCTGAGAAATGCCAACGACTCAGTATAGTCTGCTGATACTCTATTTAGTCATGGGATTAGAAATAATAATAATAATAATAATAATAATAATCGACGCTATCTCCGCCTGCAACAGATTGTGCAATTCGCGTGACTTAAGAATTTCAGCCATTCTGCGTTTTTACGAGTAGCCTAAGCTACTGGGGCAGTTTGGTGATTTTATCGAGTCATTTATTTCTAGGTTGGTTACCAATCAAGATTAGGAAGCTTGGTCTGCCCTGCTATTTAATCCATAGCTGGAGTGGGAATAGATTAATTCATACCTTTTTCGCCTACTGGTTGACAAGATAGATAGATGCTAATACAATCCCAGCGTTTTTTATTAGCATTATAATGATAATAGGGATTAATTCATTGGGCTTTTTTTTTTTTTCCAAATCATTCCTGTTATATGATTTTATTATTGGCATGTCTCTGTATCTCACTCTGTTTCAATCTAACTTTGATATCAAAAGAAAGATCTGATCGATTAGAAACTGGAATAAGACAGCCTCATTCCAATAGAAGGTAATTCTGATTAATTCCTTGCCAAGAATCATTCTCACCATCGCCCCCCCTCCTTTTTTTTTCGAAAGCCCGTCAGTCAGTCTACGTGTCCTTTCTCTCGTTAGAATAGAGCGGTAAAATATGGCATGCTGTGACTGCAATTTTCCCCGAGTAAAGGCAACTCCTATTTTCATAATTGGGGAGATTAACTTCCAGCCTAATGGGTGAGGGTCGACGGTAATCACCTTATTCAGTGTATGTTCATGTAAATATGTGTGTATGTGAAGGATAACGAGTTAGTCTGGTTTTTATACGTACGTTAAGCTGGAAAGAGTGAATGAGGTGTACGTAAGAGTGACAATGTGCATGTGAATAAAAGAGAAAAAAGACCTATGTGTCAACTTGTGTGGAGGTGCTGGAATGCAAATAAAAGTGAATTAAAAGCATGCTTTAAAGGATGCGTATTTATAAGTGAAGGTAGCTTAACGGTTATTGGCGGAGAAAATAGCACCAGTGATCCAAGTTCAAATTCCATCCTAGTCTATTGCGTTGGTTTTTGCATTACTGGTCTTGAAAAAAATATGAATTCATCTCTTATCCCTCCAGCTATGGCTTAAATAGCAGAATAGACTGACCTCTCAAACATTGAGTTGATACCAGAAAAAGAGAAGGAAAATTTGGAATTCCGGTCCGTGGAGAATGTAACAGGAAATCACTCCACGTTCTCTTCACGGAGAAGGTATGAAAATACAATTCATAAATAATATAGAAAAGGAAGCTCTGGCGAGCCATGACTTGCTATGTATTTATGGAACATGGCATTTAAAAATAAAAATATATGCATATATATGTACATGTGTGTGTGTGCATGCATATGTTTTATATTCAAGTATGGCTTTAATAATAATAATAAATAAATAAATAATACAAAAACTTGTTCTCACGAGTACAGCCCACACCTTACGAAGTACGTTATTTATGTAAAATATATGTGTTTTTTTTAATTAGTCAGTGGAAAATGTCATGATGCCATTTCTAACCTTAGGTCTCTGGGCGGAGCCCGGAAAGAAATGTGTACACACCAGAAATCGAAGGAAATAAATAATAATAATAAAAAAAATTGAATATTTTTTTTCACTTGGAGAATCTTCACCATGTCTCCTATAGTGTGGGTGTGATTCCATGAAAATCATGATAGACATTAAACAGATAAATAAACAAATTATTATCATTATTATTATTTATCGGGTTTATACTAAGCTGTTTGATTAGTTCCTCTTAGTAACTAATCGAAATTTACAAGATGAGCAAGATCACTAGCATATTACGCACATTTCATTTGCAGGCCTTCAAGCTGGCTACGTTTCATTCGTTTTGACGCGTTGATTATCAGTACAACCGTTTTCTTAAGACAAGCGACGTCTGTACAGAGACTTATAGTTATTTTTTTATATAGATCTTTTATATTTCTATACTTGTAAACAATTTTTAAACAAAACCTGAAGAAGACAGTTATACTGTCGAAATATTGTTGAACGGTACGAGACACTCTTTTCTTTTCTTTTTTCTTTTCTTAAATCGCGCTCTTCTCTAAGAATTATTATTATTATTATTATTATTATTATTGATTTCTGCTGTATTTGCTTCCGGATCATAATCAGAAACCTAAGGTCAGAAATGGCATCATGACATTTTCTACTGAACATTTAAAAAATAAAATAAAGCAACCTAAGTTCACACATATTTTCCATCGATAAATCCCTTCGTATGGTATGAGCTGTACTTATTGAAAACAATTTTTTGTATTTTTAAAACTAGAAATCCGTTCAACGTGTCTTTCAGAACCTTTTCCAATCAAACCTTTAAGTCTGCAACCACAACTGAAATTAAGGATGTCTTCATGTCCCACATTTTTGAGATTTCCATAAGATACTTGTATTTTGATAATTTATTATTATTATTATTATTATTATTATTATTATTAATGCTGTGTCTCTTGACACCGAACACTATAATTACAAAGACACTTTGCCTTAAATATGTTATTTCCCAGAATTACCCTTTTCAAGAGATTTGAGGCGATAGAGAAACTTTTTTTATTGTTATGAATGATTTTATATATTTATGCGTACTTGTATTTTAATATATGCAAACAAGTATATATATATATATATATATATGTGTGTGTGTGTGTGTGTGTGTGTGTGTGTGTGTGTGTGTGTGTGTGTACATATATATACAGGCTTGCGTGTCTCTATGCTATAGTGTATATATGTAAATATGTATTCAGTCAGGTATGAACTGATGCATTTATGTATATATGCATGCATGTGTGTGTGTGTGTGTGTGTGTGTGTGTGTGTGTGTGTGTGTGCATACCCATGTTGCTTGATTGTAAATTATACCTCTGCTGAGCACGAAAATAGTATTTTGCACATTTTAAGATATATATATATATATATATATATATATATATATATATATATGTGTGTGTGTGTGTGTGTGTGTGTTTCACTCAATAAAAGACCTAAGAGACACTTAAGGTAGAGGGTTACTGAATTAAATGAATGAACGTAAACTGAAACATAAAAAGTAGGATGGGAACATAACGAGGATATGGCGGTTAGATAATGATTGCGTCTAGACTTTAAACGGCTAAGATTGTAGCGTTCGAGGAAGCATCCACGCAGGAGCAGTTCTTGGTAATAAGTTTTCGGGTTGGAGATGCCCATCTTACGAAAGTAAATGAATGGGATTCAACTCTGCGGAAATAGCAGGTGACACTAAAGAATTGCACATATTTGGAACATTTGCCATGGAAGTCACGATAGACCTGCAACGTGCCGCTTGTGGGAAAGAGGTTGCAGAGTAGAAAATAGGCCATGTCCCACAAGGCTGCGTTAACGATTTTTTAAAAGTCTGTCAAGGCTAGAAACTGAATGTGAAAGAATGAGAAACTCTCTAACGGTGAACCTACGCGAGCAAAATAACATTCCATACTAAATAACAAATAAATAAACTAAATAAGCAATAACATTCCACGCTAATTCACTCGCCAATACCAACTGTCAGCAAGCCATCTTTACAATAAAATGTATGAACATTAAAATGGATATGGCTTCTCTATATATACAGGGTCTTGCCAAAAATTTGACATAATTTTAAAAGCATTATTTACATTATTCGAACTATTATCCTTATCTTTTTCGCCACATTTATTACGTTTCGGCTGTCGTACGCTTTGGCCTTCTTCAGGTGGTTGGAATGTCGAACTGAACCCTTTATTTCGCTCACTGGGGTAGACTGTTCTAGTTCCACGTGCCATATTTTAATGGATGTCAACCACCTGAAGAAGGCCGAAGCGTACAACAGCCGAAACGTTGTAATAAATATGGCGACAAAGATGAGGACAATAGTTCGAATAATGTAAACAATGTACATAATACCGCATCTCAGAAATATAGACAGATATTTTAAAAGCAATTATCTTGAAAACTACTAAGTCTAGCTCAATGAAATCGAACAGTTTAGGTGTTGAATATTATAAGTTTATTTTGGGACCGATTTTATAAGTGTTCAATATGTGTACCGCTTGTGACACGGCACATATCAAGTCGGTAGTTAAGCTGTTGCCAAACACACTGTCTCTGGTAACATTATCCAGTGCGGAAGTGATTCTCTGCTTTTGTTCATCAATCCTAGCAGGAAGAGGGGGTGGGAACATAGACCATTCCCTTCTCATATCCCCATAAAAAGAAATCACACGGGGACAGGTCCGTTGATCGCGGCGGTCATTTCATCAGGAAACTCTCTTCATCTCCACCACGCCCTATCCATCTCTCTGGCAGATTCTCATTGAGATAAGCACATACTGTCCTCTTCCAGGTCAAAAATAAAACATTAAATATAAAATCTTGATCTGTTTCTATACTTTCTGTGAAAATTTGGGGTTATTTTTTTTTTAATTATTGGCCTGCGAAATGATGTCAAAACATTTGGAACACCCAGTTTATTCAATTTTATATCCGATGTTTAATGAAAATTTATAAGCTTATTTGTCAACATCAAAGCCATATTATCTTGTGTTTTTGATAATGTAACCTCAGTCTTTATGATATTAGCCCGCACTTATTCATAGTTCACAAACCTTAGTGTGGCACGTGATTAAATTCAGTACGAACACTGTGGCTGTAAATTTGCAGGATTTCTGATGCACTCTAATATATAATAAAAACATTAATATAGTGGCGTTATAGATTGTTATTAGATGTGCACACAAAATAAGCATTTAACTAAGGGCATCAAAAAACGAAAATCCTTCTGATGCATCCTAGGATAATAAAACACTTCTGGTTCGACAAAAGATTTTAATTTACAAGATTTTTTTTAAAAAAATAAATCAATTCAACCGAAGCAAGCCGATAATGTCAGTAAGACGCAAGGAACTACTGGAAGTGAAAGAAAATGAGAAAACTTGAAAAGAAACCTAATCCTTCTAAACAGGAAACAAAGGGTAAACCTGTACTCCTGTTCAAAAGACAAGGAAGAATCAACTGCTATTGAGGACGTGTAAATAAACAACTTTTTTTAGAGCTCTCATGAAATAAAAATAATTTCCTATGGATTTTAAGTGTTTGATATTCTTTAATTAATAATAATTTTGCTCTCTCTTTTGACATGGAGCTCTCACTGGATCTATATCCTCCTGGAAATTCCATACGGATTACCATATTTTATTATATATATATATATATATATATATATATATATATATATATATATATATATATGAATGATATAACTGGTATAAGAATGACAACTGGAAAAATCTTAGTTTTTTGTCGACGCGTTTCGTTTTTCGTCTTTATCAAGGCAAACAATGAAAGCGAAATATTTTTTGTCATAATTACATTAAATGCAAAATTTGAAAAAGAGAGACGCTGCTTTTTACAATTGTCATTCTTATAGCAAGTTGTCTTATCCACAGCATTATTCTGGGAAATGTTACTATATAAGGTATAAATAGATATTGCATATTTGTACAACAATCCTTCTTTTATACATGTTGCATTGAATACAACAGGCAAGGAATTTGTTGTAATGAGGATTAAGAGTGAGTAGAAATTGTCTCTAGTGACTATTGTCCCTGGAGCTCTCGTCTTATATTTTAGTCATTTTGATATGGCGGTTAATTTTCGTTGGTAATATATTTTGTTTGCGTTTCCTATGCTGTGTTGTATGAGAGTATTAGTAACTTGTTTTTCGTTTTGTTTTGTTTTAGTCTTCAAAACACACCTAAAACTGGTTTTGAAGTAAGTCAAAACAATGACATATTAAGAAGAATCTGGTTGTAAAGAAAAAAAAGATGGAAGATAAATGAAGCAAACCTAATGAAAACCAACAGACCTACACTTCACATTGCATTATGTGCCCACGGTTTGGAGTAATAAAAATAACGAATTAAAAAACAAATGCAATAATTCTTTAGAAATTGCTTTAAGTTTCGGATACTAAACTGAACAAATCTGGGCTTTCAAGACAATCTGGATGACTGGATGTGAATTCCTTAAAAGGCTAAATAGGAGTTTGTCGGGCTGTGACGCACTCTGCGACCGAGCTGTCCAAAGCACACCTGATCAGACGGTGGCTTATCCTACAAAGGAGCACTACCGGATAGAACATTTAATAATATTTTATCGAGTGCCCAGACCGGCAGACTTTATACAAACTGTTTCAAAAACCGGCCGTCTCTTTCAAATACGAGTATCCATTAAAAATAACGTTTGAAGTAATAGTAAAAAATATCAGATTCAAGAATATAAATCCATTAATACATATATGTGTGTGTGTGTGTGTTTCCGAAGAAAAAAATGAGATAGCCCGAATAACTATGATGATGTTTGCCTGTTAGCAGCTTCTATCGGCAGCTAACGGTAGTCGGTATCACAAGTGGTTGGATTGATTCATTAATTGATTGACTGATTTTTTACGGCTCATCAACCCTTTATGAGTTATTTAAAGCCGAAACATACATTGGACTGTAAGAATAATACTATTTTATAAGTGAATATTGCATTAATTTTTTTTTTTTTTGGTTGGGGGAGAATAAATGATTTTTTCCCTATACAAGTCTTACTATTTTACCCACAGCTGGGGGAGTGAGGAGACTGATTCATACCTTTTCTCAAGGGTATGTGTGCTGAGGGGAATATTTGAACGAAGCCGACTGTTCGACAAGTGGGTGAATGCGTTCTTATATCTCATACATGAATATTTCTCTCTCTCTCTCTCTCTCTCTTTCCCACACATACACACACATCTTCTCTCTCGTCGTCTCTCTCCTCTCTCTCTCTTTTACACACACACGCACACCTTCTCTCTCCTCCTCTTTCTCACATCCTATCTCTCTCTCACACACACGCACACCTTCGCGTCTCTCATCTCTTTCTCTAACAAACACACACACACACACCTTCTCTCTCCTCTTTCTCTCCTTCTCCCTCCTCTCTCTCTCTCTCTCTCTCTCTCTTACACACACGCGCACCTTCTCCTCTTTCTCTCATCCTATCTCTCTCACACACACGAACACCTCGTCTCTCTCATCTCGCTCTCACAAACACACACCTTCTCTCCCTCTTTCTCTCCTTCTCTCTCTCTCTTTCTCTCCTTCTCTCTCTCTCTTTCTTTCTTTCTTTCTTTCTCTCTCTCTCTCTCTCTCGACGACGACGACGAGCAAACCTTTGATAACCGACAGTCTTTCATCCTCAATCTCTGACTTACCTTGTGTCGGTGTATATGGTAAATGATGGCTTCTATATTCGTGACTTTTGCAGTTGCGATGACTTTTGTGCTTCTAATGAAGTCGCTCCAATGCGAATAGCGCAAAGAAGCGTTAGGTGTTCAAGTAGGTGGAGGTGACAGCGGTGTATGAGCCGCAATCCCAACATCAGACTGCAGAATTCATAGACTTTACTTCCATGTACTTCTTAAGATTTTAGTCTGCCAAAGGCGATGTTTTCCTTGGCCAATCTGTTCCATCAGCGACCGTGTATCTGATGTCAGGCACCTCGTTAATTTTCGTTCGAGATGCCATACCCGACAGCAAGAACAACAATAACACACACACACACACACACACACACACACATATATATATATATATATATATATATATATATATATATATATATATATATATATATATATATATATATATATATATATGTACACATGTATGTGTGTGTGTGTTCTGAATTGAATGATATAGACATGTGTCTATTTATTTTTATAATCTTTCTAGTTCTCTAATCAGTTTCTTGATAAAATTCATGAAGAAAGGCACCTTCCTTGATGAATTTCCAACTGATTAGAGAATTAGAAAGGATTATTATAAAAAATAAATAGACATAATATGTTTATATTATTCAATGAAACATGTTTGAATGAAAATATGCTGCCTAAATAGTCGTATTTAAGACGTGTCCTAGTGTAATTTAAGAGGTATCTGAATGTCATTTAAGACAAGTGTGAATTCCATTACATGCATTTCATTTGAGATGTATCTGAATATCATTTAAGACATTTGATTTAAGACGGGTATGACAATTCATTTAAGACATGTTTGAAAATTATTTAAGAATAAATCTCATTTAAAACAACAGAATGAATTTTATTTAAGGCATTTTTCAAAGTTTCTTTATGACATACTTTACAGTTAATTCAAGTTTGAATGTCATTTTAATAAATTTATTTCAGGCGACTCTGAAAAGATCATATAAGACAGACCTGAAAATTAATTTAAGATGGCTCTGAAGGCATCCAATTTCACCAAATTTAATTTGATTTAGATAGATAGATAGATAGATAGATAGATAGATAGATAGATAGATAGATAGATAGATAGATAGATAGATAGATAGATAGATATGAGCAGAATCCGACAGATTTATCTCCCTTGTATTTGCGACGTCTGGTTTCTTTGTTATAACAATGGCTGACTATTCAAAGAAGATTAAGCCGAGTTGTTAGAATTATATATTTCAAATATAACGTAATAATTCCTTGATAATAGTAAGGACATAACAAAGTATCTGTTCCATATATGCCATGATTTTTACGACATGGGTAACTAGCTAAATTGAACTATATGCATTTACATGTTTCGAACAGCTAAACTTACATAGAATAACGCCTTTTTCTTTTATATCATAAAGAAGAGATTCGAGCCATAGAATTTGTCATTCCCCGAGGACAGATGTAACAATGGTCTATTTACTTTAGAGTCTCTTCATATAACTCGAGTTTTCATGTGGTAGATATCCAGAATTTTCTCAATTTTCTCTGTTATTGCCTCGAGCATCAGGACTTGTCTCCAGGACCAACGCCTATAACAACAGGGTGGTGCTTCTTATACGATTGCCAGACATCAGTCTTCAGAAAATGGATTTCAACCTTGAAGGATCCAATTTATATCCATAATGAAATCTACTCTAACAAGGAAGAATGCGAAAGTTCTTGAAAATTCGTTGCCCATAAAAACATTTACTTTTGCGCCCTAGACTAAAAACTAACGTAGTGAAGATTGTACAGCTTGTGGCAGAAATACTTCCCACATAATGGGATGACATTAGTGACAATGGTGTCTCCCTCTAGCTAATGTCTTACGATTATGTGGGAGATATTTCTGAGAAGTATATGTCGAAGGTATTTCTGTCACACCCTCTATAAGTAAACTAATTCTTTTTTTTTGTTGTTGTTTTTTGTTTTTTGGGGTTTTTTTTGTGAACAACAACTCTGAATTTAAAACCTTTGGAAGATCACTTGGGGACCTTGTGGCACACTATGTGCACCTGTTTACGGTACTTCCGAAAAATGCAGTTGGTTCCACACAAGCCTTCGCCTCTATAATCAAACTATATATCTAGGTAGTCTGGCTGTTCGGCCCTAAGAACTGAGCATCTGTACAATTATACGTCGAAAACGACAATATTTAAATGGTAATCAAAATCCAGTACTCAAAGTTTGATGCAGTAACATTATGGTCAGGCAGATAAAATATGAAACGATTTATCTTTTCAATATATATATATATATATATATATATATAGTGGCGGAAAGCAAATATTTTTACACATACAAATTTTTAATTTATTGTATTTCAACCTAATGAATAAACATATTTTCATATACTGTACACAGATGCATAATTGCTAAATATGTATAGAAAACAGAAATAAATGATTTAATAGAAATAAATCCCATTTATCCATTTTAATGGGTCAAAACGTTATTTTTACAAAACAAAAAAGAATACATAATCTTCATTTAATACTTTGTAGCAAAAGCCATTATTCACTTTTACAGCAATCAAACTCTTCTTGTAGTTCTCAACGACTTGCAAATTTTAGTTGCTATTTTGTTCCCTTCTTCTTCGTATATGGTCTTCAGATTGGGGATATTTGTTGGAACTCTCGACTGGATTTGAATTTTCAAATAAGGCCACAGATTTTCGATTGGATTTAAATCTGGGGACTGGCTTGGCCCTTTCAGGACATTTGCATTATTTTCAGCAAGTCATTTCTTCGTAGATTTTGCAGTGTGCTTAGGATCATTATCTTGTTGAAAGATCCACTTAGGAGGAAGTTCAAGATTTTCAAACGAAATCATTAAATTTGCTTCCAAAATATTTTGATATGCTGCGGTATATATTCTACCATCTATTTCTGATCTGTTGCCAGTACCTTTTGCAGAAAATATCCCAAAACCATGATGTTGCCACCACCAAATTTCACTGTTGAAATTGTGTTCTTTTGTTTAAAGGCATTGCCATATTTCCTCCATACATGATTTCTAGAATTACGTCCAAACAACTCAATTCTGCTTTCGTCTGTCCATAATACTCTTTCCCAATATGATTTTTACTTATTCTTATGTTCACGAAAAAATTTCAATCTGACAATTTCAATAGCAGTGGAGTTTTCCGAGGGGGGCATGACTTTAGATTGTTCCATTCAATTTCATTGCTTATTGTCCGTTTAATGACACGGATTCCTGATGAAAGTAAATCATCCTGCAACTCTTGACGAGTAACCATTGGGTTTTGTTTAATTTGACGCATTAATTTCCTCGCAAACGCATTAAATTCCTTTGCAGAAATCTTCCGTGAAGCATCTTTTCTTCTTTCGTTTACAACAGTTTTGAGTTTTTTTATACCTTGCAATGAATGAACTAACGGTAGTAAATGAAATAATCGAGTTGTCTGAGATTTTCGTGTAACTTTTACCTTCTTTCCAGAGCTTATCAATCAGTTATTTTTGCGAATTTGTCAAATGTTTCCCTCTGGGCACGATGAAAACCTTCTTGCACGAATATCAATTACAGAATATTCTGTTTGTATTTTTTATGCTAAAAATAATTACGGGTATCATTATTGGAAAATTCTAGAATATTCCACTTGAATAATCTAGAGTATTAAAGATATTTAAAAGTTTTAAAATTTGAAATTTACATTATACGGATACTTTTTCCACGCATTAAAATAGATAAATGGGATTTAAATTTAAATGGGATTTAAGTTATTATACATCTGTGTTCAATTAATTAGATGAAAAGTATGCTTAATCATTATTTGGAACTACAATAAATTAAAAATTTTATGTAAACGAATATTTGTTCCCCCGCCACTGTATATATATATATATATATATATATATATATATATATATATATATATATATATATATATATATATAAAAAATGTTTTCGTGCGACGATTTTCGTCCTTTAAGACTTCATCAGACAAAATTACGTTGGTGTGATTGCACATGTGCGAGGCAAGGGATGCTGGGAATTTTTTTTATATATAATCTAATCGATCTCAATAAGATTATTTTTCATTTTGTTTCCATCACTTTTGTAATTAGATATCACACATTGTGATTATAGAAGATCTGCCATGCATGGGGAAATGTTGTAAGGACGAAACGCGGCACACTGAAACGTTTTTTTCCACTTTGTAAGACATTTTTACCCCAATATTGTTCTTGAAATTTATATATCTTCATATATATATATGTTCTTATAAAGTATCGGCTATTATTATAATTACAATATATATATATATATATATATATATATATATTTGTATAATTAGGCAGCAATCCTTCCTTTATGCATGTTTCATTAAAAACGACCGACAAGGTACTACTGTTGAGCTTTTTATTTAATTTTTCTTGTGTTCTGACAAGAGATTTCTTTTCAGGACAAAGAGTGTGTAAGAACTGTCCGAATGTTCTGTGTTTCCGAGCGCTTTCGGCTATACCTTTAGCCATTATCAAGGATGGTTCAATTATCAGCTTAGTAGAGTGTGTGTTCTATGTATGTTCAGTGTATGGTAGTGATGTTTTAGTTTCCAAATACGGTTAGCACATTGTGGCTTTGTTCATAGTTAATATTGTTAAGAGTTGGCTTTTTCTTTTTTATTATTAGAGCTTCCATTATTTTTAGTCCTTTTTTGCAAGTGGATGCAGTTAATATATTAGTGTTTTCTACTAGTATGTTCCTAATAGTGTCGGGTAAATCTGAGTGTGTGTTTAAATGTGTTCTGATGGAACTGTGATCAGATAGGTGTAATGTAAGACGTCTGGATAAACATGTGGTTGTGAAGCCGATGTAATTATTTATGAGTCCGGTTTGGTGAGGAACGCAGTTCCTTAAAGGGCATTTGAACTCATAGATAATGTTCGCTCTTTGTAATTTTGACTTCGTTGGTGTGTTGTTATTTTTGAGGATAAGGTTGGCCGTCTTAAATTTTTTATAATATATAATAAGTTTGATTTTTTTATCCGGGTCAATAGGAGTAGTATATTTCTTTATAATATGTCTTAGAGCAGATTCGTCTTGCTTGTAATTAATATGCATTTGGTTTTTGTAATAAATGTGTATGTGATTTTTAGTTGTGTGTTCGCTATCATTATTACTTGCTTTGGGGAAGAATATTCTAATTTGTTGGTCTATAAGGTAGTTAGGGAAACCGTTGTTAATTAGTGTTTGTTTAACGTTGTTAAGTTCTTTGAGAAAGAGTAGTCGAGAGGATGAGTTCTGGTGGGCTCTATTTAAAAGTTTTTATTACAGCTATTTTGTACCTAAGTGGACATTCGCTTTTGAAATTAAGGTGGCAATGAGTTTTTGCTGGTGGGTTTTTTTGTATAATGATGTAATGAAAGTGTTATTGTTATGTTCAACGAGGATATCTAAGAATGGTAATTTGTTTTTTTGGCTAAGTTCATATGTAAAATTAAGGACGGAGTTTTTCTCAAATGTGGTCTTAAGTGTCTCTATTTCTTTAATGTTATCAGCTAAAATGAATATATCATCTACGTAGCGAACATAGATTTTCGGTTTGTGGACCTGTGTAAATATGGTATTTTCTACGTAGGACATATAATAGTTAGAGAAGCATGGACCCAATGGTAATATAATAATAATGGAAAGCTCTAATAATAAAAAAGAAAAAGCCAACTCTTAACAATATTAACTATGAACAAAGCCACAATGTGCTAACCGTATTTGGAAACTAAAACATCACTACCATACACTGAACATACATAGAACACACACTCTACTAAGCTGATAATTGAACCATCCTTGATAATGGCTAAAGGTATAGCCGAAAGCGCTCGGAAACACAGAACATTCGGACAGTTCTTACACACTCTTTGTCCTGAAAAGAAATCTCTTGTCAGAACACAAGAAAAATCAAATAAAAAGCTCAACAGTAGTACCTTGTCGGTCGTTTTTAATGAAACATGCATATATATATATATATATATATATATATATATATATATATATATATAATGATAGTTGATACTTTATATTTCCTTGTAAAGGATCAGCTATAATAATAATTACTATATATATATATATATATATATATATATATATATATATATATATATATATATATATATAGTAATTGTAATAATAGCCGATACTTTATAAGGAAATATTCAGCATTCATTGACAGGACAGCCAGGAAAATATTTTTCTCAGTTCATATGGGACTTTTGAGTAATGATGGGAGTTTCCTTCTTAATCTTTTGTTTGAAGTTGTGTGGAACGTCAACATTATTTTCTCTTAGGTACGAAAAACGATGGTCTTCACTAAGTCATACAGACCTTATTCGCTCCAAAGACATTCTTAACCACAGATTCGAGAAAGCGGTTGTACACAGCTGACAGTTTCTGAAAAGGTTTGGCGCCATGACATCTATATGAAAGTCTCCGTCTGGCGAGGCTATTTAAGACCATGATGCGAGATATATATATATATATATATATATATATATATATATATATATATATATATATATATATATATATAATAGGACACAGTAAGTGGTGGTGGTAATAAAATAATTTTCTATGCAAAATAACAGTACTAAAATTTTTACTAATCATAAATTTATAAATTATCCCACATCGTTTTGGTACAACTTTGAGATTCAGGTCAAACATGAAACTCAAAGTTATACTGAATGGTGAGGAACAAAATACATATTTATTATTATTATAGTAGTAGTAATAGTATATATATATATATATATATATATATATATATATATATATATATATATATATTATAAATATAAATGGATATAAATCCGACAGAATGAAGAAAATATCTGGAAAAACAAACAAAAATCCTTAGAATGTGATTATATTTGTTTTAATTATAGATGAAATGTCGACGTCTGACGTTTCGGTTTAATAACCTTCTTCAGGACAATATTCATTAAAAATACAATACAATTAACATAATCAGTATAAATCGACGAAAACGATGGACATAAAAAACAACGCTTATTACTACAACGAACTGCTTTCCATCGGAATCAAATTTTATAAAATTTTAAGAATACGTTTTTAAAGCGTCGCCCATTTGACGACAACGTGACCACGCTCAAACGGAAAGCTAATCATTCAAAATTTTCTATCATCTGTTTTGGATAAGACTTGTTTTTTATGTCCATCGTTTTTGTCGATTTATACTGATTATGTTAATTGTATTGTATTTTTAATGAATATTGTCCTGAAG
Organism: Acanthosepion pharaonis; assembly: GCA_903632075.3. Lineage (NCBI taxonomy): Eukaryota > Metazoa > Mollusca > Cephalopoda > Sepiida > Sepiidae > Acanthosepion > Acanthosepion pharaonis. The sequence goes on along the minus strand of CAHIKZ030000857.1, from coordinate 899,647 downwards.
AAGGTTATTAAACCGAAACGTCAGACGTCGACATTTCATTCATAATTAAAACAACATAATCACATTCTAAGGATTTTTGTTTGTTTTTCCAGATATTTTTTCATATATATATATATATATATATATATATATATATATATATAAGAGACAGGACAGATGGAGTAAAACTTCACAATTCGTAACGTGTAGATGTTCCAGATTTTTATTTTAAGAAGCTCCCTAAATATTAAAAAAATGTTTCTGATAACTTTATGTCTACTACAACGTATCAGAACATCATACTTGGCTACATTCATAATACATTTGTCGTTGACATGTTTTATACACTCTTTGAGGGACATGTCTGAGAGTTAGTTTATCGTGACATGAAAAAATAACCCACCCATCTCCACCTTCTGAGTTTATTTATGTATTTTATGTCAGCGTAGGTCTGACTTGGTTAATCTAGACATACGCACAAGTCTAGCTTTACTTCTGACTTGATGCGCCCCCTTGACTTCCGAAAAGAGGTAACGATTTGTTTTTAAATTTCCAAAATAAATTATATTTATCAAATGTTACCTACCATCGCCTGACGAAGTACAACCATAGTATTGAAACATCAGGCTTTTGTTTAGCGATGTAAAGTGTTTTTATTATAATCTATCATAATAAAAATATTATAAGATATATATATATATATATACACACACGCACACACACGCACACACACACGCACACACACATATATATATATATATATATATATATATATATATATATATGTATTCAAACAAATTTTCTTAAAGATAACAGGTGTTATGCCTATATTTTATTATACGTTTTTCATGTCTATGGATTAGTTTCTTGGTGCTGAAGATGTAAGGGAATTGTCGTGTTAGTTTTTGTTAATTATCGCAGATTTCAGCTGACTTCAGTCATTATCAAGAGTGAAAGAAATAAATTCAATGAAAATCAAAGTCCGTGTGTTGACAACTTTGGTATGATTTTGAATTTTGTGCCTTGAATTTGTGTTATTACGTGAGCGTTGTTATTTCTTTTTTAGTTTTGAAACTCTGTTGTTTTCCCGTAACAGTAACATATTGTGGATTGTGATAATTTCAATTCTTTTGAGAATGGTTATTCTGGAATTATGAGTGATTTTGTTAATGATTGATCGATCTGACTCGAATCACGACATAAAAAAAAAAAAAAAAAAAAAAAAACGTTAGTATCAAAACAAAGCGAAAGCCAAATAACATCACGCTCACGTGACGAGACAAATTCAAAATTCAATGTCATTTCAACGGTGCAAACTACAACACGGATTTTGAATACCATTGAATATGTTTCTTTCCTGATAATGACTGAAGTCAGTCTAAAGCTGGGGATCTTATCAAAATCCAACAGGAACTATGAGATATTTCTTTACACCATCAACACCGATATATGGAAACTAATCCATCACCAAGAAAATCTTATTAAAAATATAATAGAAATGATTTTCTTGTTTTTAAGAAAAACTTGTTTGAATGAATATTTGCTATTAAGATACATCCTATAGATGGTTATTGTCATATCTTACTCAGATAAGAGCCGCCTCTTAGCCCATTGCATCATTTGGAATGGCTTCCATTTCGTTTCGGCAACCATGGGCCCTAAAATATCTCTTAAGACCAGAATTCGATTACATAGCTATCAGGCCTGATTGGGTTGACTGGATATACAACTCTCTTGCGTATCATCATGTACATTCTCAATCCAGATAATGATCTATAAATCTTGCTGTAAACAACACAGGTAGTATTGTCGGCAGAACAATGGGGCAGGTTGGTATAGCTGGCTTGTTTCTGATTGTTATGATGACATTTCAAATGGTTAACATAACCTGCCCCCGGCAATAATATGCTATCACATACACCACATTCCCAAGACTGCATATTAGTTGGCAAATCAGTGAGTACCTCTTTGAAGATCACACGTGATCTATACATAGGTACATACATACATATATACTGGCCGGCACACCCATCTGCTATGGTTGCTAGGCAATTTCTGCCTCTTCGGAGATCATGCTTGATCTGAGAATGCCTCAGACATGCATCATCAAAGGCGTTGCATCCCTCCCTAACAAAGTGCCTCAACTCTGTACGGTTTAAAATCAGTTCTTTTCAGTGCCGCAGATCCATGTGCAATGTGTTCAGATTATCATTCAGTTTCTTCTAAATCTCTTCCTAGGCTTCTGTTGTGAACGCTTTCATCCTCCCCTAAAAAGGTTGTCTGGGAATCCTGATACCTCACCTACATTCTCACGTGTCGTGCCCATCGTATCTATCCATCAGATCTTCGGTGGACAACTAAAGTGTCTGGGATCAAAGACTGCTATTTGATGTTAAGGATTGGTTTAAATGAAGATTTGTTACATAGATACATACATACATACATATAGATGATGACGATAATGATGGCGGTGGTGGTGATGATGATGATGATGATGATGATGATGATGATGATGATGATGATGATGGTGGTGATGATAGTGGAGACGATGATAGACTCTCCCAATATATTTGGGTTCAACGGCATATTCCGCTTTTGATCCTTATCTTGTGTTTGGGCTTTCGATGGTTTTTAATGTGTGTTTGAAACCCACACAACTTTCTGCATACAGAGCAAGAAACAGCACCCCTTGTGAAGGCTGCATGAATGTCAGAGCAGTGTTCAGTATTCTGCCTTGTAATACGGAGATGTACGATTATAAAATAATTTTAGACGTAGTTTTGTACCATTCAAACTTGATTCTACCATACTTGATTAACTCATAATTCACCGACATAAAATAATGGATACCTATATTTGAGTAGTCTCCACATTTTTATTTGTTAGTTTTTTTTTTTTTTTTTTTTTAAGAGCGAATTACGTCTACCGGCCTGCGTATTCGAGAAATTTTATAAAGGGAATTTTCTCTCTAGATAGAGTTCTATCCTGCTCATATAGAAGAAACAACTTTTGTTTTAACAGTGTGAATTGCTCCTACCGACCTTTCTTTATGAAGTATCAATGCACAGGCAGTTAGACATAATTCGCACTATTAAAAATAGAATGGGGCGTCTAGTCAAATATGCATATCCACGTTTGGAGCAATAAGTAATACGAGATTAAAAATGATACCCATTAATGAATATATATATCTATATATATATCTATATCTATCTATCTATCTATCTATCTCTCTCTCTCTCTCTCTCTATATATATATATATATATATATATAATAACCGTTAAGATAATAGAATAGATGTTGCTACCCATAATTCACCACTGACCAGCATATGTAAACAGTCGAGCCAACACACAACACACATGGTCTGAAGGTAGTGTTCAAGCATGAAACAAAATGTTGTCGGTCAGTGTCGACCCAGTTAGTTTTATATATATTTATATATATATATATATATATATATATATATATATATATATATATATATATATATATATATATATATATATATATATATATATATAAAAATGTGCGTCTGCGTGCGTGCATTTTTAGTACTTAAAAATGCCGAAGGATGTATTTTATTTTTATCTCTAATAAGTTTTCTCAGCTGCAGAGTAGCGTATCGTCGAAGACTGTGTATTTATAAACAGTAATACGAATTTTTCTAACCAGATGCTTCTCTGTAGATGAATGGTACAGTTCGTCAGGTTAAATGATGGTTTCCATAGACGAAAACAGGTTCGATTCCTGTCGGAGAACACATTTTCTACGAAATTTATCGAACATCCAGGCAGGTAAATGTAATTAATACTGTTTAATTTAAAAAAAAGAAAACACAAACATACACCCCTCGTCAAAATCTTAAGATCTGATACAAAAGGGTTAAAAAAATATAAAATACTGTTACTTTAATCAAAATATATTTGAGAAAGGTTTACATTTAATTAGAAAATGTAGTTTATCAACAAATAAGTGAAAATTTTAAGCTTTTGACGATTTTTGTAACTTTGTAAGATTTTGAACAGTGGTGTATACTTAAATAAAATTTATCTATAAAAAGAACGTATAAACAGAAAATATATTAAATAATTGTCGAACTTAATCCATTTCATAGTGTGTGTGTATATATATATATATATATATATATATATATATATATGAAGAAAAATATACTGAAAAAACAAACAAAAATCCTAATATGTGATTATGCTGTTTTAATGTTTAATGTCAACGTCGGACGTTTCGGTCTAATAGACCATCTTCAGGACATATTCATAAAACATGAAGATGTTCTATTAGACTGAAACGTCCGACGTTGACATTAAACATTAAAACAGCATAATCGCATATTAGATTTTTGTTTGTTTTTCAGTATATTTTTCTTCATACTGTCGGATCTATATCCATATATATATATATATATATATATATATATATATATATATATATATATATGGTAGATAGATATTAATGTTCTATTTCAATGAAGCTGGTTTTCGATTCTTCTTGGTAAGATGTTAGCAAGCTGTCCTGCTTGAATTTTATCTCCTCACGGTTTCGAGAGAAGTTAATTTTTTTTCCTGCATCTTCTTTTCCAAGCCGGTTGTTCATTAAAGATGGCTTATGAGTCGTCAATCATGAAGCCATTTTTTTTTTTAATCGAAAAAGATTCATCTTCTTCTTGCCAATTTTCTTTCCAATGCCAATTATTCATATCATTTTTCTTTCTTATATTGCTGCAATATCAAATGATCCGCTTTCGATTTGACGCAATTTATTCTTCATTCCCAAAGCGACCCTTAGGCAGAAAATTCAGTGCCTTGTCCGTTCAAGTAACAACAGAAAACCAATAAGAAAACAAAGCAACGTAAGGGAAACGAGGCAAATCGATTCCAATGCGAATGACGCAGAATTCAAGATTGATCTCTTACGTCATTATGTCAGCTGTGACAATCCACGATTGACAAATAATTGTCTCCCTTGCTATGAAAGGAGTGGGCGCAGATTTCTTAGAGGTGTATGGAAGCAGAGATATGCTACAACGAATATTGGAGGGAAAGTGAAGTATTTAAATTAGAGGAAGCAAAAGAAAGAGAGACAGAGCGTGGGGAGAAACAAAAAGGTGAAAGACGGGTGAGAGAACGATAAGAAAACCTAAATAATGTAGATGCATAGAAAGATACACATAAATAGAATGAGATAAATAAATCCATAAAGATCGCACCTCGGCATGGTAAAATAGTCACCAAGTTAGACAATTACTACTGTAGCGAGTTTGATCCTCACTCTGGATATTGTTCATCTGGTTTTGAGTTCGATTAAGCTAAGCCTAGTAAACACAGATAGATATAAGTATGCATATATCTGAATTTGTGGTTGATCTAAGGGAAACGCAATCACGCATATATATATATATATATATATATATATATATATATATATATATATATATATATATATTGTGCAAGTATTTATACAGCAAATGTTCTTTAAAGCATATATTATTAAAGACAACACAACAGACGTTTTGTTACTATTGATTTTATTGATCGACTTTTCTAAATTACGAATAATGCTTCTCAGATAAGAAGGAAATCCCGTCAGAAATTGCTCGAAGTTCATTTTGGAAGAAAATGGTGAGTTTCGTAGAACTGGTGAATGTAGAGATATGAGCGAGGTGTGACGTGTTGGTACGTGTTTATATATATATATATATATATATATATATATATATATATATATATATATATATATATATTTTTTGTTTTTTGTTTACATATGTTTGCGGATGCGAGTTCTTAAATTATAATTCATTTTATTTATAGTTAGTTATTTTTGTTGTATAAGTATTGCTTTGAGAATGTCCCATTGAAGACCACTGATTTTCTTTTCTGGACATAGAGTGTGTAAAAAACGTTCAATAAACTTGCTCTGTCAATAAACGAAAACACATAACTCCACTCATACATGTAACTGGGAAGTTGCTGTTAAACTGATCATGTATCATACACACAAATAAAAAAACTAGTATAGACATGAACGAACAGGAAGAGAGAATATATATATATATATATATATATATATATATATATATATATATATATATATATATATATATATATATATATATATATATATATATACATACATACAATTGGATTTACAGGTTTTCCATGTATCATGTATATCCAACCTGCTCAAAAATCAAATACTTAAAACTGTTTGTATTTTCATATAAAGTTCTTACTACTATAACTAGTTGTGTCAACAACGGTTCGATGACTGAAACAAAGACGATTTTATATTTGCCGCCATTTGACTCAACGTAATTTTTTTTATGCTGTTATCTGCCATATACAGGTTATGGTAGAAACATTACTTTTGTGTACACATCGGAGGTATTTCTGCCGCACCATGCAGAAGTAGAGAGATTTATTTATTTAATTAATTGAGGGAATATTCCAACACGCCCGAGCGTATTAAGACAACTTCGTTTATTAATGTCGCTCGTATTAACACGTAAAATGATTTTCAGGCCCCTTTTATTATCTCCTGACACCGTTTATAGTATGTTGAAAAAAATTCCAACCCTCCCCGATTATTAAGATCTCTACTTTTAATAGGCACCTACAAGTAACTACATTAGACAATGTGCGCGCGCATGCGTACAAACGGGAAGGGACATAAACAGAATACAAATAAACCTTTGTAATAATGTGATGGAATTATTTTCAAGCATAAGCTATTATTTTTCCCCTGCATGCAAGAAGTGAATACTCCGCGCCCAAAAATAGAATCGTCACAACAATCTCATACGTGTTTGTCGTGTATGTCGTCTAACAATGGCTTCCAAATAACCTTACTTCATAAATACTGCAAGATCAAATATTTATCACAAATAATCAGAATACTGTCGGCGTTCCAGTTACGTTCCAACGATAGGAAAATATTTTCCGACATTTCAGGGAAACTGGAAGAGGAGATTAATTGTGTCTTGCACTGAACTGGAACCAGCAGCCTGATCCGATATTCGTCATTATGTGCAAAGCAGGCAGTCTCCTAACTGACGAAATCAGTTGCCAATATGCAGAGGGTCAAAGTGTGGAGGAGATTATCACATACAAAGAAAATCGACCCTGCCTTAAATGTCCCTTGCAGATCAATCAAACAAACCAAAGGGAATGACCTCTACTTGCTTAATGGCATCACTCCCCCATACATTAGAAGGACAGTCCACGCTTAACTTGAAAATTTGAAGCAGGAAACTGATCCTCGTCATCCACTCCACAGCTGTGAACCAATGACAAAGAGGCTCAAGTCAAGTGTTAGCTTTCTATATTCAGTTGAACCATTGAACAACAGAGATTCTAGTCAGCGTCTGTAACTGTAGTTCAACCACTTTAACAACGCGAAACACAGTCTCTCTATCGACCATACAAAATCCCTACCACTAGTTTGATTGATGCCTGACCCTTCTTGTCTTGCCTGAATCGCCTTCAAACAACTGTTTGTCGCTATCGAGTCAACCTTCATAAATGGGAATAATGCCATCGATGATGATCCCAACTGTCAATCCGGGTAATTACTATGGAGTATCTAGTTTTCCCCAATCTTGAAGATTCATGCACATTTAATGAGCATGAAACCATACCACCACAGGCAAAGGCTGTCTGTGCAACACTTGATGGGTGTAGTGTAGCGACACGATAACAATAATAATATAAAAGTTTATAACAATCAATGTTTTGAATAGTCAATGAATGACAATAGAGAACAATGAATGACAATAGAGAACTGCATTACTAGCGCCAAGGCTCGTCGTATATCACAAATAAAAACAGGAAACTGAATCTTTCATACTTAACATTTTCATATTAAATCCTTGTCCTCTTCAATTACTATCGATCAGTATATGTGCATGCGGCCCCAGATCCTCATCCTTACTTGGGTGTTAGATTTTCATCTACGGTGTCTGATAGAGAGAGTCTCCTCTCCAGTGTGGGTGTTTATATATCTTTCTGCCGTGCGGTTCTTTCCCATGCGTACATCATAGATGCAGCTTGGCTGATAGCTTTTTTCATTCGATGGACGACAAGAGTTCATCTGTCAGGCCAAACCGTCGATGCACCTGGCTTCTCTGGCGTCAGACTGTCCGCAATATATATTCTAGGATAATCTGGAGTGAAACGCATAACACGTTACTAAATACTCACATATTTCATAAACTGAGCTTACAAGGTTATCATAAGCGACTTGTAAATCAAAAACTTTATCAGTGAATAGATAGATAGATAGATAGATAGATAGATAGATAGATAGATAGATAGATCGATAGATAGATAGATAGATAGATAGAGAGATAGATAGATAGATAGGGAGAGAGGGAAGGAGGGATATATATATAAACAAACTGAATAGATAGATAGATAGATAGATAGATAGATAGATAGATAGACAGATAGATAGATAGATAGATAGATAGATAGATAGATAGGGAAGCAGGCAGGGAGATATATATATATATATATATATAAACAAACTGAATAGATAGATAGATAGATAGATAGATAGATAGATAGATAGATTAGCGCAGACAGGTAGATTTGTAGATAATATCATAGGCGAAGGAATACATAAAACATTGCAGTATTGCCTACCTACCATTCTTACTAACCCAACAATAATTTTTTTTCATACAGTGTCCGTAGCAGATGAAAGAAAATAAAGACAGGAACGAATATTTATAAGAGAGAAAATAACATTTTATTTTGTATTCTTTCCCTTATATTCTTTTCTTTGAGCTAGTTTTGTACTTTATTCCACTTCTATTTTGTCGTCTGTGCATTGTTTTCCTGTCTCCTCGCTTCATTAACTGCTATTGTCTCCAAACATATTGAAGTGACGCCAATCTCCGCCTTTCTTACCAGAACCAACCCCAAGAACGATTAAAAGAGAGATAGATAGATAGATAGATAGATAGATAGAGAGAGAGAGAGAGAGAGAGGGAGAGAGGGAGGGAGAGAGAAAATCAATTCGGTTCGCCAAATTCCAATGCATTATACGAAATTCTTGATTTCGCTGAAATAAAAATACTCCCCTTTCACCCGCTCCATTCTCTCACTCCTCGCCCAATCTCTTTTTCCATTTCTTTCAAGTCTTATATTCCCCCCTCTCTCTCTCTTTCTCTTTTACTGTCTTTTTCTCTCATCCTCATCTTCCTCATCATCACCTCCCGTATTTCTGTTTCTATCGGTCAGTCTGTCTGCTTTTATCTAGTCATATTCTATACATATCCTAAAACACACCCACAAACACACACAGACATATATATATATATATGTGTGTGTGTGTGTGTGTGTGTGTGTGGAAAGAGAGAGAGATAGATTATTTGATGATTACGTTTAAGCAAAAAACAGACTGTTGCCACTCGGTGTTGACCTTCGCATCATCTCTTAGATCTAAACCTAGTTTATCCCGGATATTGAGTACTTTTCCCCATAAATCAAGCTTACCTGAAAACTATATTTTATAATCTTTCTGCTAAACTTTTAGCCATTATCAAGGGATGAATTTTATTTTACTTTTAACTGAATATATAGATTTTTTTTTTTTTTGTTTTTTTGGTTTTTTTGGGTTTTTTTGCAAACATTTGTGAAATAATGATCAATCTAAACAAAACAGGCATTTTAATTTTCATCGCTGAGCGAACACGCCATTAATTGGCTATTACAGAAGGATTTGTGATAGCAAAATGTATTCGTATTTAATCTAAAAGTTTTTCTTCCTTGGGTTCCGAACAAATTGATATATTACATATATGTATAAGTGATTGTGCGCGCGCACACACACACACAGACACACACACACACACACACATATATATATATATATATATGTAATATCAATTGTTATCTTCTGTCTTATGTTTTTTTATTGTTCTCCGTCCTTGATAAAGTTCTTCTTTTTATCATTTTTTTCGCACTCACTAACTCTTTGCATCTTAGCGGCTTTATTGCCTTGCTTAGAGTAATATGATTAAAAAAAAAGAAAAGAAAAAATCTGAACAATTTAATCTCTTATAACACTCTTGAAGACGTAAAAATAATTTTGTAGCATTATAAAAATCGTTTGTTGACTAATGCAACCTCTCCCCCTCCTCTTCTTCTCTGAGAATTTTGAATTATTGCCCGTTACAAAGATGCTTTGTATTTTTACACATGCACTTAAAAATTAAATACATGTAAACCTTTCACTAATGAAGAGCATAGAAGTCTTCGAACATGAACCAAAGTTTCAAAAATATATATCGTATTGAGTCCTGTCTACAATTACATCTCCCCCAGTTATGGGTTAAATAATGGCAAACGCGTCTAAAAAATATTGTTATTCTCAAAAAAACTGTTAACGCAATATCCATTCGCAAAATAAAAGATTTATTCTTGCAATCCAAAATATGTTTTGGATTTAAATAACCCACAAATGGGTTGATAAGCCGTAAAAAAGCAAGTTAATCAATTCACAATTATAGCAATTTATATATATATATATATATATATATATATATATATATATATATATATTGTTTACTACATTTTTGTGAGAATGTTCTCAATATTACGGATAGAGCGCTGGCAAATACAGACAATGAAGACAAACAGATCAACCCTGCATGCCAATGGTCAATTTCACGCAACAGGCGATCATCAGACCATTTGTCATTACTCCTTGCGGGGGCTATATATACAGGTCACTGGGGGAGTTTATGAGAAGTAGGAAGGATATGTGGTGGTGCGTGCTTGCTCGTGTGAGTATGTTAGAGCTGGTGCGTATGAAAACTTGACAGTAACATAACGTCAAGCATATACACAGCTATGTATACATATACGACTTGAAAGTTGCAACAGTTGTAAGAGCTAAAATAAGCTCTTAGTAGGACTTCTAATTCTCTTATAATTGTCTCACTGTAAAGTTTGAATAAGTCCGGTGAGAAGACACATCCTTGTCTTACGACCCTTTCTATATTTGTATATTTATGAAATTCCTTTATTATCTGAACGCAGACGGTTTCTTCGCTGTGTAAGTTCTGCATCTGATTTACTCTTTCTGATGTCATTCTGGATTTAAATATCGCTTTAGAAATATGGGGTAACAAAAGTTCTAGAAGGAAACGGTGCTTCGTTTTGGTAAAATATTCTTTCACAATATCTTTCGAATTCCCAGGAAATATATGTCTACTTTATGTTATGAGTTTTACTTTTTGGTGAGAAACAATTTCTAAACTTGGTAACATTTCGAAGGCTTTCACGACAGAAATATTTATAGCTTCTTTTTTTATTTTCTGATGACTCATAGAACAAAATGACTGCTTCATTTGTTTGTTTAATTTTTTTCTTTCTTTTTATAAGAAATATATAAAAACGTAATGTCTTTAGTATTTCATTCTTATAGGCTTGTTCTTTACTGCTCATTTTTTTCTTGATGCATAAAAAGGAATGGCTTATATTCAATCCTCAAAGCACTTAGATAGACATGTAAAAATCAATCATTGCCTGACACGCCTATATATATATATATATATATATATATATATATATATATCAACGGATACTGAAGTCAGCGTCAAGGGGGCAACACTTTGTTAAACGCAATCGTCAGAACCTGACGTCTGTGTTTCGCATGAAATAGACTGTTGCCTGTGGGTGTTGACATCAATGTCCACTTTTGTATTTACATACGCTCTATCTCTGATACTGTGCACTTTAACATATAAATATAGCACACAATAAAACTATATTTGATCATTCATATATATATATATATATATATATATATATATATATATATATACTAAGGTTAGTCAAAAACTATCCGCACTTTCGCCATAACATATCTATATTATGAGTGCTGTAATTTTAAACTACCCTTCGTGTGTGCGTATATATATATATGTGTGTGTGTGTGTGTGTGTGTGTGTGTGTGTGTGTGTGTGTGTGTGTGTGTGTGTGTGTGTGTACATACTGAACTCTCCCGTCGTTTTATCGACGTAGGAGGGCCAAGCAAGTCAGAAATCGACAGCCAGACTCCTACAACTACAACATGTAACACACATATCACCGCCTCCAGCTATCATGTCCACATAAACATGTATATACATAAACATGTATATACATAAACATGTATATACATAAACATGTATATACATAAAAGATGATTATCAACTACCATTTACATTATTTACTTGTTCGGACTGTTGTCCTCATCTTCGTTGCCATATTCACGACTTTTCGACCGTTGTATGCTTCGACCGTCTTCAAGTGATTAGAATTTCGAACTGAACCCTTTATTTCCTCCAGCGGGGTAGATTGTTCTAGTTCCACGTGCCATGCCTCGTCTGGAGGTCTCAGTTATCTACCTTTAACTCATCTTTCCTAGTTTTTATTCACCACTGCAGTAGTTAAGTATTGAACTCACAACACTTTGGGCCAAGTCACTGACTCCACTCTGCCATGTGTCCTTGAGGACAACGGAGCTTACAACGACCGAAACGTCGGAAATATGGCAATAAAGATGAGGATAACAGTTTAAATAATGTAAATAATATAAATAATTACAATATCTCATCTCAGAAATGTAGACAAATATCAACTGCTATGTATTCAATTGTGAAAAAAGAATAACATATAACATATTTTTATTACTTCAAAACTCCAAATAAAATTAAATTTCTTCAATAAGTAACTGATAAGGAGTTGATGTGCCATTAAAATCAAGTCTCATTCTAAAGGCAGAAGAAGTCATCTGTATGCTGAAATATGTAAATAAACATCACGTCTATAATTAATATATTTTAATCATGTTGATTAAATACACCTCAGGTAGCTAATTCTTTTTAATTAATACTACGTAACCCATTTTGCTAGAGTATTCTTCTTCTATGTGCCGTGTCTCGTCAGAACGCTGGTGATCATGGCTCTCCACAATTTCCTCTCCCTTGTAGCTTTTAATAAATTTTGTCTTTTTGTTATCTCTCTTAAACGTTTTAACGTCATGCATTTACTCAAATTCGTCAAGTAGGTTCTACGTTGCTTTCCTCTGTCTCTTTTGCCTTCATTATGTGCACTAGAAACTTCAACCGTCTTTTGCTGATATTAAGTATAATGTCCTTTTTGTTTCCATTTTCTCCATAACTTCATCGTTGATCACTTTTTTCGATCAATGCTATTCTGAGCCTCTTTCTGTAGAGCCATATTGCTGTTTCTTTAAGTCTTTTTTTCGTCTGTGGGGTGATTGTCCAGCATTTGCTGCCATATTGAAGGACTGATATTGCATGAACAGTTCAGTACTCTTTTCTTTGTTTCTAAGGATTTTTTTCTGTTTCTTAATACATTGTTTAACTTTTAGAAGGCATATTTCGCTATCCCAATGGATCCCCAGATTTCAGTGTCCCCTGTTAAAACCCTCTCTAGACATAAAATTGGTGTACTTTTCTAAATTTTGGTATCTACAATATCAAGATTTCATCCGTTCTATCGGCAAGTCTGTCATTATGAAAGTTCAACAATGAAGTTCTTTGTTGTCACTTTGTCATAAAATTAATCGATATATCTTTTTAAACCTTGTTTTTTATATTTCCCGAATTTTTGAATTTTAACTGTTTCATTTCCTTCTCAGGAAAAAAAAAACAACTTGATTCAGTCTGTTATTATATTTACTTCATAATGCTTATCGATCTCTGTTTATTTTTCTGTCTATCTGCTCATAACAGTTCTTTCGTTGTCACTTTGTAGGTTGATCATAAAATTAATCGATGTCATGGTCAATGTTGCCGTCAGAATTAAATTCAGTTTTTTAAACCTTGTTTTTTATATTTCCCTCACGAAATGTTCTCACCAGTTAAAACTCGAGACTCATGGGGTTTTCTTTTGCGTAAAAATGTCAATGTGATATTTTTTCGTTTTATGAAAATATATTTTGAATTTTTAACTGTTTTATTTTCCTTCTGAACTCAGGAAAAAAACGTAACAAAAAACGTTTTTTGAATAAAATGGGGACAATTAATTATACCGTTCAGATGGTGTAAACAAATATTGAAATATTAATAACAAAGTATTTATATTAATTTATATTTATATTAAAGTAGGACTTCGAGCCAAATTCAAATTCATGCTTCAGTCACAAACAAAAACATTGGATTTTTCTTCTCAGTCAATCCATTACCAATTCAGAAGAAGAACAATTTCAAATTTGAAAATACGGAGAATGCAACGGATAACCACTATTATTATCTTTTTGTCCGCATTAACAGATTTGAAAGAAAAATAATGACGCACCATGATCCCCAATGTACTGATGTAACGATGCAATATCATTTTAGTGGATATCAAAATTACAATTTATCTATATTTGGCATTGAGATCCACAGCTAAGTTTATTTTCTGTTTGTTATTAAAACTAAAGTTCCATTTTATATACACAGGCACACACAGCCATTGAAATAATAATTCAGTCTGGAGAACGCCTACCCTGGGCTAAGCAATATAGTCATGAAGCTGAAGACAAGAAAAATAAGCTTAATTTTTTAACATTAAAATAGATAATTATACGACTTTAGTGAACTTTTTGGAAATTTTTCATTAATTTTTTTTTTTAAATTTTGTAGCTGATTTTGGCATACTAAAAAATGCAAGGACCTTGAAATCGAAATGTAGCACATGAGAACTTCAACAATTCTAATTGTATTCGGAACCTTCATTATTGGAAAATTTCCAATAATAAGCCTGGTACCCATACTGATTTGAAAGAGCGTAAAATATGTTTCTTTTTTTTTCAATCACTAGCTGTTGCTCAAAGAAATATTGAACGTTTATAAAATAATAGCCGGCTTTTTTTTTTAGGCCAAAATTGGGCTTGCTTTAAAATTAAAACAAACATCCATCCTTTTGGATATATTGTTCATATAGTTTCGAATTTTAATAAAAAATATTTTATTGTTCAAAACTGAATATATTTTCATGAAAATGCCGATTTTTATTGAGTTTCATTTGTTTTAATAATTAATTACAAACGACATGGGACCTTGTGTTTAAACATGCTTCGACTCAATACATTCATAATTTTTTCAAAAGTGATGTTATCAATTTTTTTTTTTTTTTGCGGATTTATCTAAATGGGAAGATGGATACCCTGTACAAATTTAAAATGTGTACACAGGTTTATAACAGATTTTGTTTCTGATTAAATTAATCCAGCGTGTTTGGTAAAGTTTGACGTTTTCTTATTTTGT
The DNA here is from genome assembly GCA_903632075.3 of Acanthosepion pharaonis. NCBI lineage: Eukaryota > Metazoa > Mollusca > Cephalopoda > Sepiida > Sepiidae > Acanthosepion > Acanthosepion pharaonis. Next base: position 884,381 of record CAHIKZ030000857.1, on the reverse strand, counting down.
TTTTTGTAAAGCTTTTTATACTTCAAATACTGTATAATCCTATTTCCGAAAATATCTGATATCAATTATTGCTGGTTTGGCATCGTACGTTCCCTGTACTTTACGCTAATTTTGTTTCTGATTAAATTAATCCTTAAAGGATTTTGTTTTATACTTCAAATACTGACATTATATTCTGATATCAATTATTGCGATATTCCCCTATTATACGGATGAATGTCATTATATTCAAAAGCGTAAGAATTGTCAGAAAACGTTTTCCTTTATTTAAATCTAATGAGGCTACGTGTAAATGTTTAATGACCCGGAAGTGAAAAGGGTCAAATGACTCAAAGACGAAAATAGCGAATGTAAGACGATTGTCACGTGATTCTGTTCGACGTCAGGGAAGCCGATTAGGATGGGTTAGATGGCGGTGCGGGGATGTTTAGGACATATGCAAAAATCACGGGAAAATGAGAAGAACGGGGAAGGCGCTATTTGTGTAAAAGGCGCAAAATATCTGTATTTAATGTCTCTTTAAGAAAACAGACGGCGTTCTTCCATTCACTCAGCCCAGTTAGCACGCTCAATACTGAACTCGAGGTCAAGTATTATATTATACAGTCGATTTAAAGCACCGTTTGCCTGTCATCGTATCTACCAGTTTATCTCATTCAAAGTAAACTAAATAGCCCTTCATTTGTACAAATCACTCTACCTGTTTATCGATCGATCTGTACATAGATCTATATCATTCTTTTAGTTTTATGTTTTGGTTAATTTTCCAAAGTTTCTGATATCTTCTCTCTGCTTATCAATGAAGATAATTTTAGTAAATGATTTTCTAATCCAGAACGCGTCTAATGTAATTCTCTTAATATCTTTTTTGCGTAATTCTAATAAACATGCAAAGAAATGACAAGCAAGCAAACCCTGCAGGTCAATACAAAAATATGTGTGATCCACAGAGAGTGTCTACTGTTGTGACCATAAGCAGTTGAGTTCAATTCCTGGCCACAGCGGAGGGAACAAAAACTTGGAGAGTTGAGTTAATAAAGGGAAATAACTGAAACAGAGGCATCCCAAAATAAGGCATGACACGTGGAATTAGAACAATCTACCCCATGAACTAAAAAAAAAGGTTTCGAAATTCCAACGTATACGATAAAAATAGAGTTTAAGGTATACTATATGGATGGGAAAAAATCTCAATATTAGAGGTAGAGCGGATGTAGATATAAAAAATATAAAAGACATTGAGGTTAACATCTTTCCGTAACTGATTCATGTTTGAACGCAAGTATGAAACAGACTGTCGCCGCACGTTGTTGATCTCTGTGTCCACTTTTACACATACATACACACATACATACACACATACACACTTATTAATAATGACTTTCCTAACTACATGGTTGGTGAAAAAATAAGGCGATCTATTATAAAATTTAATATAAATCAAATAGAACACAATACGTCCTCAAATGACCCTAAACACGTCAATCTTCTATATCGTGATCAGATGCATTCTAAATATAAACAAGATGAAAAAATTCATAAATACTAATATATCCCCCACAGTTCCCAGTAAAAAAATAAAATTAATTATAGACTATACTAAATTTAATACAACCAACTTTATTATCCGTAATAACTCCTCCCCAACATTTGACGTATTGCAGAAAACCAACATTATATACCAATTTATATGTCCCTTGAGATATTTCATCTCTGACAAAAAGTTAATGTATAAGTTGGTTATTCTACAATAACGTTATCAAGACGGCTCACTCTATACAGGAATGATTTATCCTCCATTGCAAAACATCTGCAAAAAAATTCCTGTCCACATTCACAATTTAAAAGAATATTAGTCGACAATACCTGTATACCTCACCAAGACCGTAATAAGCAGAAACTAAAAAATTCTCCGAGCCATCTTTATTAAACCAACACATAATAAACTTAATTATGAATATAATAAAAGTGTTCTGAAATGCTTATATAGATCTTTAGAAATATCTACGTTAAACCTAAAAAGTTTAAAATAAAACAAGTAAACTATAACCTACTGACATGAATGCAATTCTTGATTAAGTTACCTCCCTCACATTAAAATTTTTACAATATATATATATATATATATATATATATATATTGTCATTCATATATATTCATGTATCAGGCTTGTTTCTGTTTATATAAATATATATGCATATTTTAGCAGCATGACTAATATCGACCAGGGAATGTATTTATAAAATATTAATTTAATTTTTATTTTAATTGGCCTCCCGAGAATTTCTTCATTATTTTCTGTTCATTTCATATTAATATGAAACTGATTGTTTTTCTGAATCGATACACATTCGTCTGATTTACTCCAAACAAAACGCATATTTATATATATTGACATCCTCACTGACCAACACGCAGAGATATTTTATATGAGGAAAATCATTTTCTCGCAATGTATTTTATGACTTTCATTAATCAAAATCTGTAAAAAATCAATTATAAAAAGTCAATTATATCCTAATGTATACCTTTATTAAATATTAAAATTTTTCATGTTATAATTATTCTGATATATATATATATATATATATATATATATATATATATATATATATATATCAGAATAATTATAACATCAAAACATTATATATATATATATATATATATATATATATATATATATATATATAGAGAGAGAGAGAGAGAGAGAGAGAGAGAGAGAGATCCAGGTAAGATGAGAACGAATAGAGTACAATTCCAACGTTCGTAACATTTAATTTAAAAGAGGGCTCAATACAAAGTAGCGTAATATCAAACATCAAAATCGCTACATAATTGCATTCGTGTTTCGATGCGTAAAATGCATCTCAGCAGGCGATTGTAAATTACTGGCGAGTGAACGATTTATTTAGATTTAAAAGCAAAATACAACCTCTTTGTACATGAATATAACATGTCGTATAACTATATTTTTATTACATACAAAAGTCCTCAATATCAGTGATAGGACGCGTATAATTAAAAAAACGTAGACACGGAAGTCAACATCGAATGGCCGAAAGCTTAGATTGAGGAACAGCATAATAAAAATTTTCTCCCGAAACTAAAGCCACTATACGAAACTTAGAACGGTTTATGGTCAAACATAATAGGAATTCGTTGTCTGTTATATTTAACAATATATTTATATATATATATATATTATGAAATGGACAAAATCCGACAATTATTTTAAGACATTTTTATGTTTATATATTCTTTTTATAGATACAAATATTTAAGTATATGCTCTGTTTATAATAAACAGTATTAAACAACATTTACCGGCCTGAATGTCCGAGAAAATTTCACAGAAAATAATCGTTCTCCGCAAGGATTCGAACCTGTATCCTATACGGAACCGTCATTTAGCCTGACGTGCCTTTAACCGATTTGGCCACAGTTATGAACAGTTCTTATTATGAGAATTGTTCATAAAAATTTTGGTTCTCACCAGTCGAAGTGCAAATAAATGCACCGAAACAAGGTTGCATCTTTGTCGTGAGTAAATTGTTTTTGTCTATATGAAAAAAATATTAGATAGATAGATAGATATTCATAACATTATCCATAATTTTTGTAAAAGTGGAATTTACAACTCCTCTCTGTGAATTTTGGCAACATTATAAATGTAAAGGCCGAAGTTTTATCTCCCGTCCGTGAATGTTGGCAGCATTATTTATAATCTTTGCCAAGGCCTAAGGTTATGTACTGTTACTCATCTAAACACAAATCAGGACCGACGACGCTTAACTTCGATTATGATTTTAAAAGAACCTGTGATTTCATTATGACCGCGTGTAACATTGTCATTGCCCTTAATTATAACCGAACTGTTTTAGTTATTTTTTAATATTCAGTTTCGAATGATAAGTGGAGAAAGGAACGTGGAAAATAGTTTTAGACAGTTACATCGATGTGAATAATATTAGTATTTTATCTAATTACTCATACCTATATGGTTTATGTTTTATATGTAAGAAATACTTCTTGATTCGTTTACTGTTAGCTCAATATAACATTGTTTTTTTTTTATCATTTTAATGATTTTCCTTGGGGAGACAGTAAATAGCCAATATGCTATTAATATTCTGTATTAATTTTGTGCATTAAAATGAGCTTGAGAAATCCTTCTGATAGAATTTTATTCTGTCTTTATAGAAGGTTACAATATCAATTAATACACCAGAGGCTTTTGTGTTTAGAGATTGTTCCGAGAGCAAACAATAACATAGACTAATACTCAAGGGGTTTGTCCGCTTATTTGCAGATTGCCCAATGACGTCAATGAAAGAATTTTATTTTATGACATTATATCACGTGACTTAACATCAGATTATGTTATTAATGAGCGCAAGTAACAATAGCTTTATTGTTAAATATTTATACTACAATAAGTTTAATGTGCAGGCAATGTCGATTTCTCTGATCATAAAAATGAATCCCGAAATTTAAAGATATGCATAAAATATCAAATAAGCTTTATGAAGAATAAATAATATATAATTTAGAGAGTTAAAAAATGTTTTGCTATTAAAAAATCGTAAATATTTTCGCAGAGTTTTCAGATTCTTTATGTGTTTTTACAGCTAGTTTTTTTTTTTCAATCATTTAAACCCAAGCAAGGTAATAAGGCCACTAAGATGCAAGGAGGTTACTCAGTATGAAAGAATATGAGTCAAAAAAAAGAAAGCTCTTCAGAACAATTACCATGAAATAATTATATAAAAAGGTAAAGGGAAGTTAAGCTACGCCCTCCTATTTGGTACCTTGATTTTATAAATTCATGCATACTATTAGATTGGCGGCAAGGTCTCATCATTTTACAGTTTAAATGACTAGATATAACCGTAACTTCTCTGATAACAGTTTCTCCTCTCGCACGTCTCGCTTATAGAATACTTCCGGCTTCTTGCTTTCAAGTCAACTTTAATATTCAAAAATGTAAATGCAATGTCAATCGTTAACTTCTGTCTTCTTAATACCACATCTTTTATCGTTCTCACTCCTAAATCTTTTTTTTTCTTTTTGTTATAATATTCCAAATAAGGATTGCATTTGTATGCAGTAATTATTCGTTCCACAGTCGAAATATCATTGTATTTAGCCGCGCGCTCACATCGCAACGATATATGTGACATAAGGTCGAGTTTAATGTGCGATTATCGGAAGTGCCGTAGAAAAATTCTCATGGCCCCTCGACATTTCCCAATTTTGGAGATGTCTCAGGTGCCGAGCAATAAAACCTTCCGCCTCTCGAATTAGCGGTAATGCTTGTGGGTATGGCACGCTGAGACTTGAGAAATATTTTCAACAGGAAAACGAACTGCCCCGTCAATCAGTGACACAAAATATTACTCAGATCACTGACAGCAGTACAAGTACCATGGTATTTACTCGTTTCCCCACGGTGACAAAATATGACACAAGGCCGGTTTCTTGTGGGCCAAAAAATATACAGCCCCAGCAACCATATTGCTACCAATCCCACTCTTTCGTGCAGTGATTGGGTACTGCTGCGGGCAGCTGTCCCCCAAGACCGAGTACCTCTCAATATTTTTTCAGTTGCGCTCTGCCCGAAGACAAACGCAACTGAGTGATGCTAACAGTACGATTACGACAAGTGTCATTTGCACCATCTTATGTAGCGAGTTTATGCATAATGTCTACTCATAAACATCTGCTAATTAGTGGCAACACTAAGCAAACGCTACTGCACTTTTTCTCATATGCTCTCACACTCAGTAACCTCCCCATTACATCTTAGTGGCTTTATGGCCTTTCCTGGGTTGAAATGTTTAAAACAGTTTACAATTTAGTAAATTCCCAAAGGCAATAGGGTGAAATGATCACAAAATGCCTCAGAAAATTTGACTCGATGTTAATCCTCTCCCATCTTATATAACATTAAACAAGTTTTCATTAACCTCTTAATTGGATGGGCGACAATTTTTCAGATTTTTATTCTAAAGAAGAAAAATCTATAGATATTGAGAAGTAGTCGTCCTTAAGCTAACAGTACTTGCAATATAATAACGTGTCTCCATTGGCTAAGCTCAACGGATACATTACAATAGTTTAGTTAATATTAAGCACTCAACGAATATTGAACGCATTATATTAGTGAATAGCTGCGGTCGATGCACTTCTAAGAGTTTTTGTGATAAAATTATAAAGAAGCTTTGTAAAACCTTGAGATCAAGTTCGATGTTTACTGATTTCAGCTTGTGTTAAATGACTATTGAGCTTTGGAATGTTTAGCAAATCTCTAATGTACATAAAAGATTAAATAGAAAATAGTTTATAAATCGGTTGCAAATATTATCTACACTAATATTATGCCAAAGTTAAACACTATGAAAGAGACATGAGTATAAACTTCTTGCTGCAGATAATTTTATTTCCCCTAATTCAACATGGTAACAACGATACTTGTAGAAATTTGAGAACGCGCAGGCGGTGTAGTGGTTAGAATTAACGAGCCGAATTAGTTACATTCAGTTTTGGGGAAAGTGTGACTGCACCTTTTCTCTCTCAGCTAAGGTTTAAATAGCATAATAGCATGCCATACACTATGTTGCCCTGGCTGTTAACCAGTCTAGGAGAGAGGCAATTCTGAATTCAAGAACGTATGTAGACCTGGCGTAGCACATACTATATATAGCGAATGAAAAGATCGGTGAATTCGCAATGACTCTCGACAGTGTTCGACATTATATATATATATATATATATATATATATATATATATATATATATATATATATATATATATATATATATATAATGTCATCCACAGACAGACTGTTTCAGTGCTTCACAGCACTTCAGTGTGGCTACACGTCCGGTTGCTTCTAGTGAGGATCGAAACCCCACTGAATTAGCGTGAGTCGGAGATTCTACCACGGCAGGGATGAAGGTGAATTTTAGCGTATTTATTTTTAGATAAACACACAGTGACCGACAGGACTCTCTTGGCCTTTATCGAAGAATCTCGCTATATATATATATATATATATATATATATATATATATATATATATATATATATATATATACCACACACACACACACACACACACACACACACACACACACACACACACACACACACACATAATATAAAACAGACAGACAGATACAGAGAAGCTATCGCAAAATTGAAAAATTGAACAATCTGCTCATGTGTTATTGTCAAATTTCCTATGTCTCGTCGGACACTTCATATATCTTTCTTTACTATTCAAATAGAATTTCTGTTTTTTAAGTTCTCCAAGTTTGGGCGCGGAACCTTGAGCATAAATATATATGTGTGTGGATATATATATATATATATATATATATATATATATATATATATATATATATATATCTGTGTGTGTGTCTGTGTTTAAATGGACACTAATGTCAAAACCTAGAGACGACAGTCGTCACTCGGTGTTGACCTCAGTGTTCACTTCTATGTTAAAACTGAGCGACAACAGTGTTTCATGTTTGAACACAATCTTCAAGGCTGAAGATTATGTTCAAGCATGAAACAGACTGTCGACGCTCGTTGTTGACACCAGTGTCCAGTTTTATATTTACATACGCTCTGTCCCTGATATTGAGCACTTCCACCGTATGTTTCTAGCACACACACACACACACACACACACACACACACACACACACACGCACACGCACATGTATATATATATCGAAGTAGAGAGAGAGAAAAAAACAGACAGAGATATCAAGAAAGATAGACAGAAAGAAATTAAGAGAGGGAGAAAAACGAAAGGAGAGTTGGCGCACTTCTCTATGACGAACAAGGATGATTAATTGATTAGAGATCAATATCGTTTATTGATTGTCAGTAATTTTTTCCATATCTTTTTTACGAGCAAAAATCTATATTTCCTGAATAAATAGGTGAACTTTAAAGAGCTGATAATCTTGTGTAAAATATCTGCGAAAAGTGACAACGGATCGAAACGACTTATGATAATTTGAAATCTTCCTTTTTGAAATCTCCACCGCAACAATCGTTCTTTTCATCCTCAATGGATGGAGGAGGGAGTGACTCTATCAAAAGATACAATTGCTTTCCTTCCACCGACGGCACTGCTTACATTTAAACCCTTTCCTATTCCAAAGACTTATCTTCATAGTCCTGCAAACAATTGACTGTGATTTTTATCTTCACTGGGTAACACGATATTGTAGCCAGACTAAGTAAATCATTTGTACAAACTGGCAGCAATGTCTCATCATTTTCCTGCTGAAATTGATAGATACGACCATTAGTTCTATGCTAATAGTTTCTTCTATCGCACTTCTCACTTGTGGAATTCTCTTTTGGCTTCTTGCTTCCCAGTCTACAAAAATTTCAATGTAATGTCAGTCGTTATATTCTGTCTTCTAATTCCTGTTCTTTTATTGTTTTCTCTTCTTAATAGTGTTTTTTTTTCTTATATTCTCAAAGTCAATATCCACTTGCATCTTAGTGTCGTTATTGCCTTGATTAGGATGAAATGATTAAAAAATGGTGAACTGACTTAAACAGCTGATAATGTTTGGTAAAATATCTGTGAAAAGTAACAAAGAAACCATTTAAAATTCCAAAGATTTGTCTTCATACAATCAGAAAAGAATTGGACGCCTTCCGTGGAATAACCATTATCAGGTTGGACTTGCAAACCATTGACAGTGATATTTATCTTCACAAGGTGTCCAGATGTTGTAGCCAGACTAAGCAAAGTATTTGTTCAAGTACTTCTACAGAATAAAAACTCTAGTCCTTGGTGCTAAGATATATAAAATTATGAGTTCAATATTGTATCTGGATATTTTTCAATGTCATGTCACTTCAAGATATAAGTGATCATGGATCTCACTAGAATCCTTTTTTTTTTATTATCTTTGAATTTTCACACATTCACAGGAAAAATAGGGAAATGGTTTCCCGGTTGCTTGCTTTGCAGTTTTAAATTCAGTTTTTCTTCTTTTAGACTGATTTCCACCCAAGGATAAAGAGCCTAGTCTACTCCACTATTTAAACGATGAAGAGTGAAGAGGCGGATTCATGCCTTTCCCGCGGGAATTTGTGCATAAGTGAACGCAGTTCGCTAGGCTGGAATTTGAACCACGTGTCTTAGAAATGATTAAAGATATCTTACTGGAATTCTCTGAAATTTTTATAACATTATTAGGCTCTACTTTGAGCAATAAGAATGTATAATTACTCCCGAAGGTAACAGAAGAATCGTGACGAAATCGATCATAAACGATCATGTTCATCATTAATTAATCATAGGTAAAGTTCGGAAGCTCATGAAGGATTGAAATTAAGTTCAAATATATATATATATATATATATATATATAATTCCAGGATGATTTCCTAACTTATTCAACCTTCTAACTTTCTATCCTGGAGTAACAAGGTGCGTCACACGTTTTACGTACGATTTTATTTTCAAGTCTTTTTTCACAGCTCCTTGAACTATCTGACAAAAAAAAACGATTTTAACCTGTTCTCTTTCTAGCTGAATAACTCAGTGTTTTTCAGTGATTCTTACGATAAATGATGTCAACATAATTAAACGTCATATCTGAAAACCTGGAAAAAAAGAAACTCGAGTAGTTTGGTGGTTTTATAGATATTAAGCATTTTGTGGGATGGACAATTATGCTGTAACACGATTTGGACAATTTTGCTGTTACACCCGGTGTATATATGTAATTGTGTGTGCAATCCATAGGCCGACTAATACAGACTTAGACTTAGTGGAAACAGAGCGAGCAATAACTAAATAACTTGAAATAAGCAATCCACGTAAGAAAATAGAGTTAGCATAACAGGGTATACGTGGTCTGTAAGATCTGTGTATGTCGCAACTGTCAACGGAATACATTTCACCCCATTACCATCATGCACAACGCCTTGCTGACACACTGATGTCATTGATTCATGTCATCACCTTCACACACGAACTCAGCTGTCTGGTCAAATAAACTACAGATGGGACATGTCTTATCTGGTGACACAGCGCCAGTCTTTCACTGTCCAACGATGTTCTTTGACGTTCAGATAGTGGGCTGTAATTAATATCGAAAACCACTAGAATACGGTTTAGGTTAAATGATAAACTTTGAGAAATCACCAGCTTTAGAGACATTCTGCCATGTTCGTCTTCATTGGAGGGTTACCATCCTATGATGCTCATATCTGTCCGTAATTCATATAGTTCTGATATATCTTCTTGCTTCCAAATATCATTCCGCGGTCAGCCACCGCTACACTACCTCTTTACCTTTTATGTAATGAGAGATGATTTAGTGTAGTGCTAAATGTTTGTCACTTGATTTTAATATTTACTGTCAATAAAGACCCGTGGTGTATGATTTCAAACGCTTCCCAATGGTGCCGCGCGTTGTGATCGTCTTCCCAAGATGTTATCAATAAATCCTCACTCTAGCAAGTCGACTATTGTGAGATTTGAATCCACGGTGCTAAGCAGACGGCCATATCTTATGAGTGAAATTAGGTAAGCAAATCACTTCAGTTGATGGTTGTGCTAGCACGAAGTCACAAGTCATCGTGGCCGAGGGTTTGAGCGTACTGACCGTGTTCAAACTGAGGATCATTCCAGATTACGCGCTCTCTTTCCCCGAAATTGTAACTAAGGTCCGCACAGCATAGCTACACTATAAATTACAGTTTGCGTCTGAGCTGACGTCTGGAACAGGCATTATCTAGACAGGAAGACTTGGATACGAGTAGCCAACAATACTAATATAGATATGATACAAACACACAACTGTAGACAAAACATTGAAGAGTGAAATCAATACATAAACATACGGTTAACTCATGAATTTGGACTTATTTCAGGATAAGGCCACCGTTTCGTTTTTACTTAATATAAATTTCAGATGTGTATTTTACGAAAATGTGCACAGAACAAGTGAGCGTACCTCCCACACAACAGGTATTCAATATGGCTTCGGGTTGCATAAAAAATATCAATTGTAATTATCATAAAGTCGAATTAATCACTTTTGTCCTTTCCATAAATGGTCTATGAAAATGCGGGGTTATTAAGTTAGTGTCGATAAATGGTCATTGTCAACTGCATGCAGATAATAACAAAAAAAAAAAACATGCAAGATACATCAATTGCATCAATAAGAAAAAAACTCATTAATTAGCTGCTGATATCTCTACAAAATTGAGCAAATGGAATTTTGTTGCAAATGGATACATTTTCTAACGTCATTTGCATTCAGTTTTAATTTAAATAGATAGATAGATAGATAGATAGATATGAACAAATTTTAAGATCAGACGGGTTAATAGATATTGATCAGTATGAGATATTAAGAGATTTAGATAGGTAGATAAATTCATTCGTTTTTACTGCTTATCGACATTTTTTAAGTCAGAAAATAATTCTAGATTATAAGAACGTTTTGGTGATAATAATGATTTGGTGATACAAGTCCTATTAATTAACCCATAGCTGCGTGGCCGAGAAGAGATAGATTCGTGTCTTTCTCAAGAGTATTTGCGCGTATGTGAAGATAACGAATACTACTGGGATTTGAACTCTGCCCTCCGATTTTCACTTCGTAGCCGTTTTCCATTACACCACCCGCACATCCAAGATTACAACACCCGGTATTCAAAGAGAGAAAGAGAGAAAGGGTCGAAGCTAATCAATACGTTATATTCAAATGGTGAGGTTCTGTAACGTCCAAGGAGTGGAAAATATTTTTATGAAGTTTTAATATTTTGATGTAAAAAAAATTTTTGAAGGGCCATTTAGATTTGTTTCTCAAATCCATTAGACAATGATTTTTTACCATTTCCTTTGTTTTATAGATTTTCAAGAACTTGAATTTGTCTTTATTTCCTTTCAGCACACAAGAATAGCGTCATCTTCCGAATGCAAAAGGATAGTATTTTACATACAATCGAAAGAAATGCGTGCATTAAAAAAAAACAGAAACTTTGATGCATCCTTCAAGAGAAATCTATTTATTATTATTAAAGCTTTATATCCAAACATAAATAAAGTAAAAGTATTCTGTGAAATGCGTTTAAATGCTTCTAAATTAAAGTAAAACAGTGTTTCATTGTAAAACAAACACCCCGGATATTTTGGCGCGGTTTTAAATAAATACTGAAGTTGGTGAAAATCGGCCAAATGTTTACCCACCCAAAAACAATTTTATCATCGATTTCATTTTAACATATTTCTCAGCTTATACACCTGTTCATACAGTGTATGTATTATATATATATATATATATATATATATATATATATATATATATATATATATATATGTATAACTTGAAATAAAAAAACATTAACATACAACCTAGTGTGTCTGAAAATTTAAATGTTTCAACATTTGTTATTGTTTAAAACACACTTACACACACAAACACACACACGCATATATATATATATATATATATATATATATATATATATATAAAGAGAGAGAGAGAAGTGTAAGTTTAAGTTTACGTTGATGCGATTACACATGCACACGAACAAGAGCCGCTAGTAATTTTCAATGTTCAAATATATATATATATATATATATATATACATACAAGGCGCGATGGATAAATTAAGCAAAATGGAAATAACACAGACATCTCGTTTTAACACATATATTTACCAAAATTACATACATTTAAATAGTAATGAATTATTCAGTAAAATCACCATTGACTTCAACCACGGCCTCTAGATGACTTCGAAATTTGCTGCAACTATTCGGGACAGTGTCCTTGCTTAAGTTGGTGAATGCTGCCATAATCTTTTCCTTCATTTCGTCTTTGGTGTTACAAGGGGTTTTCTTGGTCTCTAGTTCAACTGATCCCTACACATAATAATCAAGGGATTGCAGTTTGGGGTGTTAGGTGGCCTGATGTAAGGGGTGATGTGGTCGCAGAAATTGTCTGACAGTCATGACTGGGTTCTTTTGCTTGTGTGGTATGGTGCAGAGTCCTGTTGGCAGATATAGTGTATTTCAGTATCTACCGTCATGTTTTAGGGCAGCACTAACTCTTCAAGGCACTTGATGTAGGCCTCATTGTTGACTCTGAGGCCTTGTGGGAAGATGAATGGAGGCATAAGGTCGACAGCACAAGTGATCACACCAAACACCATGATGTGGACTTTATATATCATCCAGCTTCTTTCTGCAAACTCTGCACTGTGACCAGATTGACACCCAAACACTCGGAAATGTTCGTATTGGAGCTTCCGGTGCGAATGACAAGCAATACAGCATGCCGTTTCCAAATTTCTGGCGCAGTGAATATCGTCATGGTTCTCTTTTTCTCACAGAAGGTGCCCAACTGACCCTACTATACTGTGCAGTTTACAAAATCAAACATAAACAATGCGCGAAATTAAAAATATAAAATGGCAACAATTTACCCATCGCGCCCTTTACGTGTGCTTTCGGTATATAATCTATAGCTGATTTTTTTTAGATTCCTTCTTTCCATCACTTTTTTATTATTAAATATCACACCACGTTTTGATAGAAGATCTGCCAAAAATTGTGAAATGTTTTAAGAATTTGGACGCAAATTTTCTGTGGATGATAAATATTTTCGTCTTGTTTTCTCTTTTAATTAGAGTTGCATTTTTAAAATCAAAATTGTGGTCAAAATCTCATTACGTTGAGTAACTAATGCATTTAAAGTGTTTATTTGTAAAAGTTCTATTTTGTGTTCATGTAATCTTTTATTTAAATTCCTTGAGGTTTCTCCAATGCATTCCTTGTGGCAATTATTACAGGTGATAGAGTAAATGTTTCCTTCAAGTTTTAGCTTATTATTTTGTTTTCTATAAATTAAGTTTTTATTGTTTTAGACGTAACTGTGACAAATTTCATGTTGAGTTTAAATAAATTTTTAAAAAAATATTTTAAAATGTTAAACTCAGAGTATCTCTCATTTGTGCGCATGTGCAGTCGCAGCAACGTAAACAAAATTAGTCCAATGAAGTCCTAAGAGACGAAACGCGTCACATAAAAACTTTTTTCCACTTTGTCTTAAGTTTTCCTAAATTTTTCTTGAATTATAAAAAATTGCACATAAATATATACATACATACAGATATGCACATACAAACACACACATATACACGCATACACACACACACACACACACATATATATATATAACAAACATCGGCAGAAAATCAGCAACTCATTTAGTTTGAAACCTTCAACGGCTGTCAGTTTTATCTTTAGAGTGTAATCGATGTAATAAAGCATCCTGATGTGATAAAATATCCCTTATATATATATATATATATATATATATATATATATATATATATATATACAGAGAGAGAGAGAGAGAGAGAGAGAGAGAGAGAGATATCGTACATTATGTACTGGTGGTAATAATAAAACAGCGATCAATGTAAAATAAAGCTAAAATTTATATTTTTGAATCTATATTTGACCCTAAGTGTTCGATACAACTCTGAGTTTCATGCACGTAACAATCGTCGGGCACAATATTTTTTAATCAATTCATTCTTTATTCAATACTTTTTTAATATATATATGTATGTATGTGTGTGTATGTGTGTGTGCGCGCGCACGTTCATTTTTTTGAAACTTCATTTTTTGTAATCAATTCCTTTTTTACTAATTTATTTATTTTTCTTATATGTAAATGGTCAGTTCCACTATCTTACCAGTAGATTATACATATTGACATATTACAATCGTGAGTTATTACTTTGCTATGTGAATGAAACTCAGAGTTGCATCAAGAGTATCTATAGATGCAGGCAGTGTGAACATTGGAATCAACAACGTATGGCGGCTGTCAATTCCATGCCTCGAGCGATCGTTAGATACCTGGTCTGAAAATACCAGAGTCTCCATACAGTATTGATTTCCTATGTCGGCAAGCAGTATGTTTATTCAAACCCGTGTATCCGCTAAAATATAGGTTTTAATGTAATAATTTCGTATTATAAATAAAATCGTTCTTTTGGGGTTAATGCTACCATTGTTCTGAGAGTGGAAATGCTAACCTGCAAAGATTTTGCTCACTTCAGGCACAGTCATTGACCGTTAAATGCATTACCACTGCAGGGTTTGTGTGTTTAGGTCCTAATGACTGACTGTCGTCGAAAAAGGCTTTCAGACTCAATCAAATTTAATAACAATGAGACAGAGAGTGTGCGTCCCTAGCTGAACTTAAACAGCCGCATTTATATTGTGCACTATTATACTTGGCAAGGGGATGTATGATAAACGAATTGATCGGGTGGTAAAGTAGATATATGCAACTGTTTAAAATGTGTGCCGTTTTCATTAAGGTATTACAAAACTATTTTTTTTGTCTATTTTATCCATTAACCGGTTCTCCCGTTTACTTACTGTTTGCAAATGAAATGCAAATTCACCCTTCCTGTACCTGCAGCAATTTCAATAAAGTAATAAATAATAAGGTTTTTTTGATTAAAAGCCAAAAATATTCGTCTTTAAAGAAAGAAAAAAGATCTGCGTCATATGGATGCGGGACTGGCTTTGAATCGGTACAATGTTAGAAGCTCGATAAATATTTCAGTATAATCTGCAGCAGCAGCAAAACTCAATATGTCTGTATATGGTGCGTTGTTTGACAAAAAGCTGATTGACAGTTGGTCCTTGGTGGAAATATAAAGGATTAACAGAATCTGGTTATATAACATTACATAACGTATGAGACACACAGACAGAGGTAAAACATGATGGCGTATAGATAGATAGATAGATAGATAGATAGATAGATAGATAGATAGATTGCTGTTCTTTTCTAACATCGCCACTCTGCTAGGTTGGCTAACTAATCCCTGTTACAGACACCCGGTCAGGCTGATTTGATTTTCTTCAATACCCACAGAACCAACATATAACCATATGTTGGTTCTGTGGGTATTGAAGAAAATCAAATATAGTACAACTATGATGAGCAGACCTTATTTACAAATAAAATACATTTTTAAAGACTATCAATTGTATATATTCACGTTTTTGCGATCATCAGACAAACTGGTTTCTTTTTTTAAATTGGATCTATTTATGCTTGTTTGACTATGTTTGGTGATGGGAAGGGGAATCTACTTCTGTGTTTGTTTGGGGTGGTAATATCATACGCATAGATACATACATACAGGTATACGGATTTTGGTTCACACCAACACATCCATATAAGCAATTCGAGGCTAAACGCAGATACATATCCGCCTGTTTGGGCATACATACATACGCAGGTGTAATTCTATTTCGGTGTCGGGACCTTAGCTTTTTATGTGTAGCGATATTCGTCTCAACAAGGAGCGGCTAGGGGTGTTCTTGACGCTTTTCAGATCTACCGCCTGGGCCGTCAGAGAAACTTACACTTCCTCACACACACACATATACACATGTGCAGACGCACACATACAGTATTATTGGTCTGGGCCTTTTCACCACCACTTTCCTTAAGCTGGGTCCTGTTTGTGGTTATAATGGTGGTGATGATGTTTGTATTTTCAACGCTAACTGCTTGTGTGCTGTTGACGGTTGTGATGATGCTGTTAGTGATAATAGCTGTGATATTAATTATTATTGATAATGTTATAATAGATATTGATATGTTAATGGTGAATTTTGATTAAAAAGTTGTTTTTATTGCGTCAGCGGGGGGGATGAAAGATTAGCATAGGAAATTTTAGCATTTTTTTTTGCGGTAAAAAAACACATTTGTAAATACTTGCAAAAGTTAAATAACTGTCGGATTTTAATGATACTTTCAGGGCTTGTTCAAAAATGAATTAGATTATTTAAAAAATATCGTAAGAATTAATAAAGAGAATGTGATTAAAAAATAAAATCCATTAATACTTTATATATATATATATATATATATATATATATATATATATATATATATATATATATATATATATATATATATATATATATATATATATATATATATATATATATATATATATATATATATATATATATATACACATTTGATATATATATATATATATATATATATATATATATATATATATATATATATATATATATATATTGACATTTGATATATATATATATATATATATATATATATATATATATATATATATATATATATATATATATATATTTTTTATAAATCTTGAGTTTTATCGATTTCTTGAAAAAATGAAAATAGCTTTTTTATACGCATATAAAAGTCCACATAAATATAAGAAAATGTGTTGTCGCGGAGCTTTTGCCAAACGGCAAACTGAGTTCGAATCCTGGATACAGTTAGTAATTCCCACTTAGCATTACTGCATTAAGATGAAACCACTTCTCCTTGTCCTTTGTCTCTTGTATTTGAAATGTCACGAAGACTGACAGAGAAGAGAATAGGTTAGTCAAATCAAACCTGGTCAAAGCACTTATTCATAACTACATTTCCGCTTAGTCAGTTGTAAAAGTAAAAACTTCTTTCTTATATCTATTATCAGGTGTAACAATTTAATTCTTGGAATTGCCCCATGGAAGCAGAGTTTGCTTACCTGTTTACTGTTGACGGCCTTCATGTTCATATATCCCCTTGTGAAGCTACGCACTTTCTGAGACGTTGGTGGCATTGCTGGAAAGATTGACGGAAGTTGTTTTTCGGAATACCTTTCAGTATTGTAGTCTTATGTCGCTGAATGTCAGAAAATCTTTGTCCTTTCATGAGATTTTTCAATTTTGGAAATAGACCAAAATCACAGGAGGCTAACTCTGATAAATAAGTCGGATGGCTCGTCATTTTTTTAATGGGTTGCTTAACTACATACTTGATAACCCCCTAACACATTATACACAGGAATATTTTCTTGGTGAAGGATTTACTTGTCAGGTCAGAGTTCACATCTTTTCTCCCAAAAACATTTTTGTAACCATTTAAGCACTTAAAAATCGGCATGCTGATTGACGCTTTTTCTTGTGCTAAGAATTTGTTTGAAAAGCTATCCCCTTAGGTTAATTTTTTAAGCGTCGCTTAGTTGTGGCACAAGACCGATAGTAATGGGGTACTCAGTGAAGATCAAACTCACTGCTCAGTCGTAACTGTTCTAGCGAGACAACCTAGCTAACCATTAGACCACGTCAAGGTGCCCAATTATCTGCTTATAATCTAAGAAACACTCTAGCATATCTTGAATCGCGTGTGAGGCATGAGTGTTTTTTTTTTTTTTTTCTTTTTCGGCCGAAGTGAATTTTTGTTATCCACTACATGCTCTGGACTTTTCTTTCTGGTCATATTGGGAACACCAGGTTTTCTCTCCCGTAATGAGCATGTAAAAAGAAAAACTCTGGATTATTCAAAAGTTCTGATGAATCGTGAAGTCGACGTTGTTTTTGCTCATCAGTCAAGATTCGAGACGCCATCTTTAAGGAAAATATTTCTCATTTCCAAATCCACTGTTAGAATTCTGTCATAATGTTTCTCTATTCATATTTACTTGTTCTGCTATGATTCACACACATAATCTAAGCGTACCAAGTTTAACACTCTCTCTACATTAATGCTTTTCAACCTTTTTATCTCACAGCACACTTGAATCTCTCGCTAAATTTCCGTTGTACATGATGATCAAAAAAGAGTAAAAAAAATAGTATACGTTTTATAATTTATTTATTAACACAAATAAAATAATTATAATCATTTATAATAAAGAGATAATTAAGATTCTTAAAAAAAATTATATTTATTTTTCTGTTTATGATAATAATATTTAATAAGATAATCTGAGGTTGATGGGTTTTTTTTCAGAAATTCTTCTTTGCAAGATCGAATTTTCGACAAGCAATACTCTTAAATATTCTTGCAAGGATCATTGTCGCGATCATTTTTGTTGTTAGTATTGTTTATACGTTTATATATTATAACAATGATGTACTTGTATAATCAATTTAATGATCTAATATAGGAATAAAGTATCGCTACCGACACTTGATTTTGAACATAGATCGCCAGTGAGCAAACACAGGCGATCCCATTATTGAATTAACTTGACCACGTGACCATAGAGGAAACGCATATATAGGAAGTCGTGTGACGTCTAGATTGATCGCTATTTCTAATCTATCCTCTATACTATACGGGCCGCTATTCTCTATTCTATTCACTATACCATTTCGCTATTCAGATCACTATACGGGTTACTTGTCGAGCGAGTATTATCGAGCAAGTACTATTAGTGAGAGTGGTATTCGAAGGCGTCTGACACCAGTATTGTTCAACGGTGTACTTTTACTGCGATTACAAAGTCTCTAATACAACGAGTTCACGAGAGGGAAAACGAGTGTTCGTTGACATCACAAAAAATGGGTTTTTAATTTTTATATGTACACTTATTGTACTTTTGACTTTTTTCGAAAATAATTTAATTAATGGCCTTCAAAATTTTTTACGGAACATTTAGGATCTTTTCACGACACACCAGTGTCTAGCATTTTGCATCATCATGGGATTCTTTTCTTGAATGGCCTATGCTGCTCTAAAATGCTCGATTTCTTTACAGCATATTCACCATAAGCCATTTTAAAAAGGAGTAACGTTTCAATCGCATTCTATCAATCTTCAAACAAAACTTGATATTAACCCGCTGCTCAAGATTACTTTCACCCACTTTTCATCTACTTCCTCTACTGTTGGTCAAGGAATGCTTTATCTGGTCTGCGTATCACCATAGCATAAATTGAAACATGGTAATGATTCTAGCGCTGTGGCAATCGTTGCTAGTACAAGGTGGCACGCAACATTGAACTGTTATTATGGCTCTGACTGCAAATTTATCATCTCGGTTTACAGCCAAATTCTTTCCCATGTGTTGCTATGGCTGCAAGGCATCGGAGTCTTGAAATATAAACAGGAAATAAACAAAATTCACACATGCTCACGCACGCACACACACACACACACACACACATAAATATATATATATATATATATATATATTTATGTGTGTGTGTGTGTGTTTATATATATATATATATGTGTGTTTGTATATATATATATATATATATATATATATATATATATATATATATATATATATATATATAAAAAAAGAAGAGGGTGCCGCAAACGTTTTTGGTTGTAATGTGGATTTATTGAGAAAAATATTATACTTTGTTTTACATAATTTCACGACACGTGTTTCTGGTCTGGTCTCGCAACCGTCTTCAGGTGAAAGTGGAGATTTTTACATATTATTAAAATTAATTAATTTTTCTTCATGTTCAATGTGGAATATTCTCGATATGAGACATTCTGTTTGTGTGTTGGCAATCCGAATTTTCTTTCTAGAATTGTCAATGAAGAGTTCTGCGTGAAGGGTCATAAAACAATTAAGGTTTGTCCAGCAGTAGTTATCGGCATTTAATCTTTTAATGTTTTAGTGACCTCTATGTGCTCTTGGATCTGTTTCTATTTTGGCGTGTTCCTGTCAGCATGCGTGTATATATGCGTGCGTATATTTCCCTTACTACGAGGAATTCGTAAACTTATTTGTACTTATACACGCATACACACATACGCACATACACACTATCCCACCACAAGTAGTCAGTACACACACATATACACACATTTTCCCAAGCTACATGGAACCAGTACACACACATACACACACACACATACATACACACGCACACACACACACACACACACACGTACTTCTTAAGTTGTCAACATCCGCATATACATACATAAATGTATGTATGTGTACATACACATATATATATATCTCCTCGTGTCTCCCGTATATGAGTGTGCGTCCATGTATGTGAGCGATCATTGTTTTTGGTCACCCTGTGTTCAATTTTTTTTTTTTTTTTTTTTTGTGGTGGGGGGGTTACGATCTATTCAGTTCGGGTTTGAATTTGTCTATAAAGTTTTTTTCCTGTATTTGTAGATACGAGTAATTGTCTGTTTGATATATCGGCATGATATCAAACTTACCCCGGTTACATTTGAAAATGTGCTGCGATACAAAAAGTCTATATATATATGTGTATGTACACATACATACATTTATGTATGTATATGCGGATGTTGACAACTTAAGAAGTACGTGTGTGTGTGTGTGTGCGTGTGTATGTATGTGTGTGTGTGTATGTGTGTGTACTGGTTCCATGTAGCTTGGGAAATATGTGTGTATATGTGTGTGTGTACTGACTACTTGTGGTGGGATAGTGTGTATGTGCGTATGTGTGTGTATGCGTGTATAAGTACAAATAAGTTTACGAATTCCTCGTAGTAAGGAAATATACGCACGCATATATACACGCATGCTGACAGGAACACGCCAAAATAGAAACAGATCCAAGAGCACATAGAGGTCACTAAAACATTAAAAGATTAAATGCCGATAACTACTCGCTGGACAAACCTTAATTGTTTTATGACCCTTCACGCAGAACTCTTCATTGACAATTCTAGAAAGAAAATTCGGATTGCCAACACACAAACAGAATGTCTCATATCGAGAATATTCCACATTGAACATGAAGAAAAATTAATTAATTTTAATAATATGTAAAAATCTCCACTTTCACCTGAAGACGGTTGCGAGACCAGACCAGAAACACGTGTCGTGAAATTATGTAAAACAAAGTATAATATTTTTCTCAATAAATCCACATTACAACCAAAAAACGTTTGCGGCACCCCTCTTCTTTTAATATACATACTTTTCTCTCGTTGGAACCACTACAACATATTTCTTTTATATATATATATATATATATATATATATATATATATATATATATATATATATATATACTCTTGAAGTTCTAGGACTTCCCATAAGGAAGCATCAGGACTGGTTCGATGTAAATGATACTCACGATTAACGTCTCATCAAGAAGATGCACGATTCGCACAAAATATTCTTAAACAACAAAAATTGACCATCAATACACCGTATATATAAGCAGTGTAAGCGGGAAATGCAAAATGCTCTAAAAAATGAAAGAATCCTGGTGGTCTGCTAAGGCAGTGGAAATCCAGGCCCCAGATGACAGAAAAGATCCCAAAGCATTCTATGAAGGCCTTCAAAAGGTTTATGGCCCACAAGGAAATAGAATTTCACCTGTCGTCTGACAGTAACGCACTCTACACAGACAACAAGGAAATTATATCACGATGGAAAGAACACTTTGAAAACATCCTTATTTCCACCTCTGCCATCGATGACAACGTCATTGCTTCAATTCATCAGTGACCAGAGATTTCTACGTTGTCTCTTGAGCCATGCCTAAAGGAAAATTCAGGATATACATATAATCTCTAAGAAAATAATGATTTTTGGCAAATATGTTCAAATGTGCCCGCAATAAATAAGACGGAGTATCAAAAGGATGTCTTTTTCCATGATGCCGCTATTATTTGAACTACCTTGACACTTCGGCAATTTTTGTTGTTTTAAAAAGCCATGATTCGTATTGGAATAAAACTTAAACATATGATGAAAATAAATTTATACATTTTCATTGTTCTTGAGTATTTACAGCAAAATATTAAACACTATTTATTAGATTGTTTATTTAAAATGGGAAATTGACGTTGCATTTAAACTTTTAAAGATGCCACGAGAAAGAGAGTTCCATAAGCGAGAAAATAAACTATTAGAATAAATCTTACAACTAAATTCAGCTATTTTTTAATAATAAAATGATGGTACCCAGTTGCCAATTTAGTAGTACGCTTAAATATATGCTGTCGAGGTACGAAAATGGAGAGCTCATTGGAATAAGAATATTTATAAAAAAAGACGAAGAGAAGACATATCATGGCGGTGGGAAACTGACTGAAGTAGAGTTTATGCTACGAACCTTCTAGTACAAAGAGTTTCGTTTGAATCTTTAATAAAAGATGTGTCTGGAAGAAAGATCTTCTGGGTGGAGTTTTCTGCAAAAAAAAAGAATTATGTTTCCGGCCTGTCAATTTGAAAACCCAACGTATGACTCATTCAAACACATATTTTACCGAATTCTGCTCCCCCCTGTCTTTACTGATAATGAATATTACAGCTTATTAGTGTTAAATCTCAACTAAGTAATCGTGAAGAGATTACTCACCAGGACCTATTTTTGTCAAGTCCCTTCTTGACTTTTATACAATGAGTGCAATGACCATTGGATTCCTGCCTTTGACAAAATTATGAAAGGGCAAGAAAATATTACCGGTCGGAACTAGCAATTGAAATCGTTATCAAACGCACTGATTCAAGCACTCATCCGCTTACGCAATACCATACGCAGGTATATATATAACACTGCCGTGCCAAAAGTTATAGGATAGAAGCCCCGCAGCAATTACATGTGGCATCGACTCCACAAGTGGTAAGAATTTTGACACCTTGTAATGCCGCGTTTGAATTTGATTCACGTCGCTTGAATCAATAGATGTCAGATCAAACAGTATGGTGATGTCATCTATCGTATATATTTACTATCTTTTGGCACGCCAATGTGAATCTGTTTATTTGATCTCTTCAAAGAATTGTTATAAAACCCAGTTTCTCTATGACTCTAATTAAGGTCGTATACACTAAAGGATGACAAAATAATATCTGTGATTCTGAATATGAATATGGCTGACACCAGACAATCCCATGATGTGTCATTTCTCAGAATAGATAACAACCCATTATGACGCTCGCATATGGTCGACATTTGACGCGCGAATGCAACTCACTGTTTTTGTGAAAACTGGCGAACTGCAGGTAATATTTTTTTTACTTGAAAATAAAATAGGTAATTTTGTCTATACATACATAATTTAGTGCATACATCAATCTGCTAGGCGAATAAACTGTGATATATATATATATATATATATATATATATATATATATATATATATATATATATATATTCACACACACACACATATATATATATATGCACAGAGGGAGTATGTTAAAATAATATGTACAAAGGCAGGCAAACAGATAGATAGATAGATAGATAGATAGATAGATAGATAGATATGAACAGAGTGAGATAGATAGATAGATATAGATAGATAGATAGATAGATAGATAGATAGATAGATAGATAGATAGATATTCTTATGGTAGAACTATGTATGCATAGATATATACCTTGGTGATTTTTACGTACGAAAAATGGACAGGATAAAATTGGTTTTGATTTGATAGATTCTTTATTTTTAGATAAAATGTTTTTTGAGATATTAATTGTTTTGTGATACAATTCTTACTAATTAACCTATAGATGGTTGAAAGAGGTGCATTCATAACTTTACCAACGGTACCTAGGCATAAGTGAATATAACTAACCCAACGTGAATTGGAACTCGGCTCTCCGCTTAACAATTCTGAGCCATTTTCCACTACACCACCCGCATATCCAAGCTTACAGCACCTGGTATTCCCAATCGGTCACCCATGTAGCCACTGACCACAATAAAATTCAACCGATAAATGTAAATATATTTAAATAGGTACGAATTAACATCGTGGTTCTCAATATATATCAGTTTAGGAATTGTATTATAGAAATAGTATTAAATTTATTTTGAAGTAAAACTAATCTAATGAAAATAAACTTGTATTTAACAACAAAATACTATGGAACATTTACGTGTACTATTAAAAAAAATTTTAAAATATGTGAGTAATTAATAAATTAAAAAAGTGTAGATTTATTCAATGAGATCCCTGTGATTGATGCTGCTCTGCGTATATTTTTTTATATTCGACTCCATCGATGTCAATGATAGTGGAAGATCACTCCTTTTCACAATGTTACGTCTACTACTCTATTAATTAATTTATATTAATATGTTAATATTTTATTTTATTAATATTTAAAATTATATTAATATTTATTATTAATATATTCAATTAATTTATATAATAAATTATAATCTTTACATAATTTCCTTTATATATATATATATATATATATATATATATAATATAATCCTTCCTTTATATATCCTTCTCAGTTTTCATTCAACTTTTACAATCAAAACATCCGGCACAGTAAAAGAGAAACTAACTTACATGGCTTGATCTCGTTTTCTGCTAGTTTTAGAGTTGTTGTTTTTTTTTCTATTTTTAGTAATTGAATATGGCGTAGATTACTGTAGAAATTCCAATTCTCAATTTGCTGACTTTATGTCTGAATCCCATAGTAATGTGATTTAGAACCCCAGGTTCTATCTGGGCACCAGTTCAGAACCACTGAATTAACAAATAAAAATCTTATACATATTAATTAGAAAAGATAATTGTTGGGAGGGAGAATATTTCCCTACAAGTTGCGACTCGGCCGCCGGACAAAAGACATAAAAATAATCCTACATCAAGAGGAGTAGCAGAAGGAGCAGTAGCAGAAGGAGCAGTAGCAGCAGTAGCTTTTGCTGAAAACAGTGATTTACGGTTAAACATTCTCTTTCTTAGTTTATGCTTCCCTGTACCAAAAGGGGATAAACTTGTTAAACCAATTCCGTTTTTCTAATGTTTTTGATCACTCAGTTACAACATAATTTTACAGATTGCTAATAATCCAACTATAATTTTATGAGTTGTGGAAGATTATTTTGGGGTTGCTCAAAACTTACAAGTGCAAGTTAGAGTTCGAAGAAATGGAAAAATTTCGCTAGAAACAAGGAAAAGAGTGAGAAACTGTTATGTGATATCAGTCATCTATATATATATATATATATATATATATATATATATATATATTCATTGGTTGTGAGTGCTGGACGATCTCCCCAGAGATGAAGAGGAGACTACAGAAGGATGCTGAAGATACCGTGGACTGAACATATCAGTAACGACGAAGCTTGGGGGTGGGGGATGGTGACAAAAAATAAACTAATACTTAACATCAGAAAGAGACATTCTTATATTCGACTCAATGATAGTGTAAGACCACTCCTTTTCACAATGTTAAGTCTACTACTCTATTAATTAATTTATATTAATATGTTAATATTTTATTTTATTAATATTTAAATACGCAGGTATACTGCCGTGCCAAAAGTTACAGGATAGAAGCCCCGCAGCAATTACATATGGCATCGACTCCATAACATATAATAAGGATGAAGGACTTGGAAAATCTGATAATCAAAGGACAGAGGGCTAGAGGAAGGCAACGTATAACATAGTTAATGAGCTTGAGTAAATGGATGGTGGAACAGGACATAGGAGAAATAACAGAAGGTTTATTAGGAGCTTCAAGGGACAGGAAGTTGTAGAGAGCTATGATCGCCTACGTCCTGAGGGGGGGGCACGGCACATAAAGAAGAAGAATAACCTGACTATGCAATGAAAATTAACCGACCCCATGTATAATTTTAGTTACCGCTCACACAAGTCCTCTTTAATACTTAGATGCATACACACACGCGCGCATGCGCGATTGTCAACTTGTTCATATCGTTTTACTGTTGAAATCACTAGATGTAACCGTAAGTTATATTCTAATACTTTCGTTTCTCGCCTGTGGAATTCTCTTCCGGTTTTCTTACTTCCTGTGGCATCTTCAAATGTTTAATTGCAGCTTCAATCGAAATTTTCTGCCTTCCTGACTCCTGTTCTTTTATACATAGATGCATACATATATACACACGTATACGCGCCCGCGTACGTGTTTGAGCTGGATTTGTGTGTGTGTGTGTGTGTGTGTGTGTGTGTGTGTGTGTGTGTGTGTGTGTGTGTGTGCGCGTGCGCGCATATGTGCGTGTGTATGTGTGTGTGTGTAAATATATGTTGCGTACGTCTAAGCGTAACAGGACTTAAAAATCCACAAAAGCGTCGCAGACACATAGAAAAGTCATTGCTCATCTATATACGGCATTTATGTAAGAACTATTTTAAAAAACGTAACGTTGCCGCATCTGTATAAGAGAATGTAAGACCTAACAGGACTAAAAGCTGCATCTGCGCTCTCCATATTTGAGGATTGATCAAGCGATGGCTTTGAAATATATAAATATATATATATATATATATATATATATATATTTATATATATATATATATATATATATATATATATATATAAAGGAAATATGTTGTAGTGGTTCCAACGAGAGAAAAGTATGTATATTAAAAAGAAGAGGGGTGCCGCAAACGTTTTTGGTTGTAATGTGGATTTATTGAGAAAAAATATTATACTTTTGTTTTACATAATTTCACGACACGTGTTTCTGGTCTGGTCTCGCAAACGTCTTCAGGTGAAAGTGGAGATTTTACATATTATTAAAAATAATTAATTTTTCTTCATGTTCAATATGGAATATTCTCGATATGAGACATTCTGTTTGTGTGTTGGCAATCCGAATTTTCTTTTCTAGAATTGTCAATGAAGAGTTCTGCGTGAAGGGTCATAAAACAATTAAGGTTTGTCCAGCGAGTAGTTTTCGGCATTTAATCTTTTAATGTTTTAGTGACCTCTATGTGCTCTTGGATCTGTTTCTATTTTGGCGTGTTCCTGTCAGCATGCGTGTATATATGCGTGCGTATATTTCCTTACTACGAGGAATTCGTAAACTTATTTGTACTTATACACGCATACACACACATACGCACATACACACACTATCCCACCACAAGTAGTCAGTACACACACACATATACACATATTTCCCAAGCTACATGGAACCAGTACACACACATACACACACACACACATACATACACACACACACACACACACGTACTTCTTAAGTTGTCAACATCCGCATATACATACATAAATGTATGTATGTGTACATACACATATATATATCTTTCCTCGTGTCTCCCGTATATGAGTGTGCGTCCATGTATGTGAGCGATCATTGTATTTGGTCACCCTGTGTGCATGTTTTTTTTTTTTTTAGGGGGGTTACGATCTATTCAGTTCGGGTTTGAATTTGTCTATAAAGTTTTTTTCCTGTATTTGTAGATACGAGTAATTGTCTGTTTGATATATCGGCATGATATTAAACTTACCCTGGTTACATTTGAAAATGTGTTGTGATACAACTGAATACATTAGCATCCCAAACCCCAGTGACCTTACATTCAGACCCATAGTAGCAGGACCAGTCTGTCCCACTAGCAAACTCAGTAACCTAATAGACATAATATTGCAACCATATACTAAACAAATTAAAAGCCACATCAGAGACGATATCCATTTCCTTAGCTGCATACCACAAAAGGTAGATCCGGGAACGCTTATGGCAACTTTTGACATCAGTAGCCTATACAGTAACATACCCCATGAACTAGGGAAAAAAAAAATCTCATTCTGGATTGAAAAACATCCAGAAATACTACATCCGAGATTCACTAAAGAGTTCATTATCGATAGTATAGACCTAATTCTAAACAATAACACCTTTGAATTTGACAACAAAAACTATATCCAAACCCTAGGTACTGCGATGGGAACAAAATGGCACCAACATATGCCACCCTAACATTAGCTTACCTAGAAGAAAACCTCTATGAAAAGATAGAACAAATATATGGGACAAATATAAAGACCCAATTCACTAAATCTTGGAAAAGATATCTAGATGATTGCTTCATCTTTTGGAAATCATCATGGGGTGATATTAACCAATTCCATACACTACTTCAAAACTTACACCCAAAAAATCAAATTCACGCAAGAATATAATTTTAACGAATTACCATTTTTAGATATACTCATTAGAAATAAAAACAACCACATAATCACAGATATCTACCACAAACCCACAGACACCCAACAATACGTTTATTTCAAGAGCCATCACCCAAAAAGCTGCCTAAAAATCCATCCCCTATTCCCTAGCACGTAGAATTTGTACAATAGTGACTGATAAACATCTCCGAAAAATCCGCTTAGAAGAACTACATAAAACTCTCAAGAAACGAGGCTACCCCACAACACTAATAAACAAAGGTATTGAACTCGCGAAAGAAATTCCTCTAGACCAACTTAGAAATAAAAGAAACGTAACGTCGAACAAACTCTAGCATATGTCTCAACGTACAACAAAAACAACCCAGAAATATTCCCAGAAATCACAAAAAATCTAGATTTACTTAGCAAGAATAATAAACTGAATAATATACTAAAAACAACCAAAATAATTAAGAGCAAACGCCAATCTAGAAACCTAAAACACATATTAACCTCATCTAAATTTAGTCAACACAAAATACAGGGAGTCACAAAATGCAACAAAAAAAGATGTGGAGTTTGTGACATCATTATAGAAGGAAACTCCTACACTTTTGAAAACCCAAAAAAACATTCACAATAAACAAAAACTTAAACTGCAACTCCAAAATGTAGTTTATGCACTTAAATGCACAAAATGTAAGAAGTCATATATAGGCATCAGCCAACAACTGAACAACAGGGTCTCCCTACACAAAAGCAATATAAAATTGACAGACAACAGAAAACTTTTTGTATCACAACACATTTTCAAATGTAACCAGGGTAAGTTTAATATCATGCCGATATATCAAACAGACAATTACTCGTATCTACAAATACAGGAAAAAAACTTTATAGACAAATTCAAACCCGAACTGAATAGATCGTAACCCCCCCCAAAAAAAACATGCACACAGGGTGACCAAATACAATGATCGCTCACATACATGGACGCACACTCATATACGGGAGACACGAGGAAAGATATATATATGTGTATGTACACATACATACATTTATGTATGTATATGCGGATGTTGACAACTTAAGAAGTACGTGTGTGTGTGTGCGTGTGTATGTATGTGTGTGTGTGTGTGTGTGTACTGGTTCCATGTAGCTTGGGAAATATGTGTGTATATGTGTGTGTGTACTGACTACTTGTGGTGGGATAGTGTGTATGTGCGTATGTGTGTGTATGCGTGTATAAGTACAAATAAGTTTACGAATTCCTCGTAGTAAGGAAATATACGCACGCATATATACACGCATGCTGACAGGAACACGCCAAAATAGAAACAGATCCAAGAGCACATAGAGGTCACTAAAACATTAAAAGATTAAATGCCGAAAACTACTCGCTGGACAAACCTTAATTGTTTTATGACCCTTCACGCAGAACTCTTCATTGACAATTCTAGAAAGAAAATTCGGATTGCCAACACACAAACAGAATGTCTCATATCGAGAATATTCCATATTGAACATGAAGAAAAATTAATTATTTTTAATAATATGTAAAAATCTCCACTTTCACCTGAAGACGGTTGCGAGACCAGACCAGAAACACGTGTCGTGAAATTATGTAAAACAAAGTATAATATTTTTTCTCAATAAATCCACATTACAACCAAAAACGTTTGCGGCACCCCTCTTCTTTTTAATATATATATATATATATATATATATATATATATATATATATATATATATATATATATATGTATGTGTGTGTGTGTGTGTGTGTGACTATTTAAAAGATTTATGAAGCAATCAAAAACGCAATTCCTATCCCATTCTCACCTTCCACCCTGTGGGATTTTGTTTGCTGCTACCCACTTACTTGATTGCTTTCCTTGATATCGTTGATTTGAAACATGTTAGGCGAGCTATGAAGCCTAATGCGTCTCCTAGGAAAGCCTAGACAGGTGAAGTAAAGTACTGGAATGTGTGCTGCATGATTTTCCAAATCAAACAAAGGAGAGGTGACCAACCAGTTTTGCTACATTCACACACGTACACTCATACACACACACACACACCCATATATATATATATAGTGCTACACACACACACACACACACACACACACACACACACACATATATATATATATATATCACACACACATATATATATATATATATATATATATATATATATATATATATATATATATATATAGTGGTTTTAATGGACTAATGAACCATTCTTTTACAAGGCTTTCACTCAAATCTCTGTTCGGCGTATAAGCAAAAATAAAAGCGTCTGCTTGTCACAAATACAAGTATTGCCTTCTGTGTTCAGGTATCGGTCAATGAAACCAAAATACTACTTTAGCGTTTTAGGTGGAATTAATCATGTAGACTTTTATGATCTATCGATTCTTTAATGGCATTAATAATCGATCGAATATTAATAATTGTCTAAAACACCAAAGAATTTACATCCTTAACTCGCTAGTGTATCAGAATGAAGTTAGCACTCCGCCCGAATGTTATACGCCATATGGAAGTTCATTTAACCTCAAACAAAGTTGTCTTTTTCCCACCTCTGTTTAATCATTCAGCCACGTCAGAAATGTACATTCTAATATTTACTGGCTTCTCGACTAGAGTAAAATATGACACAATGTCGGCTTCATATAGAAGTCCCACAAATATAGGTGTGAGCAGAGTCAACATTTGCCTCCTTGCAGTTAGTAGCTAAAAGTGAAAATGGGGAAGAGCTGTTCTAGATTTGAAACCCGCAGTAATCCACTCTGCATCAACATAAAAATAAAAATTGAAAATTCGCTAAATGAAAAAAATAAAGTAATGAAAACATTGTTTCTTTAGCTCAAGATTTTTTTTTATTACTTTTATTTATTTTTCTGTTTGCTGGTTTGTGAATTTCAATGTTTATTTTGCCTGTTTATTTTTGGTTCTTCCAGTGCAGATTCAACATACGATCATAGCTTGCGAAACATGCTTGCTAACCTTTGGTCAATGACAGGTGCTCAGATAGATTTTTATTGGGTTCCATTTTGGATGTTGTGCGTGCGAGAACATATGCGGAAATTAGCAGATATTTTTCGGCGCAGAAAATGAATTCAGCGAGCCGAGCTCAAATTCCGGGGTAGTCTTGCGTTTAATTTCGGACTTATGCCCTTGGAAAGGCGTGAATATAGTTTCTTCCTACCTTTCAGCTGTTGTTTAAATAGTAGGGTAGACTAGGTTCGCTGGCCTTCGGTTACTTATTTCGACTAAACACAAAGAGTTGTGGGTACAATACCAAACCACAGCAGTGGTGAACCAAAATTTGGAGAGTTGAGTTAAAGGGAAGTAACTAAGACATCCGGAAGAGGCATGGAACGTGGAAGTAGACCAATTCACTCCAGTGGACGAAATAAAGGGTTCTGTTCAAAATTCCAATCACCTGAAGAAGACCGGAGCGTACAAAGGCCGAAACGTTGTGGATATGACAATGCAGATGAGGATAACAGT
Organism: Acanthosepion pharaonis; assembly: GCA_903632075.3. Lineage (NCBI taxonomy): Eukaryota > Metazoa > Mollusca > Cephalopoda > Sepiida > Sepiidae > Acanthosepion > Acanthosepion pharaonis. The sequence continues at coordinate 852,107 of CAHIKZ030000857.1, read as the reverse complement.
CCGAATAATGTAAATAATGTAAGTATAAATAAATATACATGTATGTATTCATGTATATATGTAGGATTTTTTAAGGGATTTTTTTATCCGACCTTATTTCTTCTTATTATAAACGTTATTTTATTTTTTGGATTGCTATCCTTGTTTTATCTTTTTTTTTATTTCACTGTTAGAGAAAATAAAAACCGGGATATCAACTCAAAATCGTGTATCCACTAAAATAACGTTTAGAGTAATACGAAATAATGTATGTATAAGTAAATGAGAAACACACGAGGATTTGCCAACTTATGAGCTTCAATATTTTACAATGTCAGTTTGAAGAACTCAGCTCAATTCTCCTAATCCGCTAAACCCAAAATCTTCCGTATTTTTCCTTTTATTTTTAATACTTGTGAATTAGACACAATGTCAATATTTAGCTTATTTATTCATTTATTTTATTACTTAACAAATTCATCTTATTAGGCGAGAAATGTCGTATATATTTGCATGTCTAACCGTATGAGCGTTTCATCGCGTGTAGGAGTTAACGCATGCGCACTGATATGATCTACTGTCTCTTCATATTCCCAATTGTCACAGTCAAACGTCATGTTCATTGGGGCGAATTCCGTCAAATCGAGAGCAGAGGGAGGTGACCAAGTAAGAGATCGAGAAATCGGAGAGAAAAGAGAAAATAAGAGAGAGAAAAAGGGAGAAACAAGAGAAAAGACAGGGGAGGTAAGAGAATAGGAGAGAAAGAGAAGAAACAAATGAAAGTAATAAAAAGAAATAAATTGAGAGAAGCTAGAAAGAAATGGGTAATGGGAAGAGGTGCGAAATAGAAGAGAGTAAGAGTGAGAGAAATGAAAAAGAAAGAAAGGCAAAAAGCTACTGAGACCGACATTTATTGCCATGTCTGGTAACAATACTGTTAATGATCCCGTCTATGTGTTCTTCTTTAGAAAATTTTCATCACAAGAGAATGGTCAATGGTCGCCTTAATGACACACTCTTAGTGACACATCTAGAGATACTCACACAGACACACACTCATACACAAATATATATATATATATATATATATATATATATATATATATATACGGAGAGTGTTGAAATGTCCAACCAAGGGATAATTAAAAATTATGATGTTTAGCCCGTAGATGGGGAACAGATGGATCCGTGCCTTTCCCAAAAGCAATAGTGCGAAAGTGAACGCAGCAGAATACGCTGGATCTGGAACTGATCTCGCCGAATTCAATTCCCGCAGCGCTCTCACGCTCATTTACTAGTCTTAATTTCTTTTTATGTGCCGAGTCACTTCAGGATGGCTGTCCACAACTTCCTGTTCTTCGTAACTCTAAGCAATATTTTCTCCTTACTATTATTTGCAGCATCTCTTCTGCCATCTATTTACACTGGCTTGTTGATTTCTTCATATTTCCCTCTGTCGATTTTGCCTTCAATATGTCTCACGAATGTCAAATTCTCCCGGCCCTTTTATCTCATTATGTGTCCCAGAAATGTCAAATATCATTTTCTAAATACAAGTATAGTTTTTATTCCCATTTTCCTTAAAACTTCCTCGTTTATCAAATGATCTGTGTATGGTATTCTCAGCCGTTTCGTATAAAGCTACATTCCTGTTTGCCATGTCTCATCTTGTTCAGGATCCACTGGTATATTGAAATGTTGATACGACATAGCAGTTTAGTACTATCTTATTCGTTTCTAATAAAAGTTAAGTTTCTCTTAATATTTTGTTTAGCTTTTGAAAGGCATTTTTCGCTATTCCAATACGCATTAATGTTTCTGTGTGCAATTTTCTGTTAAAACACTTCCCAGATAGTTAAATGTCTACACTTGCTTAAATCCTCTAATCTTGAGTTGTCCCTTTTGCTAACGACTAAGAATTCTCAGTTTATAGTTTGTCTTTTCTTCCCGCTTTCCTTTACAATCTTCAGTCCTTGAAGTTTTCTTTCTGCATTTCTCATCTAAAGGATTTCCTTCAAAAACCTATAAATAGATCTATGCTTTTGGAAAATAGGTCGAGAATCTTTTCAGCACCTCCTCTAATTTTTAGTTTTATTTTCTTGTCTATTTTTCTTCTACATTCTTTTATTTCCCTGTTTGTTTATTTTTTTTTATCCCTGCCTTCTCTTCAGGGAATTTATGGTTATATCTTTTCTGATTATTTACTTTTTAATCTTTTTCCTCTCTTGTTGAGTAGCATGGCGATTTTTAGGTTAATTAACAGCTGAGAAACTATTCATTCCGAATGTTGAAGCGTTTTGCGTAACTTGAAGACGGGCAAATATACCGGAAAACTGAGGTTCTATCACATACACTTGGCTGTCGAGGATCATCTGGAGCAAGACTGTTGTTAACGGAGGCAAGAAATGGCTTGTTAATTTTAAATCCTACCTCACCAAATGCGACACATTTTTTTCAAGAAACTTTTTGGCTTTCATCAGTATGGCTGATGCTAACCACCAGGAGAACAAATCATTGGGATTTCCTAGGGTTTTCCACTGATATGAAGTGTAACGATTATATTGTATCAATGATGATTGCATTTGGTCTCCAAGTTTGAATTAGGTGACCAGTTCTATAGTTTCAATGCCGCTTTAAAAAAAAAAAAAAAGAATTTTTAAAAAAATATTTTTTGTTGTTTTTATTAGCATGGCTGATGCTAACCTCCAGCGAAGTGAATCATTGTCCCTTCTCGGGATAACTTTTTTTTCCTCTGATATGAAAGGGAAAGATAACATTGAAACACTGCTATGTGTGTTGCTAGGAAAGTTGATTCACTGCGTCGTGCTAAACAATTTTTCTCACTAGAATCTATCTTACGCATTTATAAGAATATCCGTGCATTGAATATTGCTGCCATATCTGATCTGATCTGATCTTCTGCTATATGTCTCGAGATTCTTGACAAAATCTAAATTAGAATCTGCAATGTTATCGGTCCTGACCTGGCATTTTGGCTTCAGTCACTTTCGCACCAATATAACAACCATTTGCCCCTGCATGGAGTATGGCTACCATATATGGTCTGGGGTCCCTTCTCTTTGCCTCGGGGTTCTTGATAAGATCCAGAGACGGATATGCAATATAATTGGCCCTGATCTGGCATCTCGTCTGCAGTCGCTCTCTCACAGACGTGCCGTCTTTTTTACAAATACTTTTATGGTATGATAAGCCGCTCTCACCCTTTCACTGTTGAAACTGTTAGATGTAGCCGCCTCTTATACTCCAACAGCTTCATATCTCGCACCTCTCGCCTGTGGAACTCCTTTTCCTATTCCTGTTTCCCTGATAGCTATGATCTCCAATTATTCAAATGTAATGTCAATCGACATCTCCAGTTGCCTTGATCTATCCACAATCCTTATCCTCATCCTTTCCTCCAGTGGCTTCCCGCCTTGCTAGGAGTGAAATGCTTTTAAAAAAAAAGCGTAACTTTCTTGGGACTTTTCTATAAATACTTTCATGGCAATTGTTCTGATCAGCTTTCCTCTCTGGTAGCTCAAGTTCACGAATTTAATGTCAGCAGGCGCAAACGAATGAGAACTCCATCGGACAATCAGCCTAATGAGCCACATAGCAAAACTTATCATCCAAATTCTAACGATTAGGGCGCGCAGCAAAATTAGACCCGAAATAAGACAAGAAGAGTGCGTTGTTTTAAGACACCGAGAGAAGGAATGCTCAGAATGATAACAGAAAGAGTAACACAAAGGTAAAACTATGTACAGCTATGCTTTATAGATTATGCAAAAGTGTTTGATAAAGTACTTCACAAAGAACTGTTGGAAATGCGACGTAAGCTTGATTTATTTGGGAAAGATATTAAGATTATCTAGAACTTAGACTGGAAGCAAAATTCTTGCACGCGGATAGAAAAGGAATTCAGTAAATACACCAAAACAGAACATAATGAAGGAAAGAAAGAAGAAAGGACTAAATATCAATTGTAAGAAGTCAGAATATATGGTTATCAGTAAAAGAAACAGCCCAACAGGCAAATTACAAACTGGAGATACCAAAATTAAGTAAGTACAAAAATTTAAATATCTAACAAGGGGTTTAACAGTGGACAGAAAATGCGACACCAAAATCAGAAGGCATACTGGGTCAGCGAAAGATGTCTTCCAGAAGCTAAGCAAAGTATTAAGAAAGGGGAAAATTTCGCTAGAAACAAAGTAAAGAGTACTAAACTTTTATGTAATATTACTCCTATGCGGCAGTGAATATTGGACAATATCATTACAGATAAAGAAGAGACTTGAGAAAACTAAAATGGGGCTCTACAGAAGAAAAATGCTGAGAATTCGGAATATGTGAGTAACATAGGTTTTAAGGAAAATGGAAGCAAAAAAGGCACCTCTATTTAGAAGGAGGCAGTTGAATTAATGAGGAAAGGGGGTTTGGAAAATTTGACACTCACAGTATATATTGAAGATACGTGCGACAGAGGAAAGCGTCGAATAACTTACCATCTGAACTTGGTTGGCAGAACAGAAAATAGGAGGGATAACAAAAATACAAACTTTATTAAGAGCTATAAAAGATAGGAAATTGTGGAGAGCCATGATCGCTTACATCCTAAAGGGATACGGCATATACAAGAAAACTAGGTCTAATAAGTTCATTGTTTAAATAGCTATATATATAACAGTAAGTTCTCCCTTGTGGAACTCTCTTCCGTTTAAGCTTTCTTGTCAACTACAATCTTCAAAAATCTTAAATGCAACCTCGATCGCCATCTTCTGTCTCACTGAAATCCTGTTCTTTTATTGTCTTCTCTTAGTTTCTTTCACTCTGTGCGTCTTAGTAGCTTTATCGCCTTACTTGGAGGTGTAATGATTAAAAAAAATCAATTTATGCACTAAAAAAGGAAACGACATCCAAGTAGTTACAAAATCTCTTCTCTCTGCTTGTGTTTATAAATGCTCAGTTAATTAAAATTATGAAGAGATAACGAATATAAGAAAACTAAAAGAAAAGAAACACATCCAGCTAACTGCGTAACAGATGAAAGACAGCTGTTGAGATGATTATCACGTGACGGTTGAAGTTATACACTAAATCACCTCTTCCAAAGAGAGCTCTAACAGCCCAATGGGTGAATAACTGGTTTGTAACATTCAATAACTCAAAAAAAAAACAAACTGGCAATGTTCCGTCATCACCAAGGAGAGCCTGAATATTCGCCAATCGTGATGAGGGCTTTTCTCAATGAGGTTACTTGCCTTGAACGCCTATTTAGACTCAAGTTCACCTAAAGTGTAATTCATATATCCGATCGAAAGTTGGAAAAATAAGTACAGGCTGAGTATCCTTTACCCGAAATTCCAAAATCCGAAAGTTTTTCAGGTGCTGATATAACTTGACACAAATGGAAAATTTCAGAAAGCAACATGGCTACCCGTAGCATGATTATTGCGTTTCAGCGTTACAAATAAAATGCATTACACATAAAATGCTGACTTTTTTAAGTTTTCATAACATTTAACGTTTTATTTTTATACAAATAGTGTACCTGTATGTATTGTAATATTTTAAACAAAACACGCCATCGTTGGTAGAGACTGATAGCTTACCGAATGTTCATTCTCATCTTGACAGTGATGTCATCGATGATGTACCCTCTCCCTCCAGTTTCTCACACCTGATGTGGAAGTAGTGCTTAGTGTTGCATTTTTATATATTTTTGTAAGTGGTGATCATATTTTTGTACACGTACAGAAATTACAAAACATTATTTTTACATGAAATCTTAATTTCACCATTTAAAAATTCGAGTGAACATTGCAGGACTAGCGCCATTACCTGTATCTGTATGGACACAAAATTTATTGAATTTTATATAAAACTACTTTCAGGGTATATGTATAATCTGTGTTACGACATATAAAGGGATATCGTGTTTATGCTTGGGTTCCATTCCCAAGCTGCACTATTTTATAGATGCTATATATAAATTAAATAGATTGTATTCCAAAATCCGAAAAACGATGCACTTCCTGTCCCAATAAATACGTATAAAGTATTCTCAACCTGTACCTGACCCCTCTTACCTTTACAAAAATCAGATTAGACCAAAAACGCAGTAGAGTCACCACTTTCCGCTTGATAAAGTTAAAAACAAAACTTCTACGAGGCCTTGTGGGTGATTAATCGTTTTCCACCTTAACCCCTTTCCCTCAGAAGAAATGTCGCAAGCTTCACGCCACTCTTCCATGGCAAATATTATGACGCATTACATTCCCTAGTTCCACCAGTTGTAAGATCCGTCATGCCACGTCCACTGGGACTAACCATCCTTATTCCCTTCGTATTCCAATAATAAGAAGTAAGCTCCACTAGGACAAGTTTTTCCTAAAAACAGACTCCTGAGATGATGCTTTCCCGACCACTACAATCTTAACTTCTTCAAGTCTAGGGTTAACTGTTATCATTTACATATATCCTCATAAACTGTATTTCTTATCTGCTACGCTTACCGCTCATACAACATTCTTCACTAACCCTCTACCTTGAGTGGCTCTTTTTTGTATTAAATCAATATTACTTAAAAAAAAACATTTTTTTAACTTCGATGGTGGAAGAGTTTGTCGATCTCTACTTAACGCTTTCAATATAATCCACGCCTTTACCCATAAACAGCGGGCAACATCAAATGATTATTTAAACTTTTTGCAGCCCTACAGGTTTCAGCTATTCATGACTCGTGTCTAAATGACAAAGATTCATGAAGTTACTATTTACGAGGATTTATTCATTTCCTGAAGTACTTGACTAAAATTGATTGTCAACCCTTTGTGGGTTATTTAAAGCCGAAAAGAAATTTCCGATTACACGAAATTACTGACTTCTATTTGCCTATAAATAAAGGTGAAAGAATAAATCAAAGACACTGTTATGACATTCCAACATCGCCGATCGGACCCAGAACTTTCACGATTGTGATAAACGGGCGTTCCCTCAGTGAGGCCCCGTGCCTTGAGCGCCTATTGGTACTTAAACTCAACTCAAGACTTCAAGTGGAAACCAGACACGAAAGATGATGGAAAAAAATGGTTGGTTCCCTGAAACTCTCCAGAAAGTACCAGACTCCTCCTGCTATGCTCTACGTTTATAAAAGTCAGATCAATTTGAAAATATAGTACCGTTGCCATATATAGTCAGGAGCAGCCCAGTCTTTACTTTCCTGTATCGATAGAATTCAAAAGCGTATATAGGCAGGAGCAGACCAGTCTTCACTTTCCTGTCTCGATAAAATTCAAATGCATCTCAGCGTCCTTGTTGGGGACGAATTATTTTCCACCTTACATCCCCTTTCTCCCAGACTAAACGTCACAAGCCTCTCGCTGCTCCATCGCTATTTCCATGGAAAGTGTTCATTCCTTAATTCCACCAGTTCCAAACTTCACGGTCAGAAGCCGCCATTCCACAGTAATTCCTTTCGCATTCCGTTAATGAGATGTAAGCTTCACTCGAGCAACTGCTTCCTACAAACCACTATTCTGTGGAAGCGTTTTCCAACGGGGATGCTTTCTCGATCGCTACAATGTTAACCGGTTCATGTCAAGGATTAACCGTATTCTTCCCCTCATATCAACATAAACTCTGCTTTGTAACCTTCAATCTCGATTGGCTCCCGAGCCTTGTACAGAGTGAACATTATTATAAAAACAAATGCCTGCATGCATACTTCCCGAAGTTGAAAAGAGACGAAAAATGGTGGCACCTTCGTTTCTAGAAATCCGTTGTTCATGGAATGCTTCGAAGAGCATCATACTGTTAAAAAGTATTATATTTAGGGACGTAACAGTTTTTGTTTATATCTCTTTTATCCTTTATTATATAAAGGCGTTAAAATACGATTTTTTAATTGTTTTGTATATAATTAATGCAAAAATAAACCTAAAATCAACCCATATAAAATTAACCTTGACGTCCGTGTCATCCTTTCCCACATTTTCAGGATTAAATACAACAGCACGCTCTTGCTGGGATCAGAATTCCTTCATCAAACGATTACGGACACGCGTCCACAAGATTTGCATTTGCAATAATCCTGTTATTATCTTATCTATATTGAGAACTTCTTTATAATTAGTTAAGAAGACGTGAACTTTCGTGTCAGTTGTTTGTCTGTCTTTTGATAAATACATTAATCTTGGCCTAACCAAGCGCACAACGACAATAAATACATGATACGATACGATACAACCCGCTTGCTTATTCTTGCGATAGACACCAAAGACAGTGAGTCGCTTACAGTAGCTAGAATTCCAGATATCTACTCGACTTCGTCTATGACCACAGTCGTTACACACCAAGTGAGGATCGAACTCATACCTTGTCAAGTGTTTAGCTTGCTTAGAATTATTGCAGCAAATACCCTCTTTTGTTTCTGTGTTTTTATCTGATCGTGACAAAAAATAATCAGGATTTAATGGATCAGTTTTCAGGAAATTTTTCATGTATGTTCCTAGATCAATTTGTTTTAAAATAAAAAAATTATTCGTATGTCTCCCCGGCATGAATTCATTTTCTTCCCCTTTTTTAAGAGAACATTTCTTTCTTTCTTTCTTTCTTTCTTTCTTTTTTTCTTTCTTTCTTTCTTTCTTTCTTTTCTTTTCTTTTTTCTTTCTCGCATGCGACGGAAGTTTAACGGATATAGACACGGAAAGTGGAATCACCGAGCCGATTTCAAATTCTGATTTCTTTTATTGCTTCATTTTTGCATTAATGCCCTTGAGAAAGGCATGAATCCGTTTTTTTTTCCCCCATACCAATTAGTTATAGTTTAAATAGCAAAGTAGACTGAGCTCTCTATCCGTGAGTGGCAACCAGTCTAAGAGAAGGAAGAGTTTAAATTACAAACCTTGGAGAACGATAGCACTTTATTATTTTTCAAAGGCGGCATGACAAATGACAGAAAGCTATGATCGCCTACGTTCTGAAAAGACGACATTTAAAAAGAAAAACAATTATTTTATCTGCCTTCGTTGCCTGTTTTGTAATTTTTCTTTTTGTGTCTGGATTTGCTGACAGTGTAATGGATATCGGCTCCAAATGAGAAATCGGAGAGAAGAGTTCGAATTCCAGTCGAGTTTGTTACATTCACCCACACCCATATTTAAAAAAAATGACTGATATTACAAACTGCTAATCACTACTTATCAGCATTTGTAGTTAATTCAATCCTCAATGGATACCTCGCAGTTATGGCTTTATATTTTATTCTTCAGGCCGTAGGTAAAAAGCTTTCCACACTTTCTTTTTTTTATCAATGAATTCCATACTTTTATTGTTCTTTCTACTCACTAAATTCTTCTCATTCTATTCTACTTATAATAATCCCTTGCGTCTTAGTAACATTAACGCCTTGATTGGAGTGAAATGATTAAAAACAAAGCAGATGCTATTATTAGTTTAGATAGTCTCACTGTTCTTACTGTGACTTGATATTACAATATTATTCACTAATTTTACCGCCATAAAAGCGTGTATCGAGCAAGCTATAGAATATAATTTCTAATTTTGTAGGAACCTGAAATTGTAAAGATTTATAGAAGCAAGAAGAAGAAATGACAAGAAATGAGAATAATGAACTATATTCTAGCGGACTGTTACTTAATTAAGGAGATTTAATTTAGGTAGTTCCAGGCACATTTGCTGAATCGAAATCACGAATCACCTAAATAAAGCATCCAAAAAGACCGTTTGACTTCCATCAGAATGTTTCCGATTTTCATTAAAACCTTTTACTTTTTGCAAATACAGGATCCCATGTAGCTTGATTTGTTTAAACCGCTTTCGCTAAGTGAAATATTTTCGTCGTAGAAGCATTTAATGATAATTTTTCTATGCCTTGTGAAAATAAAAAATGACACGGTCATTTTAGTTAGAGCCCTAAGTGTTTTTCATTATATGCACCATGTTAAACTAAAAGCTGATAGTCAAAGGGTCGCCACTCTGCAATCGAAATTAATAGTACATTATGGTCCATAAAACTGTTATAAATTCTTTTTTTATGATATTGTTTTTAAGTTTTAAAATACCGAAAAACACTTTTTTAAATTATGTTTATATTCTCTCTGGAATCGTATTAATGACCAGTCTGTATTAAGTAAGGGCAGATTAAGAAAACAGCTGTACTTGCTGTGATTACGATAGGCGTAATGGCGTCGGCAGTAAAATGTATCAAACTGCGGCGAGAGAAGAGAAACGGAATTCTGACAAAATGTTTTTCAGTTATGTCGCGCGAGATTTTTTTTCGCGTCAGTGACAAATGAATTGCCAACTGCAAGCTCCAACCGAAACAGAGAGGTTAGATTCACGAGACAAAAATGGAAAAACACCTGCGACATACTGAAGCTAACACATAAAACTATTTATCTAGCGGATTGCTGCAAACTTCTTTTTTTCATATTTAGCTATCTATCATTGGCGACCTTTCATTGAGATATCAGTACTAACTTTCTCTCCAAGGATGGTACACTCTAGTGCGTCTTATTTTCAAGATAGACGATCATGCAGAATTGGCAGCAGGATTACCTGGGCCACGCTACTGCTTATCTACATCAGTCTGTTCGTATCGTGTTAACTCGCTGGCTTAGTGTTTTAATGTCAATATCAATCTCTTCATATCTAAATCTAAATGCGTGGGTGGAAGCCTTTTTCGAAGCTACCTCACTCTGCTTAGGTCCATCAATCAAATTGGTTGAGAAAATCAATCTGAGTCTGCTAATACCTATCTACTGCAATATGTCATTAATTAGTGTCAGTTTCAGCGTTACAAACAACCAAGATGTGTTTCTGAGAAATATGAAACATACATAACTATATATGTGTAGAATTTGATTCAAGAAAATAGAAATGAATAGTATGAGATAGATAGATAGATAGATAGATAGATAGATAGATAGATAGATATTCACAGACTGAGATAGATAGATAGATAGATAGATAGATAGATATTCATTCACAGACAGATAGATAGATAGATAGATAGATAGATAGATAGATAGATAGATAGATAGATAGATAGATGCGAATAGACAAAGAAAGAAAGAAAGAAAGAAAGAAAGAAAGAAAGAAAGAAATATCTATCTACATATCTTCGATTATTTCGAAATAATAAAAAGTAACCATGCTGGAAAAGGTTTGGACAAAGTATAGAAAAATAGTTTAATATGATATCTTTTTATTCTTCTGAGGTTAAAAAAAATCTGACTCTATTCGCGAGGAAATGGAAGAAGACTTTCTTATTTCGACATTTTTTTTAAAAAAAATAGGACACTGTCACGCTTTCGATGATTCAGAATATTTTTTTAAAACCCATTTTCGTCAAACAATCAACCAAGAAGACATTTGGTCATTCTTCTTCAGAAATGTCTTACTGCCTCAAACATTGTTGATAGATGACGAAAATCATTTTTTCTTTGTAATCCCATTGAATCGGAACCATGAAAGTTAGATATTTTCAAGGTTGTTTTTTGTTAGCGCTATACACACACAAACACACACACAAATATATATATATATATATATATGTATATAAAGAGAGAGAGACAGAAACAGAGAGATAGAAAAGATCTAAATAAAGAGATACGATCAACCATATATGTGAGCGATTACCTACACATACAGGTGAGCAAATAACTATTTAATCAATGGTGTAGACAAAACACTATTCAATGTAGTTAAACAGCGATATAAAGTATATATTAAAAAGTACACATATACCTACATTTGCAGTACGACTCAGAGTTTCATGTCTTTCTCATTCATCAAAAAGTGTACTTTTTTCCAATTATTAATATATATATATATATATATATATATATATATATATATATATATAAGATAAATAACAAATAGGAAACTTTTATAAGTCTAACATGTTTCACTTTTATTAAAGCTTCATGAGAGAATGAGATATGGAGAAAAGGAAGAAAGCCATTCTCGCATAATCTTACACTCTTTCTACAAAACTGTAAGTAAATCAGTTAGCCCTAGACTAATACCTTTACCAGCAAAACAATTAGAGAGGGAATATAAGTCAAACACCAATTCAGGGTATGATAGTACTTATAAAATACATAGCTTACAATGTAAAAACATTTATATCGGAGAGAGATCACAAAATCTAAAAAGCCTGTTTCTACGAACATAAAAAAAAAAAGATTTACCATTCTAACTCGCTATATATATATATATATATATATATATATATATATATATATATATATATATATATATAATGTAGCAGTTTTTATCTTTTATCTAGGAAAAATCATTTATTTATTACTTTGTGTTTAGAAAGGATTGCCAGGGGTAAAATGAACGATTGTTAGACTGGCGCGGATCTGGCATGTCTACAAAGATAACTTTTGAGAGAGATTTGTATATATGTTTATTTGCTTTTATTTTTATTTTTATTTTTTTTTATTAGTAACAAATTCAGATGATGTTTTAGGCCACCTGAGCTTTTGACACTTTTACCAAAATTGCGATAACTGCTTTCAACAGGCTAATGTATTCTCGTTTGATTGTCATGCGATCGCTCGAGGGTAATTATTAACCCCTTGATAGACGACTGCGGTTACAATGATTATACGGAAATAATAGAGCCTTGACATTTGCTGCAACTATTTAGGCCAGAACATTCTCTTTTCTCTCGCGCTTCAACTGCGCATATTGATGCATATACACACACACATACATATATATATATATATATATATATATATATATATATATTCTAAAGAAATGAATGGATTTTTTATTCATGGATCCGAGAGATTTTTATTACTTAAACGTTGTTTTAGTGGAGATTCGTATTTCAAGAGCCAGAGAATATGTGTTTAACAGCGCTATTCCAAACTTTTTTTGGGCATCGGTGCACTCCGTAGCCGAGTGGTCCAAAGCACTTCAGATCTAAGGATGGTTTCCCCTAGGGGAACGCTGGTTCGAATGCTGTCGGCGGGCGAATATTTTTCTCTAATAATATGGTAGACGACATTAAATAAACGTAGCGTCTACTCATATATAAGTATCCACTAAAAATAACATTTAAGTAATAAACCCACACACAGGTATATCACATTGAAACACCGATTCCCGTACAGTCAACGAAGTTAAGCAACGTTGAGCCTGGTCAATACCTGGATAGGGTGACCGCTTTGGAATATATTGGATGCGTGGGTTGTATAATGGGTAACGGCTCGAAATTGAAAATCGGAGTGCAGAGTTCCAATTCCTATCAGGTTTGTTATAGTCATTTACGCGCAAATATCCTTAGGAAAGGTATGAATCTACCTCATCTCCCCACAGCTATGGTTAAATAGTAGGAATTGTATCAATAAATCCTTATTATCTTCCCCAAAATTCTTACAATCTAAAAATATTTTCTGGATTTAAATAACCTGAAAATAGTTCATAAGCCGTAAAAAACAAATCAATAAAGAAAATTATATATATATATATATATATATATATATATATATATTATGAAATGGACAAAGTCCGACAATTATTTTAAGATATTTTTTATGTTTATACATTCTTTTTATAGATACAAATATTTAAGTAAATGCTCTGTTTACAATAAACAGTATTAAACAACATTTACTGGCCTGAATGTCCGAGAAATTTTCACAGAAAATATTCGTCCTCCGTTCATGGAAGATTGAAGTTTAAATACAGTAAATTCGAGCTTGCTAACCGAACGCTCCTCTGTGGCTAAATCGGTAAAGGCACGTTAATCTAAATGACGGTTCCGTATAGGATACAGGTTCGAATCCTTGCGGAGGACGAATATTTTCTGTGAAAATTTCTCGAATTCAGGCCGGTAAATGTTGTTTAATACTGTTTATTATAAACAGAACATTTACTTAAATATTTGTATCTATAAAAAGAATGTATAAACTTAAAATATATATATATATCGGATTAATACAAATGAAATTTGTTAGCTGGTTGATGTTATATTTACCACCTGTTGTATATAATAATACATATAAAAACATTCAATATTTACAATTTTACTAACGAATTCTCATCTTTTGTATCTATTTTTCTATAGCATTAGGAACCTGTTCCTTTCTTATATCACTAATTTTTGATGATCAGTATAAAGCCAAGTAAACTGAAAACTGACTCTGCAGCTTTTGTCATTTTTGTAAACAGTTCAAGCGAAACGTTACGATCTGCTTGGATCCCACCACGGCGCTATTATACTTTTTCCAGCCCTCAATTTCAAAACATCAAATATTTACTTCCCACGCATTAAAATGTGCTTCATGACATTTAAATTGAATATATCGAAACTGTTAGCTTTTCCGTCAAGGAAATCAACAACAATAAAAGAGTTTTCAATTTAATACAAATTCAAGAACCAATAATATTAAACAGGATATAAATCCACAGAGATTTGATGCCAAAATTGAGAAAAATTTGAATCTTTGATTCCACAGAAACTCTGCAAACTAATCATATTATATATAAATATGTATATTTTTGTATGTGAAAAAAAAAAACATTCGACGATTTTTCCCTGTGTACATCTGCCCACCCAGTTGGTAACATTGATTGTAGAAGTACCAAACTAACATTGCTGTAAAAGAATAATTTCGTCTTTTACTACTACTACTACTACTACTACTACTACCACACACATACACACACACACACACACACATATATATATATATATATATATATATATAAAAACACTGGGGACGCAGAAGGCAGAGAATGGTCTAAGGATCGTTAATTTCCTGAAATTGCCTCTCACCATTCGGTGTTGATCTCTTTGCTTATAATCTCTATTCACGTTATAAACATACCAAATTAATATACATACACGCACAAACACACACACACAAACATACATACATACGTATATATATATATATATATATATATATATATATATATATATATATATATATATATATATGATCTTTTTCGGGACGATATAATAGAAAACAGAATTCGATTTTCTTCTGTTCATATTTCAAGACAGGTTTAAACATGAAGAGAAGAAAATTGAATGCTGTCCGATGTTGTATCGTTTCGCAAAAAAAAAAAAAGATCATAAAAACTTGAAATATGTGTTAATAATTTCATTCAATAACTAATGCTTCAACACCAGCAACAGTGCTTCGAAAATGAAAAACTTCGTCAGAGGTTTGAGCCAGTGATCATAAATGGTTTCGGGATTGAAACATCGGTATTCCGAATGCCTCAGCATTACCATACGATATCACCAAGTGTCCTGGTTCTTCAGTTACAATTTTGGCAATGTCAAACACATGCACATACAGCCATTCTAAATTTATCAACTTATACCAAAGTCGATGTGGTGATAAAGAACTCACTTCTACAGTTAATTTTACTCTTTATTGAACTTTTTCAATTTGTGTCCATATGTCCAGTCAGCATTTCGTCAAATATTTACAGCGATGGGATTAAAAGCAAACAAGTCAATAGCTTAGTAGATTAAAGCGTAGATTTATGAATTTAGTGACATAGTAATTGTGAGTTCAATCTCTTAACTGGGTAGTGTGTACTCGAACTCAGTGGAAACTGGACGAGTAATAACTAAGTAGTCGTTAAAATAAGAACAAGGCGAGATATCCCTAAATATCAACCGTGGAACAAAAAAATCTATCCTGGTAGATTAAATAAATGGTTCAGTTCCTAAATTCAGTGTTGTGGTGACCTCCTTCTTAACAGTCTATGTTCCGCCTACTATAAAATTAGTTGGAGAGAAGGCTGCGGGGAAGCGTGAATAGATTAAGTGCTAGTTCATTCGATACACTCTCACTAGTCGTGTAATACTCTTCTGGTGTACTTACTGTTTAATATACGATATATCTGCAAACTTGGTTTTTGTTATTACTTAACCATTTACTTGGTCACAACAGTGTGGGTTAGCCGGATCGACATGCACCTGATGAAGGCCGGAGGACAAAACGACCGAAACGTTGTGGTAACAACAACAAAGATGAAAACAATGTTCGACATGTAAATAATGCAAATAAGAAGATTTCCTCTTCCCATAAATTCTAATAGAAAAAAAAGTCTTATGTTTGGTGAACTGTTTAGTTTTTGAGAATGGCTTGTGTCGGAAATATTTCATCTCATACACTTTCCACTCAGTCTATCTCTCTCTATTTTCCTATTTATTGCTATTCTCTTTCTTTCTCTCTCTCTCTCTCTCTCTCTCTCTCTCTCTCTCTCTCTCTCTCGGAAGTTCAGTATATATCACTATGAAAAAAATGACTCCCTTCAGACTTCTAGTTTCTACTGTCTCCATCGAAGTAAAATCTCTTTGGTGCTTTACAAACTGGATTTCAAAGAATCTTCTTCTATGTGCCGGTTCCCCTCAAAACGTTGGCGATCATGGCTCTCCACAACTTCCTGTCATTTGCAGCTCATAATAAATTATCTTTTTGTTATCTACCCTGTTCTGCTATCAATTTACACGATCTCGTTGAATCTTATATGCGTTGTTTTCTTCTGTCTTACTTGACTTCAATCTGTCACGTGAGTGTCAAATTTTCCCGCCATATGTCCTCATTATGTGCACTAGATATTTCAATTGTCTCTTTCTGATTTTAAGTAAGTGTCCTTGTGGTTTCGACTTTCTCTAAAGCTTTGTCGTTTTTCACATGTTCGGTCCACGGAATTTTCAGTATTCTTCCGTAATCGCAAACATCTGTACTACATTCCAAATTGCCCGAAAGATGACATAGCAGTTCATATCTACAAGCAACAGTCATAGCAAATTTACTGCTGGACAAATGTCTTTCTCATCTTCTTCTATGGCGAATATAAATGGTCTGTTCTCTGCCATGGAATCTATAACATATCTGCATCTTCTTTCCGAGTTTGCTATCTATTGGGCACGAATAAAAAAACCTTTTGTACCATCTATTATCCTTTCTTCCTGTCATTTTTCATCACCATCTTTATTTTATCACTTAATCACATTTTGTGGTCGCCATTTTGGAAACAATGCTGAGATCATATGTGCTGTGGAGGAGTTCTTGGAGGACCAGGACGCCATCTTCTTCCGTGATGGGATTGCAATGCTTAAACATCGTTGGACAAAGTGCATTGATGTCAAAGGGGACTGTATTGAAAAATATTGAAAACCTGTCTTGTTTCTTTAACTCTTTCTGGGTGAGGCTTAGAAGTTTTTGAATGACCCCCGTAATTGCAGTGATTTCTACTGGCTTCAGTCAATATCAAATCAGTAAGAAAATAGTGAAATTCTAAATTCACTTGCTCATTGGCATCTTTGAAATAATGTTGAAATTTAAGTTTTTGAATGTTTGTTGTCTCGTGTGGACGTGATATTATTTTTGAACTATAAAACTTTCTAGTGTCGCGTGACTGTGACATTGCGTGAATACTAACAATTCAAATTCATTTTAGAATACCTTTTCCAAGATATCGAAACTAATCCGTTAACAAGAAAATCATATTTAAAAAAAAAAAAACTATAAATCGAAACAACCTGTCTTTTAAATCAATAAACACTTAACATGAGTAGGAGCTGGATTTTTTTTTCATCTGTGATTTTAATGTCTAATGTTAGACCTATGTGATTCATATTCACGGCTGAATTAAGTGCATTGACAAAGAATTAGATTATGTTGAAAAATAAATATTTCATGCGTAAAAAAATGTTTTGCTTCCTTAAGTTTCGAACAAATTGCAGTATTACATATATGTGTATGATTGTGTGCTCGCACAAGTATCTCTATGTATGTGTGAGCAGCTGTTTATTTAATCGGAACAGACAAAACAAGTTCGATAGTAGTAGTAACGGTAATGCAGGTACACAATCCCTTATCCGAAATCCTTTTGGCCAGTTATGTCTCGGTTTATCGATATTTTCGGTTTTCAGAAATCCAAACAATATTGCAGCAAAAACGTATGAACACTCACACCACGCGGGGCAAAATAGACTACAAATATTATTAGAGTTTGTATATAGAGTAATATACTCTATAAATGAAATAGACGTATAATTAATAACATAAGTAAAGAATAAAGTTTATTTCAGACAAGAATGCCTTGTATAACTTAAAAATAAACAGCTTCAAACGATAAACTCAAAATATGTTACACTCTCGCCCCTCTCGGTCGCTCACTAAAATATACGTACCTCGCCTACCTCTCTGTTGATCAATACTATCACTTATCCGACCATAATGTAAGATAGTTTCCAAAGAGTTGGGTAAAGAAAAACTACAGACAGTAGGTATTGTAGCTTATTTTGTCGTATGTAATATTTTCCTAGTGTTTATTAATTTATGGTCGTCACTTTCACTATAAAATTTAAATAACTTGTCTTTTTGTTTCATTAAATCATACAAAGTGGTTGTTCCGACACCATATTCCTTAGTCGGGCGCCACCAGGGACACCGCGATCAAGCTTCTGCAAAAGCTTTACTTTTTGTGTTATTGATAACGAGAGATGCTTCCTTTTCTTTTTCTTACTGTTATCCATAAGGATAACTATAGTTCTTTTTGACATTTCCTCTATATAAAGTCACAAAAATTACGAAAAGAAAAATAATCAGTGAACAGCACATTCATGTCTACCCAATACGAGCGCTTGACAACAGCTGACGTTCAGCGGGCTCAGGTCGCTCAGCCAAGCCGTAGGAGTGGTGGGCGGAGTCGGGTCGATCATAACTGTTTCTACATCATAACTAAGTTGCGTGAGTCAAATAGGTAAGCTTTTGTCTTCTCAACGGTTTGAAATTCAAAGTTTTCCATCTCTTAAACTGGTTGCAACCTAAGGCTACAGATTCCAGTCTACCCTTCTATTTAACCTATAGGTGGGGGGAGAAGCTGGTTAATGCCTTTCCCAAACGCATAAAACTCGATTTCACTTTCGGCGCTGATATCCGTTGCACTATCAGCACATCCCAAAATTTTATTCCTCTTCAATTTAACAGAATTCTAGGTCAAAATTGTCATCAGCAATGTATTTTATTTTCCTTCGTTGTATTTTTGTGCCCCTCATTTTGGTTCGTATTCGGGAGTTATATGGCATCAAATAGTATTGTCAAATATATGTGGATAATTTTCTTTTTGATATTCAATCAGAAAATCTAAACCAATGGAAAAGTCCTTGTTGTTCTGTTAATTTTTTATCTCAACAAACCTTTTATTTTTCTTGCTTGGGAGACAGTTGAATAGAACGGTTCGTTTTTCTATTATATTGCTTAAGTAGTTCCAAAGATTAAACATATGTATTCGGGCAGAATACAATGATATCGACCTCTAAATGTACTTTGATCTGCCTAATGTCGGTTAACCTTGCTAACTGGATATAGATGTATCGCCTGCGCTGTTGTAGAACAGAAGCTAGTGTCACAACAAGAAATTCCATATTAAATAATCTTAAATGAAGACTCGGGCCAACTTTCCGCATTATTGTGTTCTCTTGCGTCTAAGCAAGATTGCATAATAATTACAAGAATAAAAAATAAATAAAAAGATAGCCTCAGAGTGGCAAATGAAGTGTGGTGTGTTTTTATTTAAGCTGGATGAGAAAAGATTCGAGTAGAAAATGGATTGTTTGTTGACTCAGTGAAGGAAAAAAAGCATTGTTAATGAGGTTTTTATAGATATAGATTTATGAGTTTAGATAGATAGATAGATAATGTTATCAGCTAATTGAGATATATATATATATATATATATTTCATCTATATATATATATATATTTCATCTATCTATCTATCTATCTATCTATCTATCTATATATATATATATTCATCTATATTTATATATATATATATATATATATATATATATATATATATATATAGAGAGAGAGAGAGAGAGAGAGAGAGAGATGAAGACAACGTTATCAGCTGATTGAGCTAGCTAGCTAGATAGATAGATAGGGAGAGAGAGATGGGTAGACTGACTGAACAGCGGGAAAACATTGTTTTTTAATTGCGTATTTAAAAGTATCAAGCAACTCCTAACATGAAAGGCTTACGGCCCTATCATGCTGAAACACCGGTTCCCGTTCGGTCAAAGGAAGTTAAGTAACGTTAAACCTGGTCAGTACCTAGATGGGTGACCGCTTTGGAATATATTGAATGTGTGGGTGATGTGGTGTTATTATCTTCCCCCAAATTCTTACAATCTAAAAATATTTTCTGGCTTTAAATGAGCTGCAAAAATTTCATAAACCGTAAAAACTCAATAAAAAAACTGATATGTTAAAATACAAATGAATATGCGTGTGTATGTATGTATTTTTCAAAGTTTGCTATATTTATGGACGAAGAGGATAAAGTGGCGGTATTTATAAACATTGTGGACAGACGACCACTCAAGAAGGGAAACTGACTGTCACCATGAAATGTTGACATCTATGTCCACAATAGATAGATAGATTATTGCATTTGCAATGAGTTTTATCCACACTGATGACCAATTATTTAGATAGATAGTAAATTCATCAGACGAAGATGCATTGAAAAGGCTATTATATCTGAGAACTTTAGGATTAATAGACGACCGGGTTATTTCAATTTATTTCATGTTCTTACTAAATTAGGACAGAAGCAAAATGGCATGCGTAAACCATAAAAAATCAAAAATACCAAAATAAAATACAAACTGTTGAAAACTAAATTCTTAACGATACAGTTAAGGTAATAAAAAAAAATCAAGCCGCTTGAAATTAATCAAGTTTTATCTTTGAAATGTAAATTTCGTTCTTTTAAAATAAAAATTATTTTTCTAGTGACGCCGGTTCATCGGCGAAACATGTCAAATTAGATTGTCTTCCAAACATACCGTAGATAAATAGATTTACATAGATGAGCATATTGAGATTAATATGTGACAGATATATATATGTATATAGCTAGAGAGAGAAAGTAATATATAGATAGATATACGTATATATAGAAAAAGAAAGACAGCGTTATTAGCAAATTGAGATAGATAGATAGATAGATAGATAGATAGATAGATAGATAGATAGATAGATAGATAGATATAAACTAAAGAAAAATAGATAGCAACGCTGCAATATGAATAGAACTTCATATTGAGGAACAGAATGGAATAAAAAAAAAAGCCAGATATCGATGCTTCAGCTTGTCATTAGAATAAAATCATAATTTATGGTCGAGCTATCAGATGGGCATCCAGGCCTTAGATGTCTCTCAAGTGGACTCTACATTGCCTCCCTGATTCTACAGGATACCACGCATGCGCTATGCGCGTGCGCACATACAGGTATAGATAGACACTGATGGACACACAATCTAATACATGAATAAACACTTTAAGCACAAGTGCATTGTATATTATTAACCATCCCAAGTTTAAACCGCAGAGCGCGGCTTCTTTTTCTCTAACACCAGCGTGTGGGTAAGCGCACGCTGCTGACGTCATCATTGCCCGAGGCGATTGATGAAATAGGATCACGTTGCCTGGCAACGAGCGACAGAGACTTTTCGAGCAGTGCATGTAAAATCTCGTTAAAAAGTTAGCAATAATGACTGGATTTACCTCTTCTTTTTTTCTGTTCTGTGCGTATCACAGACCGCCATTATGTCTCTCTCTCTCTCTCTCTCTCTCTCTCTCTCTCTCTCTCCTCCCCTCTTTCCCATCCACTCTCTGCCTCTATGATTGCATTAAAAGGAGCCTGACCGTGGGTGAATGGGTGGCTGGTTCGGGGATAAGAGCTAAAAATAGAGCAAATAGATGATTGGTTATGTTTTTTCCTCTTTTCTGCTATTGACAGGTCACGGGATTTTATCATTATCTCTGCTGTATTTGTTTGCTAACTGGAGAAACAAGCTCTTGTCAGGTGTTTTTCGTTATCCAATTCCAAAAACAAACTAGCCTCCCCTTTTAATCAATCTTAGGAAGAATATAAATTTGTAGACATACAATATAAGGATCAAGGTGTGCGTGTGTGATGCGCGTGCGCAAAGGTGTATTTGCATGTTGATATGCAACTATATAAAATCACGTGGCCTAGTGTTCAGATCGTTCGCATTCTGACTATAAGTCGGGTTCGAATCTTCGGCATGTCAGATTTGACAGGGAGGTGACTTCTTGGTGTTAGCGGACTGGGGGAGGCAAAACCATGTCATGAGTTGATCCGAATTCATTTGAGCGAAATTGAGTTGACGGAACTATCCTGGAACCAAAGTCGCCAGTCATCGTGGAGTCTGAGCGCACTAGCTCTGTTCAAACAGTTGATCAAGTCAGACTATGCGGTCTATCCCAGAAACTGTAACTAAGGTCCACTCAGCATAGTTGCAGTACAAACTACAGATGGGTTTTGTGGGTGCTGGACATAGACAAATGTGCCTGAGCAGGCGTATGCAACAGGGATTGGCTCGCCACCTTAGTAGACGGGACCTTTTAAAAACGAGTAATATTACATAAAGTTATACATTTCATCCGAAAAGCTATTATAATCAGTGACTTTCAGTCACACACACACACACAAAGACGCACACAACTACAGCAACCAACCACACACACACACACACACACACACACACACACACACACACACACACACACATATATATATATATATATATATATATATATATATATATATAGGGGTGCAAACACATCCCACAAGGCAATTATTATCTCTTTTTGTAATAACCAATAAAACATCATAGAACAGGAAACGTTTTTATAGTTGAGTTGCAAAACACTTTCTGTTCAAGGACACTCTTCGGTCGCTGTTAAATAGACCATGTTATGTTCACAGTCCGCCTTTATCGTGGCTTGGTATATAAAGTTTTTCTGTAGGCACCAACATTAAATGGGGCAATCATCTATGAGGAGATTGTCCAGCATTCACTGTCATATAGGAGGACCGATATTACATAATGTTACACTCTTTTCTTTGTTTCTAATGAAATATTCTTGTTTCTTATTGATTTACTTGTTTTAAGGAATGCCTTTTGCGCTACTCCAATGCGGCTTCGTATTTCGCTGTGTGTGTTTGTAATTATTGATCTTTCAAAGAACTGAATGAAAATGGTTAATGTATAAATTGTCGTCTAAAATACGTAAAAGTGAAAATAATACCGATATCTCATTATGACAGATATATTTACTAAAATTACACAAAATATCTTAAAATACTAAAGAGTAAATTTAATCAATAAAATCGCCATTAGCTTCAACCACAGCCGCCAGACGACTTCGGAATCTTCTTAAACTCTTCTGGGCGGTCCTCTTTTTTATCCTTGCCTTCAGTTCATCTTTGATGTTAAAAGAAGTTTTGTTTCTCGCTCAACTACGCTCCACACACAATAATCAAAGGGGTTGCAACTCTGAGGAGGTAGGTGGCCCGGTGTAAGGGGTGATGTGATCGCAAAAATTGTCTGGCAGCCATCACTGTGTTCTTCTGCTTGCGTGGTATGACACAGTCATGTTTCCAGACATGGTGTCTTCCAGTACCCACCTTCTTGAGCCAGGGCAGCCCTACCAGCTCAAGGCACTTGAGGTAGGCCTCCGTTTTGAGTTTCAAGTCCTGTGCGAAGTTGAATGGAAGCATAAGGCTGCCATCATTAGTTATCACCCCAAACACTCTTCGTAATCACCAGCTCTTTACTAATCCTCTACATCCAAACACTCTTCGTAATCACCAGCTCTTTACTAATCCTCTACATCCAAACACTCTTCGTAATCACCAGCTCTTTACTAATCCTCTACATCCAAACACTCTTCGTAATCACCAGCTCTTTACTAATCCTCTACATCCAAACACTCTTCGTAATCACCAGCTCTTTACTAATCCTCTACATCCAAACACTCTTCGTACTGGAGGTTCCAGCGCGAATGCCAAGCAGTACAGCATGTTGTTTGCAATTTCTGGCAGAGTGAATGGCGTCATAGTGCTCTTTTTTTCTCACAGACGTTGTCCAACTGATCCTACTATACCGTGCAGGCGACAAAATCAAAAACAAAAACGAGCATGCGCGAAATTAAAAAGAAAAAATATCAACAATTTACAAATCCCACTCTCTCTCTCTCTCTCTCTCTCTCTCTCTCCGTGTATGTATATATATGTGTGTGTGTGTGTGTGTGTGTGTGTGTGTGTGTGTGTGTGTGTGTGTGTGTGCTATTGATGTTCCAAAGAACTGAATGAAAATGTTTAATGTGCTCTGTTAATAATACTTATAACAATAATAATACTAAAAAAATCATTTTTTTATTTTCAACAAAAACAAAATGGCATAACTTACCGTCTTCCATAATTTCCTTTCTTTTCATAACGTTGAAAATTTTTCGAATATTTTGGAATATTCTAAGATTTAAAATTTAACATTTTACATCACTTGCTCAACGATACTTTTTTTTTTCTGGGAGTACAAGTAAAGGTTTTCTTAATGAGTCTATATGCCTTTGATGTAGTTACTGAAACGCGATGCAAAAATATGTTTTCGTATTTTATTATTCCAATTTATTAACATTTTTCTTTCATATATATTCATTTATATCTCAATTTTCACACGCACACACACACAGATAGATAGATAGATAGATAGATAGATAGATAGATAGATAGATAGATAGATAGATTGTACATATGCAACACTTGCAACCAAGCCGGCACCAAATGTAATGCATTCCTTTCAATTTGTCGGTACGGCCGAAGTGTAGTCTGGGCAGCGCACGGCCTCCATGTACATCTGCCCAAACAGTAACAGACTATGCTGCATGTCAAATGAACAAAATAGAGCAAATACGCTTCCCAGCGTCACGACTCAGAAAGCGACAAAGTTCGGACCACTACTCGAGTTTCACACTACTGGGATCATCAGGCAACCAGAAATGCAGAGTCTACGAAATGGTAAATTTATAAGAAAATTAATATACGACCCGACTTTTCGGTTAATCGTCTTTTCATATAAAATGGAAACTGAAACAATATGGCATCCGTAAACTTTGATAGGAAAGTAGACATGTAAAGAAGTAAATAAGAACAAAAATAAAACTAAGTTGAAATTAGTTCAACTTTAACTATAGGCTTAAAGTTCAAACTCTAACATTCACGTGGATTACTTTTTTTTCTCGTCAATGTAGATTTTGATCTTGTAAAGTAAAATCCCCGTTCTGATAATGCCGCTTCACTGGTGAAATATACAAAATTCTTGTTCTAATAATGCTACTTCATTGGCGAAATATATAGAATTCTCGTTCTGATAAAGCCGTTTCATTGGCGAAACTGATCAAAGATGAAGTTTTCTAAATATTACATATTTACCGTTTATAATGTTTGGTTAAAGAGTGTTTTTATTAAGTATTTTTAACATTTATTTTTCTTATACTACGGACCATTTTCCAGTTTTTCGGTGAAATATATACTGTCCAATATTTGAGTGCCTTCCCTTTTCGTAAATTTCAAGGTGCAACAGAAACACCTCACACATATAGCATGATGGTAAAACATTAGCTACAGGGTGCTGCAGAAATACTTCCTATATATAACTCCCAGAAATACCACCCACATTTTAAACTGTCACCTATGTTGTGCAAATAAACTTGGCAGGTGGCAATGGTGTCATCATCATGATAATATCTTACTCTTATGTGGGATGTATTTCTGGGAGGGTATATGTCAGTGGTATTTCTGTCGCCTCCTTTATTATCAAATACTGTTTGTACTATGTCAGTTTCATAATTTCTAAAATATCGCGTTTTCACATGTTAGGTTGGTTTTAATGTATCACGTTTTTTCACGTCACTTTGTACAGTAGTATCTTTTTTGTTTATTTTTTGGGGGAGGGTGGGGGTTGTTATGAAATGTATGTGGCTGTTTTGTGTGTTCTTCTGCCTGCCTTTGTAGAAAAAAAGAGCGTTTAAAATCAATACAGATATGGCGAACGATATAACTAAACAAGTTTTAAGGTTACAAGTCGCCATTATTTTAACCACCTCACCTTCTCCAATCTGTTAACAGATCTGTTAACAACTGAACTAATGTGAACATTACTTTCATAAAATATTTCTTGAAATATTTCGATGAAATCACAATGACAAAACAATATCTGTCCATTCGTTAGGACAGACATAATTTTACATAACATCAATAATAAAACCCGATTAAACGAAGAATACGCATGAAAAAAACAAAGAATTATTTAATTGGTTAGATCAGAGCTCCTCAAACTTTTTGTTTCATCGCCACTTTCACATGGAAAAAAATCACCACCTATCTGTATAGAAAATATTCAAAAGTACACTAAAATTGTTTGGTAAATGTTTGTTACTGGTTCATAAACTGATTCTAAGTTACAGTAAAAAAAAAAGGGGGGGGGAAGGTAACGAATAATACTGACTTATGCTGTGATGGCTGGTGCTTCTATTACCGCATTAAAGAACAAGCATAATATGGTTAGGATTAGCGTTGCAAGTGGTGACAAAAAAAAATTAAGATTTTTGTTCATAATTATGTAAATTAAAAAGGATATACATTACTAGCAACTAATAAAAATTCAGCAAATATTTTTTTGGTTCTTGGTTTTCCCTTATTTAATTTATATACGAAAAAATATGTTATTTCGTCTGAAGAACTATTTTAATGTTAATGGCCCTTCTCAAAACGATAGAAAATACTAAAATATTTCTTGTTTACGGGGATATTTATATCTTATCTAGGAATATGACCCAGTTATTCTCATTTAAACTCCTGTTTTTCTTTGTTTTTTTATCTTTTTATACAGGTTCTTTGAATATCTTTAGATTTTTTTCGGGTAGCATATGTTAAAATACGTTTTTAATAATCAAAATCCACCATTATCGCCCACTAAAATTTCCAGTCGCCTTCTATTTTCTGTTCAGTTACTCATCACCCACCTAAAAGTTGAAATCGGCCACCGGTGGGCGATATCGCCCAGGTTGGGAAACCCTGTGTAAAACTTGAGCTAAAGAAATTGATATTGCCGCAAAGTCACATCTTTTGATAAAAAAAAACAATCCTAACTTCCTTGGTTCGAATGAATTGGAGGAAAATCACAAGACATTTTAAAACTAACCCAAATAAAAATAATACTCTCGAAAATCTTCTATTTCTTCATCTCTGGCACAAAAAAAATGAAATCTAAAATGATTTTAAAATGAAAGAAGAATAAAGATGAAATATAAATATTACCGTCTTTCTGGATGTGAGTGATCATAGCTCTCCATAACTTTTTATTCATTGTAGCCCTTAGCAATGCTTCTCCTCTTACTATTGCTGTACTGTCATACATTTAGACAAGTTCGTTAGGTATGTTACTCGCTGTTTTCTCTTGCTCTAGCTTTACTATGTCTTGTGAATTTCAAATTCTCTAAGCCCTCTTTCCTCACTAGGTATTGGAGAAAATGATATTGTTTCTTTCTGATTCTAAATTCAGTTGTCTTCTTCCTTCCCGTTTTAGAACCACATCGCTCTTGCTTCAAATCTCCACTTCATATTTAGGGAGATTGCCCTGCATCCATTGACATAGAGAAGAACTGACATTATATAGCAGTTTTTTCTTTGTTTCTAACGGGATTTTCCCGTCTCTTAATGCTTTATTTAGTTATTAGTGGGCATCTATTTCAATGCACCTTCGGATTTCTGTGAGAATTTTTCCGTCTTTTTTTTAAACACTCCTCAGATAAAAATTTCAACTTGCTTGATTCTTTTGACTCCATTTCGTTGCTTGTATCTTGGGCTGTACCGTTTTGTATTCTCAGCATCCTTCTGTAGCACCAAATCTGTGTTACCTAAAGTATCCTCTTCATCTGTGAGAATATTATCCAGCCTTCGCTACCCTATCGGAGAAGTGATATTACATAGTCATTCATCACTATTTCTAACTAGATTTTTCCTGTTTCTTAATACTTTGTTTAACTTATGTAAAGCATATTTCCCTATGTTAATTCACCTTTAGATCTTTGTGTCATATTATTCATTATCTGTTATAATACATTACAATTAAATTTCTGCATGTGCATGATTTTGACGCTTGGGGAGAAATAAAAAATATAAGGGGTTGTTGACAACGGATGAATCAGCTTCTGTTTTTTTTGTTTTGTTTTTTTTTGTTGTTTTTTTTTTTCTTTGATTTCTCTTTTCTTCTCAAACTTTCGTCATAAAACTGACAAACGCCACGAGTTAAAATAAAAAGCAGCTTAGAATTTTTGAAATTAATTTCCTGGAGTATTTTTCATATTACTTACATCTTTTAGAAAATTATTTTAAAAGACATTGTGCGCGCCTGTGTGTGTGTGTAGGAGAGAGGGAGAGAGAAAGAGAATGAAAGAAACAGAGAGGAAAACATTCATTCGAGACAAGAGAGTAATAAAATATGAAAAGCATTGAATCGCGTCCATATTTTCTTAATTTTATACTCATCTAGCGTACAAATTATCTTAATGAGAAATCAAGCCTGAAGCTAATCAAGGGGAATTTTAGATTTCTAAGGTCATTTGGAATAGACCTGGAAAAATAGTAACCACGATATACTTCTAGTAGAATATGTTTTTTATTTTTTTTATCAGTCGCTTATTCCGTTTGTTGCAGACTGTGCAGCAACAGGAGATATTAATGTTAATTTAATGAGCCTGCTCTTCCATGCTGGCTCAAGGCATGATAGAAGAGAGCACTTGAAGATTTTCCTACAGTAGGTTGCCAATTCTTCCTGTGGTAGATTCGTTGCTAACCAAGGCTATAGAACTCAGTCTGCCCTGCTATTCAACCCATAGCCGAATAGAAAAGAGATGGATTTAAGGGTATTTTCGTGTAACTGAATATAACAAACTCGACTGAAATTTGAACTATAAAAGGCGACCCAAATTCTCATTCTGAGTTCTCATCCATTACACCTCAATGAACATCCACAGAATAGAATATGTCGACATTTAATTTAATTGGAATTTTTTTTTAAATATACAATGATTTGAATTGGTGATTTTAAAACCTTAAAAAAACTATTAATACGTTTGTTGTATTTGCTGTTTTAGTATTATTGCACTCAGGAAAATAAACCAACAGACGCTGGCCTTTCTTTAATGCCGATCTCTTTTCTTTTTGATGAGATCTTTTTTATCCTTTTTCTAAATAAAATAAGACGAATACAGAATATCTTTTCGTCTTTATAAAGCAAGAAACATCAAGAAGATTATAATCGTGAATATAGGCTGAATCTATTTAAGCAAATCAAGAAACCTTTTTAGGATTTTCATGGCTGCCTTGAACATGCTTTGTGGTTAATAACATCATCGCCCAGGCCATTATATTAGTGTTTCAATACTCAAGGTGAGTCTTAACCTGCGCCAAATTAAACCAGCTATATAATAGAGATATAATAAATTTTACTAATAATTACTTACTGGGCGTGACTTAATTTCGTATAAGACTATATTAATATACGTAGCACCCAAAACGATCACAATCGTCATCATCATCATCATCAGCCCCATGTCCGGGTGTGGTCATACTGCAGCTGGACACCCACCTAACCATTTGAATGTCGGAGAAGTGTTCACTCATGTACGGTGTCTTGGGCAAGTAGACCTGATGGAACCCATCCTTTATACCATTCCCAAGGGTATTAGCACGTAAGTCAATGTAATGGGTTCGACTGGAATTTGAACTCGGCTCTCCGATTCCTCAATGCGAGCCGTTATCCATTACTCCACCGTGCGGTACATATAGCTGAGTAGACGTTGCTTTTTTTGTTTGTTTTTTTTTTAACAGCGAAAGTAATGTCTACCGGTATAGAGATCAAAAAAAAAATTTGCGAGGCGCACGATATATGGAAGCAAACAAAAAATCGTTCTTGTTCTTTTAAACTCAGCGTCTAAAAATTAGCTAAGAAAAAATATAAACTGGACTGCGCCAAAACATGTGCTGGCCAGTGCAATTATTGGTAGAACACTACCGGAATAATAATAAAAAAAAACTCTCTCCATTCTCTACTTATTATACAACTGCAGAAAATCAAAGATCATTTGATCAAAATGTGGTTACTAACAGCAAAATAAGATTAATAATTCAAGCAATTGCGTACATTTAAGGTTTTTGATTCAAATAATTGATGCGTCAAATCAATTTTGTTACAAGTCTACATATTGCTACATTAAACTATAAAGAATGGTACAAAAATACAGATTTTATAGTTATTTATTTGCTTAGTTGTGTCACATATGCCAAATAAAAGGGCAAAGTGGACAGAAAGATTGTGAGGTAAGAAGGGTGGGGGTCTGCCAGCCTTGAAAGACAGCATTCAAAATTCTGGTTATATTTACCTGGGGTCGAACATTGGCAACCATAGAAAATAGGCAACTACTCATTCCAACGACATGTACAAGTTCAATTTGATTGTTTTGTCTTCTAAAAGCCGGGAAGGCAACAATAAGAAACCGATATTTTTTTTTTAATAATTTTTGATTCGTTTTTTTCCGGCTTTGCAGATTATTTAAAACCAGAAAATCTTTTTAGATTGCAAGAATTTTTGTGTTAGAGAAATAATAATGTTTTTAGTGATACACGTCTTACTAATTAACCCATAGCTGGAGAGAAGTAGTGAATTCATACCACTTCAAAGGGTAAGTGAATATAACGCACCCAACTAAAATTGACTGTCCGATCATTATTCATTACACCATACGCATATCGAAGCCCTCCTGATATTCGCAAGCGGTCTCCCATCTAGATACTAACCAGACTCGACGTTTCTTAACTTCGCAGATCTTACGGGAACCGGTGTTTCAACATGATGTATCCTTAACTTATCATTAACATCTTGTTGCAAAGTTTCAAGTGAAACATGGGATATTTTATTCGGTTGACAAACTTGTCATTACCTCTATGCTAATTGCAGTGTGGACATCGTGCTATAAATAATGGTTAGCAAACTAATTGACTATTTATTAGTAGCGAGTTCGATCCTCACTGAGTGCTCCATTCTTGTGACTTTGTAACAGAAATTAGTAAATAGCGCATGCGTCCAGGTTAACATTTGTTCCACGAATCCACGCCAAAAATATCAAAAAATGAAACAAAAATAAAAGTTGACTGGTTATCGTTCCTTGTTCTTGAGAGCTTAATCAAGGACAATATATATATATATATGTATGTGTGTGTGTGTGTGTGTGTGTGTGTGTGTGTGTGTGTGTGTGTGTGTGTGTAGCAATGGATAACGGCTCGGGTTGAGGAATCGGAGAGTCGAGGACGAATCCATTACTTCCGTGCTAATACCATTGGGAAAGGTATAAATAATAGGTAGGGTTAGTACCAGAAAACAAGCAATATAAATTACAAGCAGATTCCATTGAGATCCAACAAAATTCCGTCTGCTTACAGAAGGTTGCTTGGACTTAATAGATATATTTATATTTTTGTTTCTTTATATATATATATATATATTGATTCGCCACTTTACGATGAGTAATATTTTTCTTAACCTTATTCCGCCTCATTGATATATATATATATATATATATATATATATATATATATATATAATTTTAAAATGTTCGTTTTTAAAAACACTGAAATTTTATGTGTCAGTCCTCCTATATGATAGTGAATGCTAGAAAATCACCTCACAGATGAAGAGGGGACTTGAAGCAAGAGAAATGTTGTTCTACAGAAAGATACTGAGAATAGCAAGGACCGGACATGTGATGAAGATTTAGAGAAATTGGAAACAAAGAGGAGACTTAACATCAGAAACAGACAGTGAAAATTTCTAGGTCACATAACGAGGAAAGAGGGACTGGAAAATTTGATATTCACACGATATATTGAAAGCAAGAGGAAAAAAACAAATAACCATCTGAGATTGGGAAAGTGAATAGCGGAAAAAGGTTTAGGAGGAATAAGAAAAGGGCGTATTTTATTAACAGCTACAAATGAAAATGAAATTATGGGCAGCTATAATCGTTAAAGGAAACAGCACATAGAAAGAAGAAAATATCAAAATCTTGTTTAATTATACATTTTTGCCGAGGTTTTCTTGATTTTGTATCTGTATTTTATCATGACTATTTTCTACGTTTCGTCAAATACATGAACTTTGTTTTA
>CAHIKZ030000857.1:705000-817500 GCA_903632075.3 Acanthosepion pharaonis | reverse complement strand
ATTAACTAAACTGAAAAGTAGTAGAGAGATTTCTTTTCGCAATTATCAAGACGGAATATTTCTATAAAAAGAGGAACAGATTTTCTGAAAGTTTGTCCTGTTGAGAATGCTACGTGGCAGAACGACTCGACAATGGCTGTAAGCGTTCAAAAGGAAGACGTTATCAAAACGAACAAGAAATTCGACAACGAAAACCTTAAACTGTTACAGAAAATTAGAAAATCTGTCCCCTTTAAATAGATAAATGAGACGATATTATGTCATAGCTCAGAAAAAACAGTGGGAAAATATATCAGTGTTTGAAGATCCTAGCCGAAGTGATGGTTCTGAAAAAAAATTCAAACTTAAAGAGAATAATCTTTTTAAAGTGTTAACTGTTCCATGTCCTGTTACGTCTTTATTGCACTTTCATGATATTCCTCATTGAGTTAGATATGAGAACAAAAAAAGTACAAAGAAAGACTTGCGTGACATAATCCTCAATCTAAGATCGTATTGTACTAAGTGAGAAAACTGAACTACTAAACTGGATTATGGACACATCACATTCATTATACACAGGAACCTAGTTTCGTTAAACAGCTAGACCAATAGATGTTCGCCTGTTTGCCTCTGTGTGCTGGCCGGTAAGATAAATACAATTCTTGGCTTACGGGCACATCACGTTGAAACACCGATTCCCGCATGATCACCAAAGTCAAGCAACGTCAAGCCTGGTCAGTACCAAGATGGGTGACCGCCTGCGAATACCAGGTACCGTGATATTGGATGTGCGGGTGGTGTAATAGATAATGGTTCGAATTTGTTAATCGTAGAGCATAGTTCCAAATCCCGTTGGCTTTGTTATACTTATTTACACGCAAATACACTTGTGAATGGTATGAATCTCTGAATGTTTCTCTCTGGGTTAAGTAGTAAGACCTATATCATCAAATTATTATTATCTCCACACCACAAAAATTCTTACAATCTAAAATATTGTCTGGCTTTACATAACCTTCAATGGGTTGATAAGCCGTAAAAAAACAATCAATTGTTTATCGTAGTCCTCGTACAACAACGTATTAAAATATATCTTCCCGTGATGCCATTATACTTATAAATTTAAAAGGTTATTTGAAATATTCGTCTTGTCGTAGAATATTTTATTGATATGGAAACGCTAAAAACGATTTTGTAGCGTTATGCTTGAAAGAGTGTTTTTTGGTGGTGCCATTTTATCATATTTTATTATATCGTCTCCATTGAAAATGTCAAGGATAATTAAAGTGCCTTTTTCCTATAGTCAGAAACCATGTACTTTAAAAGACGTTATTTTTGTCATAATTGTGTTGCTACAATTTCGTTAAGGAATACGCTCTCGAATGGTAGTTATATTGTCAAAAGTTGAAATAACAAGTAGAAAATAGGTCTCTCGTTGAAACATCATAATTATTATAAATAAATATCAATGGTTTTTTACTTGTATTTTTTAACTAACAAGCGGACTTTGAACTTTGCCAGAGTATCAGATGTTTAGAGAATAGCGTAATATAGTGCCTTTCCATGGGTCACCACGTGCCATAGTTATGTCTCTAAGTTTTTTTTTTCCAGTTTAGTTACTTCTGTGTATTGAAGACAGTGTAATAAGTAATTTTATTTTATCTATAAGTAAATCATATATATATATATATATATATATATATATATATAAATTATATATATGTAATACAAATTGGTAATTTGTAGGGATAATTTCAAGAAGGACATTAATCCAAAGAGATCTGAATGTAAGTAACAGAGAAATGTAATAATAATAAGTAAAGACAATCCTTAAAAACCCATTTCGGTTATAATTTATTTCACGAATAGATTTAAATATTTTTTATAAAAAAAACTTCGATCTGAATAGATGAATATTTATATATTCATGAAATAAATTATAACCGAAATGGATTTTTAAGGATAATCTTTACTTACATATATATATATATATATATATATATATATATATGTGTGTGTGTGTGTGTGTGTGTGTGTGTGTGTGTGTGTGTGTGTGTGTGTGTGTGTACTATTACAATTACTCTTTGATGTCGCTATATGCCCAAGGTGAGTATCATAAAGCAGGTGGTTTAGAGTAAGTATATATTTTGCTCATGAACTTTTGAATAGTATATTGCATATCTCTCTCTCTCTCTCTCTCTCTCTCTCTCTTTCTCTCTCTCTCTCTTCTGTGTGTGTATAATTCTTGAAGGAACTTATTTCCTTTTGAGAAGACCGTAATTTGCATAATGGTAAATGTGAAAAAACGAAGCGAATGAATCATCAATTGAAAGTGAGGCAAGAGGTTAACGCTAAGCACTTCTTTTTCCAAAGTAGATATTTAAGTCGACGACTCTTCATGTCCATCTCTTCATACTCTTGTCTATCAATTATCTTTCCGTCTTATAACATAACTATCAATTGCTGTATATTCTGATCTCTTTACATATTATTTATGTAATGGATAAAGATTAACTGCTCACCAACCAGCATCTATCTATCTATCTATCTATCTATCTATCTATCTATCTATCTATCTATCTATCTTTCTTTCTTTCTTTCTCAATTTTCCCGTTATCTATCTATCTACCTATCAATCTATCTCAATCTCTCGTTATATATCCTTTGTTTTCATTCTATCTATCTATCTATCTATCTATCTATCTATCTATCTATCTATCTATCTATTTCAATCTATCAATCGATCTATTTTTCTGTGTCTATCTCAATTTCTCGTTATCTATCTACCTACCTATCCATCAATCTATCTATAATCTCTCTCTCTATATATATATATATATGCACTCCTGTTTTCCTTCTATCTAGCTATATAGCCAGCTAGGTAGCTATCTCAGCTATCTCATATATATATATATATATATATATATATATATATATATATATATATATATATCTATCTATCTATCTATCTATCTATCTATCTATCTATCTATCCCAATGGGTCTGTAGCTGTCTATAAACCTACCGTATTTGACATTATAAAAGATGCCCGGGCATATTCGATACACTTTCATTTCAGCAGGGCATATTCAAGAAAAAAGCTTGAGTATATTTTAGTATGTCATTTTTAAAGCAATCTATCAGTATATTACGAAATATTACAAAAAGAAAAACTTTAGATGCTGCATCACTGTATATAAAATGTAAGCAAGCAATACAGTTTGACATAAAGCCAGAACATCGAAACAATAAAAATATCCAACATAATTACACTTATAAAATATTGCAAGTAAAACAAAACCTGATACATTTTAAAAAAATATGTTCCCAATACAGTTGAATATTAACCAAATTACAGTTTTACTCTTACCTGTATTTCGTTTCTGTTTCCTCTCTTTCTTCTATCGTTTCCATTTTGGATAATAATAGAAGCATTATGAAGCATATTGAAGTATAATGAATCACATTGTACCGACGAACATTGTCAATACTTTAAGATAATCCCTTTTACAGGACGGATAAAAACAACAATGACAACAACAACAGCAATAATAATAATAATAAATGTTCCGTTAGTACATTGGACTTGACTCTCATGGTTCCTTATCTTAATTGACTAGAGATGTTAACATGCCTCTCTCTCTTCATGGGTGATAGTAGTCGATAGGTATCATGGCCGGATGTCAAGATGGTTGACATTTTCTTTTTAAGTTTGAAGGCCGAAGAAGCTATGATAACTCAAGACTCTCATTTAGATACTTGGGACCATCGTCAATCGGGGGCCGTCTGAATAGGTCTACCTGAAAGTATTCCTAACTAGGCCACACCTGCAAAAATTATGCACTGATTTTATCAAAGCCTGACAAAAGTTTGCGCATCTTTGGGGGATATACATGCACCTTTTTTACCGGCTCTTACATAGACATTAGGTGTGATGATTATGTGATATACACGGCTTCTTATATTTGTACCCCGGTGTCGTTTTCTTGACATCCTGTTCTCTTACTCAATAATAATAATAATTTTTGAAAATGTTTGAGAAACTAAATAAATACAAGTACCTCGAAATAGAAATCAGTAGAATGTGGCGTCATTACTTGTTGCTATCAGGGCATTGTGGGAATGATATCATAAAGAAAAAGCTAGGAACAAATGTCTGGAAGCCCTAAGATGTTTGTACTGAAACTATAATACTTATGCTTACTTATCACATCTTGCGTAGATTTCACTCTATGCAGTGACCAGAATTACATTTTTTCTCCCCCTGATTGCATGGCCCCTCATCTGTTTGCATCTTCTGATACAAAAAAAAATTGTTGTCTCTTGAAATCTCTGGTAGAGACTTAAAAGCAAATCATACTGCACAATGGAAAGGTAAATAATAATAATAATAATAATAATTTCGTTTGAGTAAACAGTTATATTTAGGGCTCTTAGTTTGATTGGAAAAGGTTCTGACAGACTCACTCAAGGTATCCCTGATAGCCCATGTCTTAAAGAAATTTTAATCTCACAACTCACACCTTATGAAGGGCTTTATTTACGTAAAAAGTTTGCGGTCTTATGTTGTTTTATTATTTTACTTTATTGTTTACAAGAATATTCAGCGGAAAATGTCATGATATCATGACTGACCTTAGGTTTCTGGTTGGGACACGGAATGAAATGACCATACAAAAAAAAATCAAAGGAAATAATAATAATAATAATAATAATAATAATAATAATAATGAATAATAACAACACACCAATAAGGTCTTTCCGCAGACTTGGTAGGTAGACAAAAAATCCGATGATGATAATAATATCAGTGGCTACAAAACCCGTACCCATCAGTTGAAAGCAGGGTTGAAACTGAAACTGAAGGTTTTATCCTTGCTGCACAGGACCAATGCTTGTTAACTAGAAATTATCAAGCACACATGCTAAAATATCTTGTTAGCCCAAAATACAGATTCTGTGATAAATATCCAGAAACAATTGATCATCTAGTATCAGGTTGCACGATATTGGCAGCCACTGAGTATAAAACCCAATGAGTGGGCCAATATCTGCACTGGAAAATATGTAACTTCTACGGGAAGGAAACTGAAAGAAAATGGTATGAACACCACCCAGACCCGGTTACGGAGATAGGACCTGTTACAATTCTATGGGACTGCACAATACACACTGACAGAACAATCAAAGCCAACCACCCAGACATTGTTATTAAAGACCACAAACAAAAAAAGTGCCTCCTTATTGATATGGCAGTCCATGCAGACTGCAATGTATCTTTGAAGATATTCAAAAATCTGTCAAAATGCAAGGACCTTGAAATAGAAATCTCAAAAATGTGGCAGATGGGAACATCAACAATCCCTGTTGTAGTTGGAGCCCTAGGATTGGTTGGAAAAGATTGCAGTAGACTAATTGAAGGGATTCCTGGAAGTCTATGCCTCAAGGAGATACAAAAAATTGTTCTGACAAGTGCAGCCCACACTTTGCGAAGGGCTTTATCTATGTAATTTTTTTTTTTTTTTTTTTTGTCAGTGGAAAGTGTCATGATGCCATTTCTAACCTTAGGTCCCTGGGCGGGACCCGGAAAGAAATGTGTAAACGCCAGAAATCAAAGAAAACAAAAACAACAACAACAATAATAATAATAATAATAATAATAATAATGTTTCAGTAAGCAATATTTAATCTCGCATTTTTATTAATCTGTAAAACAATAACACTACATGTCTGTTCGAAGCGAAATCAGTTGTGTATCAGTTTCTTTGATGGTTCTTCGGTAAAGTAGCTCATTGTAAGCAATTTTAAATGACAGTGATTATTTCCGAGGACTTGGCTTTGTATCAGGAAAAGATGCATATTTTAACTGTATGCCAGCATCACCTTTGGTTTTGGTTCCAGTTCTATGATATCCCTTATTTCTTACAGTTGAACCTCTCTGTTGGAAAAGTAGATCAATTCTCTTTTATATTAAAGAATGACACAGGAATATACAAGCGTACATACATATATTCACGCACACAAATGAAGTAGCAAGCAAAGGAATGGACCACGTATATAAAAAAATAAATAATTTTGCTTACTTTTCACTAAGAAGTTGTAAATATTCAACAAGGAACTTCCAGGAGTAGTCGAAAGAAAGACAGTTAAAATTTCTGGAACACAATGAGGAATGGGGGTTTAGAGAATCTGACACTCGCAAGACATAATGAAAGCAAAACGAGCAGAGGGAAGCAGTTAATAATCTCCTTAACTTTCATGCGGAAATGGATGGCATGACAGGAACAGGAAGAGATAGTAAGGAGTAAATACTGAGAGAGGATTTCCTGGAGAGCCATGATCGCCCACTTCCTGAATGGACACGGCACATATAAGTAGAACGAGTTTGTGTGAATGGTTGAAAGAATTAGGAGTGATTGCAAAACTTTACTGGGAACTGCAATGCACGGGAACTTGTGGAGAGTCATGATCACATACATTCTGATGAGATACAACACGTAACAGAAAAAGAAATAGTATTATTATGGAGCTCGGCTGGGTAGAAATAACGGTTTAAGGTAAAACAAAATTAGCCATCACACACGCAAAGTATCGTCACCTTCACAACGACAGAAACTGCTCTTATCACTAAACGCGACAGACCGTTATTCGATCAGCCAGGTGACATTCTCATGACACTACATGACGCGTATATGAAAGTGTTAACTGGTGGTATATCTGGAAGTATGCGTGACCATAATCCTGTTGCAAGTAAGTGAATCCCAACAGTGTTGACACTCTTGGAGCAACATCTCTTCTGGTCTGTGTTGTAGGCTTTAGCTTTCTTTACAATGCCTCGTCCTTGGCGAGCACATGGGTATCATTTAACAACATTAAGGAACACATTCAGCATTGCATAATATAAGGCTTACGGCCATATCACGTTGATCACCGAAGTTAAGCAACGTCGCCCCTGGTCAGTAACTAGATGGGTGACCTCTTGGGAATACCAGGTGCTGTAAGCTTAGGTGTGCGGTTGGTGTAATGTATAATGGCTCGGAATTGGTAATCGGAGAGCCGAGTTCCAATTTCAGTTAGGTTCGATATATTCGCTTACTTTAGGTTCGACATATTGCTTTCCTTTGGAAATGATATGAATCCACTTCTTCTCTCTCTCCACCGGCTTACAAAACATTTATTACTAAAAACCATTATTATCTTTCAAAAGCAAAAATTCTTAAATTCTCTAATCGGTTAATTAATAAGAATTGTATCAATAAATCATTATTATCTCCTCTCACCACCACCCCACAAAAATTTCCTACAATTAAAAAATATTTTCTGTTTTTAAATAAACTGAATAAAGTTGATAAGCCGAATCAGTGGAAGAGCATAATATAGGTTTCTTTAATGGAGAAAACTGTCAAATGTTTATAAGGAAAACTAGCAAAATTTTAAAAAGGGAACAAATAAACAAATACGTTCCTTTGCAAATAATGCATAGTCTCTGATGGAGAATAAGAATCACAACATCCTGACAATGTGTTTCAATTTATTCAAGATTATATGTACAAAGATGGATCGCAGTAAATGCTAATATCTACAAATCAATACGTTCACATAAAAGGTCCAAAAGAAAAAGTATATCAACGACAATCAGAACCTATATCAATACACTGTTTATCCTCTTTGGGTATTAATACAGACTTTATTATGTTTATCCCTTATGTTTATCCCTTATTATGTTTATCCCTTATTATGTTTATCCCTTACTAATCTTCCGTTGGTGCAAATTCGGTTTTAGAAAGTTTTTCAGTGCTTCATCCTGAAGCACCCATTTGAGCTGATCGTTCTGAAGCACCCAGTTGAGCTGATCGTTCTGAAGCACCCAGTTGAGCTGATCGTTCTGAAGCACCCAATTGAACTGATCGTTCTGAAGCACCCAGTTGAGCTGATCGTTCTGAAGCACCCAGTTGATCGTTCTGAAGCACCCAGTTGAACTGATCGTTCTGAAGCACCCTGAAAGCACCCAGTTGAGCTGATCGTTCTGAAGCACCCAATTGAACTGATCGATCGTTCTGAAGCACCCAGTTGAGCTGATCGTTCTGAAGCACCCAATTGAACTGATCGTTCTGAAGCACCCAGTTGAGCTGATCGTTCTGAAGCACCCAGTTGAGCTGATCGTTCTGAAGCACCCAGTTGAACTGATCGTTCTGAAGCACCCAATTGAACTGATCGTTCTGAAGCACCCAGTTGAGCTGATCGTTCTGAAGCACCCAATTGAACTGATCGTTCTGTTGAACTGATCGTTCTGAAGCACCCAATTGAGCTGATCGTTCTGAAGCACCCAATTGAACTGATCGTTCTGATCACCCAGTTGAGCTGATCGTTCTGAAGCACCCAATTGAACTGATCGTTCTGAAGCACCCAATTGAACTGATCGTTCTTAAATGAACTGATCCAACCTAATGAACTGATCGTTCTGAAGACTTGAAGCACACCTAATGAACCGTCCTGATCGTCCTGAAGCACCCAATTGAGCTGATCGTTCTGAAGCACCCATTTGAGCTGATCGTTCTGAAGCACCCAGTTGAGCTGATCGTTTTGGAAGCACCCAATTGAACTGATCGTTCCGATTTGAGCGATCGTTCTGAAGCACCCAGTTGAGCTGATCGTTCTGAAGCACCCAGTTGAGCTGATCGTTCTGAAGCACCCAGTTGAGCTGATCGTTCTGAAGCACCCAATTGAACTGATCGTTCTGAAGCACCCAGTTGAGCTGATCGTTCTGAAGCACCCAGTTGAGCTGATCGTTCTGAAGCACCCAGTTGAACTGATCGTTCTGAAGCACCCAATTGAACTGATCGTTCTGAAGCACCCAGTTGAGCTGATCGTTCTGAAGCACCCAATTGAACTCGTTCTGAAGCACCCAGTTGAGCTGATCGTTCCACCCAGTTGAGCTGATCGTTCTGAAGCACCCAGTTGAGCTGATCGTTCTGAAGCACCCAATTGAACTGATCGTTCTGAAGCACCCATTTGAGCTGATCGTTCTGAAGCACCCAGTTGAGCTGATCGTTCTGAAGCACCCAGTTGAGCTGATCGTTCTGAAGCACCCAATTGAACTGATCGTTCTGAAGCACCCATTTGAGCTGATCGTTCTGAAGCACCCAGTTGAGCTGATCGTTCTGAACTGATCGTTCTGAAGCACCCAATTGAACTGATCGTTCTGAAGCACCCAGTTGAGCTGATCGTTCTGAAGCACCCAATTGAACTGATCGTTCTGAAGCACCCAATTGAACTGATCGTTCTGAAGCACCCAGTTGAGCTGATCGTTCTGAAGCACCCAATTGAACTGATCGTTCTGAAGCACCCAGTTGAGCTGATCGTTCTGAAGCACCCAATTGAACTGATCGTTGAACTGAACTGATCGTTCTGCACCCAATGAACTGATCGTTCTTAAGCACCTAATGAACTGATCGTCCTGAAGCACCTAATTTAGCCGATCGACTTGAAGCACCTAATTGAGTTGATCATTCTGAAGCTGATCCTGTCTAACTGAGCTGATCGTCCTGAAGTACCCAATTGAGCTGATCGTTCTGAAGCACCCATTTGAGCTGATCGTTCTGAACTTGATGATCGTTCTGAAGCACCCAATTGAACTGATCGTTCTGAAGCACCCATTTGAGCTGATCGTTCTGAAGCACCCAGTTGAGCTGATCGTTCTGAAGCACCCAGTTGAGCTGATCGTTCTGAAGCACCCAGTTGAGCTGATCGTTCTGAAGCACCCAATTGAACTGATCGTTCTGAAGCACCCAGTTGAGCTGATCGTTCTGAAGCACCCAGTTGAGCTGATCGTTCTGAAGCACCCAGTTGAACTGATCGTTCTGAAGCACCCAATTGAACTGATCGTTCTGAAGCACCCAGTTGAGCTGATCGTTCTGAAGCACCCAATTGAACTGATCGTTCTGAAGCACCCAGTTGAGCTGATCGTTCTGAAGCACCCAATTGAACTGATCGTTCTGAAGCACCCAGTTGAGCTGATCGTTCTGAAGCACCCAGTTGAGCTGATCGTTCTGAAGCACCCAGTTGAACTGATCGTTCTGAAGCACCCAATTGAACTGATCGTTCTGAAGCACCCAGTTGAGCTGATCGTTCTGAAGCACCCAATTGAACTGATCGTTCTGAAGCACCCAATTGAACTGATCGTTCTGAAGCACCCAGTTGAGCTGATCGTTCTGAAGCACCCAATTGAACTGATCGTTCTGAAGCACCCAGTTGAGCTGATCGTTCTGAAGCACCCAATTGAACTGATCGTTCTGAAGCACCCAATTGAACTAATCGTTCTTAAGCACCCAATGAACTGATCGTTCTTAAGCACCTAATGAACTGATCGTCCTGAAGCACCTAATTTAGCCGATCGACTTGAAGCACCTAATTGAGTTGATCATTCTGAAGCACCCAAGTGAGCCGACCGTCCTGAAGCATCTAACTGAGCTGATCGTCCTGAAGTACCCAATTGAGCCGATCGTCCTGAACCACCCAAATGAGCTGATCGTTTGATTGCCATAAAGAATCTATTTCTCGTCACAAATCACTATTCGATCAAGAAATGGATCATTCGAATTTCGTAGATGCAACGACGAATTCACTTCGAAGCGTCGAACTCTAACTTTCTCGGAATTCATGCGCAACCCATTTATCGAGTTTCTTTACTTTGCCAATCATTTCTATGGCACTTGGACGTGGGTTTTGTTCGACTTGTGTTTTCAGGCGTTGATTGTCAATTGCAGGTGGACATCCACCATCTTGATCTTCAAGAATCGTATCCCCATTGCTGAAAATCAGAAACCAGCTACGTACTGCGTGATCACAAGTGAACCCTTCACCCCATGCTCTGTTAAATGCTGGCAGCAGTTCCAGAAGCATTATGGACAAGCTTGAACTTATGCAAAAAGTATACACATCTCTTCTTTTTTCCTGTTTAAGCGGGGAGGTATATAATGTTTTAATTTAAATGTTAAAAGAGATTGATATGAAATTAGCAAAGTGGACACCTGAATCATTAAGAATGAGTAATATATTTTTGTGCAACTATTATAATAATATATTAGAACACAGAAGGTTTATTTTAAAATCGGACATTATTTTTCGAACAACCTAATATCTATATTATAGAGTTATGATCGGTAC
This sequence comes from Acanthosepion pharaonis, assembly GCA_903632075.3. NCBI lineage: Eukaryota > Metazoa > Mollusca > Cephalopoda > Sepiida > Sepiidae > Acanthosepion > Acanthosepion pharaonis. The sequence goes on along the minus strand of CAHIKZ030000857.1, from coordinate 806,352 downwards.
AAATATTGGTAATCTCCGCTAACAAATACTTCAACTTTACATAGACTTCCGGGAAATATTTTTTAGTCATTTTAGGCTAAAAAAAAAAAATGGAACATCTTTTATGAAACCAAATAGGATATTTACTTTACATCTAAACAGGAAGCAGACCAGTTTCTCATTTGCGCGCATCATCCCGTACAAAATGTTGAAACAACGTTTCCAAAATGGTATAAAATATTGAAAGCGAATATTTTAAAATAGCGATCAAATAAGAATATAAATGGCGCTGAATTCTGAACCACATCTAGTCGGTTAGGGAAAAGAAGATGGCAAAAAAGCAAACTAAATAAAAATAAATAGTCATTAAAATAAAAGGCCCATTACTAACCGGTAACATTACCAAATCCACAGAACAAATTATAATAAAAATTCAGTATATTATTCTTATGACTCTACCTACATACCACAAAGAGTATAAAGAAATAAACACAAATACATATGAAAGACCGCTACGGGAAGGAATTTTTCCCCTATTTTCTGATCTGAACAAATATCCTGATCACTTAAAACGCGATATAAACAACGACTAGTATACTGTTTATATTATTTTTAATTTTATATACGATTTGTAATTTTACACGAGTAAAATTAACTACTTGCGGAAAAAGCACGTTAAGCGATTTACCCGCCACGTAAGAACACAAAATTGTCAGAAAACATTCAACGACATCGAATAAGCGATTTTTTTTTCAGTTACTACAATTTGAAAAATCTATTGACTGAATTTAAAAAAAAAAACAAAAAAAAAAAAACATCTCAGGTCAAATTCCGCCGATTCAAATAAAAGAAACCATGAAGTTGACCGGAAGGTCATCGCTTCTGGTTGAATCGCCTGGTTAAGCCTAGCCACGTGATGTTTGTAAAATCTCGAAACCCCTAATGACAACAGGAGTAAACATCACTGGTGTAGCTTTCAGACGAACAATAAAGATTGTTTGAAATATGTATCGTCATTCAATTAAGACACTGAAGATCTTTCTTTTTTTTTTTTTTTTCAAATTCTGAGCAAAGTGCTGCAAAAAAGGTCTTCTTTTGATAGTGCTTTGCTATTTTATAAGAATTCGACTGATTCCTTTAGAGAAGGGCACTCTGAAGTTATCTAAAATCAAAATTCCTATACTTGAAATTAATTTGTAAGAATTAATTGATTAAAATATCATTTGTGCCAAACTAGAAACTCGTTTTAAACGATGCCTAGAGTTTTAACCGTTTACTTTTTAGGGTTAAAACCAGAACAATATTCAGACATATTTCAATATTGAAATAATACAAAATAAAATCATTTAAATAACAGATAAATACATATCAAAACGTAAAATATATTTTTTTCTCCAGAGTTATTTTTATGGTATTTTGAAAAATTAAGAATAATAATGTTTTTGAGCGGACATATTTTAATAAATAAGTCATACGAATCACTTTGTTTTTTCATCTTAATTCTCAGAACATGTATAAATACACACACACATCTCAAACTTTGGTATGGGTTAAAATTAACGTAACGCAAGAAATCATAGCGACTTGATTTTATTCATTCAGGCAGTAATCCGTTCCAGATGTGACATTAAAGTGTACGCCATGATGGCCACACTTAGAAGGAACATGGCACATAAAAGAAGATGCTGAAACAATAATTTGATTGATTTGTTTTGTTTTTTACGGCTTACCAACCCTTTGTCAACTATTTAAGCACGAAGCATATTTCGGATTTTAGGTGGTTGTCTATAGTACCCGGTGTGATAATTTATGAATTAAATTTTTTTTTTTTTTTTTTGATTAAATGACCTAAAAATATCCCCGAAAAACCCTATGCACTAAAAATACTTACGTATTTAAACATGATGTTTGTTACGTATTTAAACATGATGTTTGTTTCGTTTGTAATGTATTTATAAACGGACGGCAAACTGATTAAGACTTTTTGGTAATAAATATTTTTGGTATAATATATAAAAAATGTTTTTATTTCTTAATATTTGTGCAGACAGGTTCAAATTTTTCATAATTAGTTGGCTAAACCTCCAAAATGGTAGCAAATATAAAATGTGACAAGGATATAAGAGAGAATGTAAAAGATTGTTTGTCTTTTAACAAAAGATAACAAGAATTCAATCTAAGAAAAATTATATTTTATATTTTCCTCTTCCTGTAGGATTTCTTTTGAATTTGATTTCATCAGACCTTCTTTTTACAAGAAACGGTTACCTGTTAGACTTGGTGGAAAATATCAAAATGAAAATTATCGTTTTTTTTTTTTCATTAAGAGAAAGTTCAAACAATTTTAATGTTCGGTATATCTAAATTTTCTTGGTTGAGTAATGTCAGTTTTCATTTTTTCCCCACAAAATGAATAAGTATGTCTCTTGTCCCTTTCTTGCACTGAATTTGCGCCTGGTGTTTAACACTAAGAAGGCTTTTTCGTCCAGTGTTCCTTTCTCTCTATCGTTTATTCTTTTATATGCCAGTGTGAATCCGGTTACATTGCAGAGCTTTAGATGTAGGATTAAACGACATGTTCCTTTATGGATTAGGAATGACGTCATACTACAACACTGACACATACCCAGAACATTTCGGATTAGCGATTGGCTAACAGCTCAGAGATAATTCTATTTGTGCAAACACTTTTTCAAACGACCATTTCAACATTCCAAGGGTTCAACGGTCGTCTTTCATTCGAAGATTCTCGAATATTTTTTTTATTTATAATTGACAACCGTGTCTTTGTAAGCCAAAAAGATTTTTCTCTATTCCCTAAAACTATAATGTAATACTTAATTTGACCTATTGTCTTTCCGTTTTTTTTACTAGATGACAAATAAAGATCACTTTTAGAGCGTTTTAATGCATTTCTATTGTTTCCTTTTAGTTTTTTTTTTAAATCTTTTAAATTTATCAACAATCCACTTTGCTAAGAATTAATCTAAAAGCTGGCTTCTTAAGAGGATTTACAACACCTCTGTCTTTTGGTAGTAATTTTTCAAAATGTCTTCCCTTCTTCATGCTCGTTTTGTACCAAGTAATTAATCATATTTGATATTTTCTTCTCTTTCATTTTCACTATTAATGATATTAACAATAATAAATATTCATTATATATTTCGGCACAATTCACGAGTTGCAGCCATTCTGAATTCTGGAGTTGTTGTTGACATTTAATATCTTTAGGACTGTTGACTTCATATTTATTTATTTATTCACAATGTTTCTCATTCGTCTGTTCTCAGGTGACTGTGTTCTTCAGAGTAGTATTTTCCTCTTCTTTTTCGCTTCTAACAAGTCTGGTGTTATGGGGTGTTGCTAAGACATTTTTCTGGGTCACTCGGTTTGGTTAAGAAATGACTATCACATGGCGTTACAACTTTTGATACGAGGATTACGTGTCGACTACATTCAACTACTCTATTGTTATAAGTTCCTTTCTTATCAATGTGGCTTTATGCCTACCAATGTAATCTAAATCCAGCTGGTGGGTGGGTAATGTTCGTCTTCTTGCCGTTCTCCTACTTTCGTATGTATAAGTGAATTATAATATCATAGATTGGCCATTGTTTCAGTTGGGGATCTTATGTCCTCATACATTCTCTGTATTTTCTTTCACTACTATACAACAGTTTCTTCTACACCTTCTGTAACTCATTTTACTACTATTACTACTACTACTGCTACTACCATTATTATTATTACAATAACAATAATGATAATGTTCATAGCATTTCTGTCGTAAGTTTGGCTTCAATGTAAAAGAGAAGTGGTATAAACATCAACTAAAGGTAGTTGTAGAAGATAACAGTCACGAGATATGGGAATTTCTCAGTCCAGACACATTCATTATTCCGTCTGACTATATTATACATCAGAAAAAGTAAAAACATAGATAAATCTCATCATCTTACAAGAGAACTGAGACAGTTTTGTAACATGAAAGGTGACAGTCGTGCCAAACATACTAAGGAAACTAGGAGCAGTTCCGAAGAGCCTAGAAAAAAGCTGGAAGAACTCGAAACTAGGTGAGACGTCAGGACGCCCTAAATGACGGCACTGTTGAAAACAGTCACATTTAGATTATCGGGAACGCCCTCAATCGGAGATCGACTGATTTGTCTGGGTTACTTGACATGAAGGTAACTCTAAGTGAATTGTCCCCTGAAAAGTTTTGAACTGCTTTTATCAAAACCTGTCTCTATATGGGAGAATAGATTCATGCCTTTCCCAAGGGAATTTGTGTGAAAGTGAATGCAACATACTATGCCGAATCTTGAACTCACCTCGCCGATTACACTTTTCGTACCAGTAACCGTTACACATTTGTACAACGATTACATCTGGTCTCCGCGATTGAATTCGGCGACCAACTTCAGTGCCGCTTTTACAAAAAAAAATTAATTTGTTGCATCCATTAACATGGCTGATGCTAACCTCCAGGAGAGTGTGTCATTCTCGGACTAATGTTTTCCGCTGACATAAAGTGGAAAAATTATATTGAATCAATTGCTAGGTCTGCTGCTAGGAAAAATGGTTCACTGTGTTGTGCAAGACAATTTTTCCCGTTAGAATCTATTTTATATATTTATAAGTTTACCATTCGTTCATGTGCTGAATACTGCTGTCACATTCAGCTTGCTTCTTCTTTTATGTATTTAGAGATTCTTGATAAAATTCAAAGAAAAATCTGCAATGTTATTGGTCCTGATCTGGCATCTCAGCTTCAGTCACTTTCTCACTACCATAACGTAGCTTCGCTTTGCCTTTTCTATAAATATTTTCATAGTAATTGTTCTGATGAACTTCCCTCTTTGGTAGCTAGATTTTACGAATTTAAGAGCTGTACGAGATTGGCATCTAAGTCTCATCATTTTAAAGTTGAAATCGCAAATTCTATACTAACAGTTTCTTCTCTTGCACTTTTTTCTTGTGAAACTCTCGTCCGACTTCTTGCTTCCCAATCAACGTTGATCTTCAAACATTTAAATGCAACGTCAATCGTTATCTTCTGTCTTTTGAATTCCTGTTCTTTTATTGTTCTCTCCCCTTAATAATGTGTTTACCATTTTTCGCATTTTTTTCACATCCTTGCGTCTTAGTGGTTTTAATGCCTTGCCTGGGGTGAAATGACTGAAAAAAACATATAATAAATAAATTTAAAAAAGAAAGATACGTAAGTTTTATTTTTCGCGACGAAAAGCATTCTTTTGCAGGTCTTTCTCATAGGATGTAACCGGTATTTGCCTTAAGTGGGTGATAAATTGCATCTTGAAAGTACATTTATATATCACCATCATCGTCGTTGTCACCGTATTATCATAATTAATATTATGACTCTATTCATTGTGTCTTCACAACAGGAATATCTGCTGGTTATGACTGGATTTCATGTCTCCTCACTAATTTAACGCTATTTTTCGTATTCTTCGTCATAATCTCAACATAATACCATTGGAAATTGACAGTGCTTCACAATTAATCCTACCTTAGAGCAACGAATTTGGAGATCTGATTAAGGACTAGACCATAAGGCGAACAAGTATTCACTGGGAAGAGTTTTAATTTATAGATTATCCATATCAACAATTTTTATGAACTGAGTCTTTTCCTTTTCAACTTTTCTTCTCTTTATCCTTTCTCTCGCACCATTTGTAGATTTGTTAGTATCGGTTTGGGCCAACATAGAATCACATGGTTGAAAGGAAGATTGTGTTACATCATAACAAAAATGCAAAAAGCATTTCTGCTTTGAAAATCAGCATTCAAAAATTAGAATGTTACCTCAGTTTAACTATCGACTAGTTATCGGTTTTATTTCCCATTTTCAGCAAAGATTTTACATGAATAAATACATACACATGTCCATGTAATACTATATTCTCTGAGTAAGCCCAAATCTGTTTAATTTTTTAATATGTGATTTTGTCCCACTTCTTTTTTATTTCGCGTCTCGTTGAAAAAGGCCACAGGCATGTCCGAAAATTACGATTTTAAAATCTTTCTCTTCGCGCTTCAATTTAGTCAAAATGTCTACTAATACATTATAAATATCATCAATCTTATTGCCAATATTGTTATCATTTCGTTGGCTTTTTATTCCTCAAATTTCTTTAATAGGCCTATAAAATCTATATATTATACGAAGCACACATAGACAATCTTTCATTTTAATTATATATATATATATATATATATATATATATATATGTGTGTGTGTGTGTGTGTGTGTGTGTGTGTGTGTGTGTGTGTGTGTGTGTGAACAAGGCCAGCACGCTCAAACCCTCGATCACGATGACATGTGACTTGCTGCTAGCCCAGCGATCGAGTGTTCCCAAATAGTTCCGTCTACCCAATGATATGGTTTTTCAGGCACCTTTCCAAAGGTGCTGCACGCTAGGATCGCCTCTCCAAGACAGATAACATCAAGAAGTCACCTTCCTGACAAATCAACCATGGTGACATTCAAACCCAGGACGAATGGTCACACACACACGCATATATATATATATATATATATATATATATATATATATATATATATATATTATTTTATAAAATCAAACTGGCCAATTAAGTATTTATCAAACACGATCATATAAATAGAACGTGCTCAGTGGAAATTCAAATAACGAAAAACAGAGAGCAATTTAAGGCATGAAATTTTACAGGGAAACCAAAATTTCCGGTATCGCGGCTTCACCACCTACAGTTATATATATATATATATATATATATATATATATATATATATATATATATATATAACATAGATAGATAGATAGATAGATAGATAGATAGATAGATAGATAGATAAGAATCATGGTTGTAGTGCTAACAGTAATTGCTGTGGTGTGTACTGAATGTACTTCACTCCTGTCAGTGACATTTAGTTACAAGTGTCCACCAGTATTTTTAGACATGTTGATAGCGGCATGACGCTTGCCACTCACCGTCAGTCAGCACCGTTCCCATCTCTGTGTACTTCTTTCAAACCAATCATACCTGCTTCATCATCTCCCCACAATTACATACCTTTCCCTCCTCTTCCCTTTTCCTCACTTCCCCCCTTGCCCTCTCTTTTTGCCTTTGTCTCAACCTTTCTGTTCTCCTCTGTTATTTTCCGTTACATCACCTCACACTGCACCTCATGACCTGTTTCCTACAGACGCCATCTTTGAAGGTCACGTGATTTTTTTTTCTAACGTATTCCCACAATTCCTATCATAATAATAATGCCGTGTAACCACCTCCACATTAGTATGGGTTTAAGCCTGAGAATCTCCTATAGGACAGAAGCCTCGCTCTGTATATATATATATATATATATATATATATATATATATATATATATATATATATACGTGTGTGTGTTGTTTTTGTTTTTATGCGTTTTAATCATTTCACCCCCAAGTAAGGCAATAAAACCACTAAAATGCAAGGAGTTACTGAGTGTGAGAGAATATGAAAAAGAAAACATTGAAGAGTGAGAACAATAAAAGAACAGGAATTAAGAAGACAGATAATAACAATTGATATTGCATTTGAAGATCAAAGCTGACTGAAATGCAAAAAGCCGGAAGAGAGTTCCACAAGCCAGAAGTGCGAGAGAAAAATCAGTTTATCTAGATATCCTTCTCGCTCTCTTTCTTTTCATATATATATAAGAACTAATGCGGCAGAAATTTATGGAAACAAGGATCTTTTCATTCATAACGGATTCGGAGGTTTTTGCATATTATTTGAATTGTTTGCGACGATGGATTTCTCGCCAATTAAATCATTAACCTTTGCATTTGTTTTTGTGTGAATAATTCATGAATTTGTAAATTGATTGCACGTTTATCGAAATTAAAATAACTGATACAAGTGCGATTTTGGATAATAAGTGCGACATTACTGTAATTATTGAACAATATAGTTCATGCCACTTTGACAGAAAATTTACCAGTAAAAAATTCGTTCATCACCATATTTGTACATGAACGCACAACTGTAAAAATTTAAAATCAAACTCAGCGTTGCTATTGCACGCTCCCAAAACAATAACTCATTTCCAATAGCATTTTCGGATACAACAATACATATATTTTCGTTGTCCTCTTATTACTAAGAGAAAAAACAAGAACAACATCTATTCCATACCTGAAGATGTCTGTAGGAACAGACGAAAGCTTGTAGTAAAAATAAGAACTAATGCGCCAGAAATTTATGGAAACAAGGATCTTTTCATTCATAACGGATTCGGAGGTTTTTGTATATTATTTGAATTGTTTGCGACGATGGATTTCTCGCCAATTAAATCATTAACCTTTGCATTTGTTTTTGTGTGAATAATTCATGAATATATATATATATATATAGTTATGAAGTTTAGCAAGATTGTAAGGTTAATTCCTTAATATGTTTGCAATTTACCGTATATATATATATATATATATATATATGGGGTTAGCAATACCACCCCGAAAAAAACTACATGCTACAGAAACCACAGTTGCAATACTTAGTTTGGTGAGGCTGCAACCCTATCATTCCCAGTGGAGTCTACAATTTATACGATCAAAATATGATTTGGGTTTCAGATATCTCTTTTCATTTAAAGTATTGATAAGATATATTTTTGTAGTTTCAGATTCGATCATGAAAGTAAAAATAATGTGTCGTATATAGTTTTATTTAACCCAAAAGAAAGCGGTAAAAATAATATATATATAAAAATAATATATATATATATATACAGCTAAAATTTCGTAACGTATTGTAGTGAATTTCAAAGACAATATTTCCATGTTTGTATTTATTTAACAACATAATTGCCATTTTCTTCCACTGTCTCTTGCCATTTTTAAGGCTGCTTCCTGATTTTATCCTCACAGAACTTGGCGTCTTTCTGAGTGGTGAACTGGTCTACGAGGTTTTTGCAGGCTTCAAAAAATTGAAATTCTTCCCATTGAAAGCATTTTGTACGGATCGAAATAAGCGCGAAATTCGAAGGTACAAGATCAGGTGAGTACGGCGAGACATCCCAATTAAGCTGAACCAATTTCTAATGGATTTGGCACAAGACGTGAAGTCTGGCGTGGTTCTGATAAAAGACGACACCCATCTGACTAATACCGGACGATTTTCATCGATTGCCATTAATCGATCCAAATAGAATAGAATTCAACGTTAGATTTTTCGAAAGGAGCTTTGAATACACAATACGCTTACGATCCTAGCAGATACGCTCCACCACATTCTTCGAATTAATACCTTAGACTGTTAACTGTCGCTCATTTTGTTTTGTACGGAAATTTTTGTCCACATTGTTGTAAACTATTCATTTTTCATCGCTTGCAACTCTTCTTTTTCAAATGTGTTTTTTTTTTGCGTTTGAACAGAAAAACACAGATGGAAAAGCGAGCAACGTTTTACAGTTAAATCGTGAGACACCAAAATATCGTAGCGATTCTCGTCTCCAAATGTTTTCAAATGCCCTATAAATTTCATATAAGATATGTAGAGAATGTCTGCGATGTTCCGGGTCGTATGACCTGGATTATTTGAATCAGCGTTTTGATTTGGTCATCATCAGCGACTGCAAGATCTTTGATGTCAAAATTTTCATTTCCGAACCCAGCAAACTACTTACGAAGTGTATCCTCAGCTACGACACCATCCCTACAAACGGCACTTGTCTTTTTTTGCTATCTGTACGTCATTTTTTCCTTTCCAGAAATAAAAGAGTATCAAACGACGAAAATATATCTCATTTTCCTCAATTTTTACTTCTTTTGTACCGTCAGATACGGCACCATCCCTACAAACGACACCTATTTTTTTGCTGTATGTACATCGTTTTTCCTTTCACGAAATAAAAGAGCTTCAAATGACGAAAATGTATCTCGTTTTCTTCAATTTTCACTTTTAAAATAGAAACATTTAAAATTCTCAATCTACATATGAATCTATAAAAAGATGTATTAGAATGCTCCCATTCATAAAATGCATATATGTCATAAATTTCTAGTTTCGTGTGAAACGAAATCACGTGTCCAAACGCTACAAGTTGAAAAAGGCTACGAATACCCAGTATAGATGATTAATACAATATCACACGTCTGAATAAGTTATTATTTCGCATGTTAATATTGGCTTTTTGATATTCATCAGTCTTTCAATCATTGATTTTGTTAGCTTTTCTACTGTTTCAGCTTTAATATTACTTGTAGGATATTTTTTTTGTTCGGTGCACTTCCAGAGATCTCCTTTGATTGAATATTGTTTTCCATTCTCATAGATTTCTCTTTTAATGATGAAGTAAAAATGTTCTACAGCATCTTGAGATGCTGGGAGGCATTCCATTAATAGGATGTCGTTGAAAACTTCTTTTTAATTTTTCTTTTCATTTTTTTTTTTTTTTTGAAAGTGGGTTATAGCATTGCAGTATGTAAAAGAGTATTGTCTTTCCCGAACATAGGCGTTGTAGCTTAATACTTCTTGATTATAACCCTGCACCTCTCAAAAGTATCTTGTCCAAGAACTTACAATAGTTTTCTTTACATTTATCTTGACAGCCCCATCAATTCTGAAGAAGCCTATAATGTTTCTGTGTACTGTTCATTTAGTCATTCAGTTAGCGCATTTTGCGCCGCTATGATCACCACTCCCCCCACCAAGCCACCTCCCCTCACACACTCATATATATATATATATATATATATATATACGTACATCATATATATATATATATATATATATATATATATATATATATATATATATATATAATATATATATATATATATATAAAAGATATAGGCTGCGATATATATATATATATATATATATATGTATAATATATATAGGCTAAAATTTACAAACTACATTTATCCTATAAATATAAGTAAATTATGAAGGTTTTATCAATATCGATTGGTTAATAATAATTGCATTGTGAAAGAATTGACTTGTACAATAGAATTTCACTGTTGATGGTGCTAAATTATACGCTTTCTCCTGGAAACTGTAACTAATGTCTGCTAAGCATAATTGCAGTATAAACCCTAGGTGGATTGTTCGTGTGCTGAAAAAAATACAAATGTACCTGGGCAGGCGTCTTTACAGTGTGGTGCGGCCAGAAAACAAACAGCCGGACATTATGCATTAAATTGGTTTTATTAAATTCATGTGTACCATATATAAATTTGAAATGCTTATAAAATAATGATAATGCATTTGAAATATCTAATATATTCCTTTTTATTAAGCTCTAGAAGAACGTTATACACATCATGATACGATAGACATATTTCTAAGTTTGAAACGTAATGTTCTAAAAATGCCAAGATGAAGCTAATAAAACATTTATCTGCGATATTGACAATAACGTTTCGTGTAATGCCCGAGAATGACAAAATTAATCGACAAAAACGAAACAGAAATATTGGAATATTTATCGACAGTATTGATCCAGATGTGTAACTTATTCGAAAATTATGAAAATACAAGAGCAAATTAACAGACAGACATTTGTGGCACCATGCATCCTGACGGTTTGAAAGAAATATTCATAGATATATGACTTGTTTTTACGGTTTATCAACCATTTAATAATTATTTAAGGCCGAAAAATATTTCGGGTTTTAAGAATAATTCTTTCTTTACGTTCAAGCGATCTGGAAGAAGGAAAGAGAAAACGAAGAAGAACGAAAGAAAAAATAATACGAAAACAGGTCATAGGCGAGCACACACACGCTCGGCTGACAGATAACAGGTGTCGAAAAATATCCAGGTCAAGCATCTAACCGAGATCTGGGGAAAATGGAAGTTGTTATCAATTGGTTGATGAAACGAAGTTTAGGGACAATGAAAAATATTGATAAGTAACAAGTGGAAAGTGTGTCATTTGGATGATAGTAAAAGTCTAAGTGGGTGGGGAAGTGTATCTAAGGATATGAAGGCAAACCATTAATATGAAAACCCAGACAATCTCCAGAATTGGAAAAAGCCACACAAGATGATGTCGCTGAAATTTTTTTTTTGAGATAATAAAGATTTTTATTATCGGACCTTCGGCCGGAGGAAAATGAAATATTTTTATTTCGTTCAAAAAAACGCCAACAGGTCTGAGAAATCCCTTTCTTAGGTCATATCCAATTAGCGATAAACTGCTTGACAAATACCACGTGTTAAAAAGCCGAAGGTGTCATCGCGGTCGCTCATGGTGGGGGCGATTTAGATTAATATTTTTGTTTTTTAAGCAAGGTCTTCCTTTCCCCAAAACAAAGCCACGGATTGTCCACACCCGACTAAGGACCTCATTGGCCGAAAGCGGTCACATGACACACGAAGGAGGAGGAAAGATACCCGACCAGGACCTCATTGGCCGAGAGCGGTCACGTGACGCACGAGGAGAATCGGTCGACGCCCCTGTCAGAGGTGTAAGTGTGAGAAGCCGATACGAAGAAGCAGGGAAGCAGGCACACGCCCCTCAGAGGCACAGTAAAAGAGTGGGAGTGAGAGTGAGTTACCGAAAATGGAAAGGAATGAAAAATCCCTAACCAGAAATAAGAAGGGTGGATACGTATTTAGAATTATCGAAAAACCCCTGGCGCCGACAGACCCACCCCAGTTTTGACTGCGTCAATAAAAGCGGGACCCCAACCGACAGAAATCAGTTTGAGTTAAAGTTTGAGCAGCGGACGGCGAAAGAGTTCAGCCGTGGACGACAAGCAGAGATGAGCGCCCAGTGTTGAAACCGCGTCAAGATAGCTGACCAAAATTCACGCACACTTCTGGACTCTTCTTCAACCAAGAACAAGTAGTTTGAAGAGCGACTTAGAATCAGACCACAGAAATAAGTTTTTTTTTCGACTTTCGTCCAAAGACACACCGAAACACAAATTTCTTAGAGAGCAGACAACTGGAAGCCTTAAAGTTGCCTAGTAAAAGCGTCGTGCCACAATCCACAGAACGGGTCGGGAAGTAGACATAGTCCTATGTACCGAGCAAATAGACATAAAAAGTTTGTTACCTTTTTTCTTTTGATACGTTGGACCTTGTGAGTTTTTATTTTTTCTTTCATACATAATTGTGTGTTATCACCCCCGTTAGACTCAACTTGCATTACGGCCCCAACCCCTGTTTGATCTCGTCTGTCTAAGATCAATTCACAACGTGGGTAGGCAGACTGGAGATCAGTGCAGTTACCCTGGTAACCAGGCGTTGGAAGCGGGTTGGGAACGGCGAGGCTGGTATCAATCTAACCAAAGGGTTAGAACGTCACGTTTGGAACAGCGAGAAGCGAACAGCTGACGCCGCGGCAAAGACGTCACAGTTGGTGCTGTCCGTGACCAGGATATCATATATATATATATTCAAACATATATTGTTAAATATAACAGACAACGAATGTCTATTATGTTTGATCATGAGCCATTCTAAGCTTCGTATAGTCGCTTTAGTTTTCGGGAGAACATAAAAACAAACATTTGTATATTTTTATTATGCTGTTCCTCGATCTAATCTTTTATTTCATATGAGCCATCATCGGAATGATTATATATATATATATATATATATATATATATATATATATATATATATATATATATGTGTGTGTGTGTGTGTGTGTGTGTGTGTGTGTGTGTGTGTGTGTGTGCGTGCGTATTACTCAAAAATGAAAATAAATTTTATATATATACAGAGCGCGATGGATAAATTACGCAAAACTGAAAATAACATTGACATCTCATTTTAACAGATATATTTACCAAAATTACACAAAAATATCTTGAAATACTAAAGAGTAAATTTATTCAATAAGTTCGCCATTGGCTTCAAACACAGCCTCCAGATGACTTCGGAATCTCATGCAACTCTTCTGGGCGGTCTCTTTGTTTAAGTTGGTGAATGCTGCCATAATCCTTGCCTTCATTTCATTTTTGGTGCTAGAAGGAATTTTGTTGGTCTCCCACTCAACTGCACCCCCACGCATAATAATCAAGGGGGGTGCAGTCGGGGGAGTTAGGTGGCCAAATGTACGGGGTGATGTGATCGCAGAAATTGTCTGACGGCCATGACTGGTTTCGCCTGCTTTTGTGGTATGGTGCAGAATCCTGTTGCCAGACATAGGGTCATCCAGAAGCCAAACTCTGGACCAGAGCAGCACTACCTACCCAAGACGCTAAATGTAAGTCTGCGTGCTGAATCTGAACGCCTCGCCAACAAATTCGGATCTTCTTTTCGAATCCTCTGCACTGATACCCAAGCACTCTGAAATATTCGTTTTGTAGTTTCCGGAGCGAATGCCAAGCAGTAAAACATACCGCTTCCAAATATCTGACATAGTGAATTGCGTCATGGTGCTCTTTTTCTCACAGGCCGTGCCAAACTGACCCTACTATACTGTGAAGTCGAAAAAATTAAAATTCAAACAACGCGCACGCACACACAAACACTTGTCATTCATATTCCTCAAACACACACACACACTATATATATATATATATATATATATATATATATATATATATATATATATATATATATATATATCCCAGCTATGACTAAATAGCAGGACTCATTGGATCCTTGATTGGCAGCCAGTCTAGGAGAAGTAAACAATTTTTCCCAAGACGCACCACTTCTACTACACCTGCAAAATATGTGGCGTCCCAATAACACTAATGAGTTACAGGACTCGTAATTGCGATATACATATAGATACATATAATGGTTGCCAACTGGTTGATCGTGTATAATTATTTCAAACACTTCAACGCGGTGAAATAGGTATCAAGCTTATCTTGCTACATCCATTACACTGAGTAGTAAGTTCCATCCTTACCTGGTGGTCCATATTCTCGGCCCTGTGCCTAGAAAACAACTATATTAACATATTTACACTAATTTTGCACCGAATCCTACATGTGTGCCACAAAAATAAATCTATTTGATTAATATTATATACAAATGAAATTACTATTTACAAAATTAAATTATGCCCTAAAATTAAAAGGAAATGTTTATGTTGCAGAGGAAAACATAGAATAGAAGAAATAAAATCAGTGCACTATATGCAACTGACCTATAAATGATCTACAATGACTAAAATCTTGCGGGGATTTGCACTTTTCCCGCAAATTCGACACAAAAATTTATTTTAATTACCTATTAGCTCGCACATTGATATTGTAAGGTTTCCCATGTCTCGCTATCTCAAACCTGTTTCTACAATAATTATAACAAATGAGGCAGGCTAAGATAGTTTCGTGGAGGTCTTAGTGTATGAGTGAAATATATTCCGATTGTATGCTAAAATACTCTCGGTTCGATGAAGACGTTGCAAAAAAGTTCTCATATTTGGTCCTTTAGTTCGATTTTGGGAAGTTATTCGTAAAAGTTTCGTTTTTTTTTTTCATTACCTTTCCTTGAATAAAGTAAGGGAAGGGAATAAAGTAAGGGAAGGGAATAAAGTAAGAGGTAATTCCGGATTCGACTATCGCCCGGTTCACACACCTTCCCCGTCTTTTGAATAGGAATATAAGTTGATTCCTTGTTTCCTACTTAGGATTGGGTTTCTGGTTCCTTCTAATTTTTTCTTATTCTCTTTCACCCCCAATGGCCCTTTGCGTCTTAGTGGCATTATCGCCTTGCTTAGGATGAAATGATTAAATAAATGTAAAACATTTTTCGTCGTTTGCTCTCCATTGTATGATTAGATATTTCAGTGTTGTTTTCTATGACTGCACTGTTTATAACTACAAATACTCTATCTCTGATAAAGAAAACTTTTTCGATATAAATAAAACAAATTTTAAACAATTATATAATTTATATTATAATTATTTGAAACGCTAATTAAAGTATTGTCGCTGTTATGACATTGTAATTGACAGAGAAGAGTGCAGATTAGTAAAAGAAAACTTCTCTTTAATTCGCAATTAATAGATCTAAGTTTATTTACCCTGAACAGACATTTTTCTTCATTTATACTTATGAAAATTAGCTGTTTGAACTAAAAAACATTCGCTGCGATGTGCTGTTTTGTTTTGTTACGATAACAAATATGCAAACACGGGGAGATGGGACGATCATTATAATTACACATTTTTGGATATAAGAATACTTCTTGTCGTTTCGCTTTGCAAATCATCCAGAACGTTCAAGAAATCCAGCTTCTTCTTTAGCTTGCTTCCTCTTAAGAAATGGACGCATGCCCGACGTCGAGCACACGAACCACTGCTTTCCATCAGAGGATTCCATTTCAGGGCTAAATGGAACGTATTCTTTTAAAATCTAAAGCTGAAAACAATTATCAAAATATTTCGAAGACGTAAACAATAGAATGGCTCTCCGACAGATATCATCATCACCAGCACCGGGTGTGGTCATAAGGTTTGCTTCGCAGCTGAGCACCTGACAGCTTCCTTTCATATACCTGGTTTTAAATCCGGTGATATATTCATACATGCGTAGCGTGTCTGGGATAAGTAGCCCTGCCATAACCCTTTCCCTACGATGCTGTATCATCAATCATAGCACTGGCTACATAAATAGCTATGAAGCGCAGTTTACCCCATTGGCCGTTAAGCCTAAAAGAAGATGTTGACTTTAATCCTGCAGTAGATCTAACCACCTCTTCAGCAAAAAATCCTTGGGGGGGTAGTTTCGTAGCCGATTAGCCAACAAATGTTTATAGTTTACATGGTACCAGTAGAAATCGTAGAATGAGTGGGCGTAGAGTGACCTGACCTGGCAGAGGTATAAACAACCATAAAACCTTTAGAAACAGAACGTCCATGAGGGACATCGATACGCGGGAAGAATGGTGATACGCATGATGATAATGATGGTGGTGGTGGTGATGGTGGTGGTGGTGGTGGTTGTCATTGAAATGATGGAGTTATGTATTCTATGTTTTCTATATTAAGCTTGAAAAGAGTCTACTGAAAGACGTTATGAAAGGCTACGGATAATGGTTAAAAACGGAATGGAAGAACCCAAAAGGCCATAGAAAGCATTTACGAAACAAAGAAGAAAGTAAATAGTGAAAGAGAGAAAGAAAGAGAGAGAAAAAAAAGACCTAACCAAGGTAGAGCGGAACAAATGAATGAGAAGAAAAAGAAAAATGCATTGATCTTCGGACAGACACGATTGATAGCAAAAGTGAAATGTCAGGGGCATGACTGAAAAGCGGTTTTGCTTAAAACAGAAATTGGATCACTGACTGATGTAGCGCGAGACAATAGCAAATTATACGAGGGCGATAACAAAAAAAAGTTACAACCAATAATAAATGACAGTCACAATACCTGCACATCTGGTGGACTTCATCTTTTTTTTATCACACAGACACACATGTGTGCGTGTATGTTTGTGTATGTGTAGATACACAAATATACATACTTGGATATATACAACATTTGGACAATTTTTACACACTTCATGTCCAGAAAAGTAAACTTATACAAACGCAAGAAAAATTGAATAAAAAGCTTAATTGCAGACTAAGTTGTCTTTAATGAAACTTTTATATGTATACACACACACATATATATATATATATATATATATATATATATATATATATATATATATGTGTGTGTGTGTGTGTGTGTGTGTGTGTGTGTGTGTGTGTGTGTGTTATCATATATTTAATGGTGTTACTCTCCTCATAGCTACAGTGGATAGCTGACTTATTGTGCAAGCTATCTAAAATTGAGCTTGATCCGAGTTCGTCAAATAAATGTGGACGACTAGTTTCTTTTTTGCTTTCTTCTTTTTTTTCACTTTTTTTTTTCAATTCTTTCATAATACGTTTCTCTACTGGACATATGCGTTCATGACTCTCCACAACTTTCTCTCTCTTGTTGCTGTGCTGTGAGTAACTTTAGACTCTTTATAATCTCTCAATGTCCTTTTTCCTCTCATACCTTTCCCGGCAATTCGTTAAGCAGGTTAATCTCTGTGCCGCCCCTGATTCTCTTTCCTTCTATGGTCGTTAGATTCTACAGCCCCACCCTCATTATGTGTCCCAGAATTTTCCGTTATCTCTTTCCAATTGTAAATATACTTTTCCTTGTAGTTCCTATTTTCTTTAAAACTTCCTCGTTCAATACATGGTATTTCTGCATTCGTCGCTAGAACCATTTGCTTCAATTCTTTTTTTCATCTGTTAAGAAATCATCCGCTATTTCGTACCAAATGGGAAATTAGATATTGCATAACAATTTAGCACTGTTTTCTTCGTTTCTAAGGAAATTTTCCTTACGTTTAATACTTTGCTTGGTTTCTGGAAGACATCCAATGAGCTGTCGGAATCCTGTGTAAAAATTTCCGTCGTTTGTTACTAACCAGATCGTTAAATTTCTGAACCTGATTAATTTTTATTTCACCAATATGTAGCTGACACTTTTTTTTCTTTGTTGATAATCGTGTATTCTGTCTTTTTACGATTAATAGTTAGTCTTTCCTTCTTCCTTTCCTTAACTACTTTATCTCAGAATTCTTTCAATTTTCCTTAAGACTCTGTCATAAAAACGATGTCATCTGCTATTCTTATTTTGTTAAGATTGAATCCGCCGATAAGAAAATCTGGTATGTATTCTAGTTCTCTTAGATAGAATAGGTTGAATAAACTCGATGAGAAATCAACCATTCGCCCGTGCATTGAATATTGCTACCATATATGGTCTGGTGCCTCCGCTGTTTGTCTTAAGGTCCTCGACAAATCCACAGACGGATATGCAATGTAATTGGTCCTGATCTGGCATCTCATCTACAGTTGCTCTCTCACAGACGTGTCGTCGCCTCCCTCTGTATATTCTACAAATATTTTCACGGTAACTGCTCCGACGAGCTACTTCCGCTAGTTCCCAGACTGAATGAAATTAAGCGTGCAACTGGCCTGGCATTTCGACCCCACCCTTTCACTATCTAAACTGTTAAATATAGCCGTCTCTTCTACTCTAATAGCTTCATGTCTCGCACTTCTCGCCTGTGGAATTCCCTTTCTATTACTTGTTTCCCTGATAGCTATAATCTCCAACTATTCAAATGTAATGTCAATCGACATCTCCAGATGCCTTGATCTATTCCCTGTCCTTCTCTTCATCCTTTCTTCTATCACGCCTCTTTACTCTTTGTCCCAATCTCTGTAACCCCTTGCGTGCTAGTGGCACTCCTGTCTTGCTTGGGGTGAAATGCCCCCCCCCCCAAAAAAAAGAATGCATACTTGTCTTAGTCCTCTTAATAAAATTTATTTACCGTTTTTGTTCTGTAAGATGCTTCCATGAAAACTACCATCTTAATCTCTTCGAATAAAAGATCAATCGTTATCTATCCACCATATCCTGGGAGACCGCTTACGGACATTATGTAAACGTAAGCAGTTTGTGGATCTATCAGTTTAAGTAAAGTACGCTAAAAAGAAAGAGAAAGAAATAAAGAGAAGAGAGAACATTAAAACCTCACTCAATATTTTATATCCTCAACTGAAACTGCTGAGATAAACCTATAAATTATCACATTATCTTCTTAATATCCAACTATTAGGTTGAGTCACGAGTAACTTGTAATCTGTAGTACTAACTGTCATAGCGAATCTATAGTCTTAATTAACCGTTTCTTAAATATATCGTAAGAGGTGATGAAAAGTGGTTTGCTTACGACAATATCCAACGCAAATGATAATGGAATAAGGATAACTCTTCCCAACAGACCCAAAAACTGAGTTCCGAGACAGAAAATAATTATTGTGAGGTGGTGGGATCGTCAATGTATTATTCATTTAAGATTCCTAAAATGTAATGAAACACGAAATACACATTTATACTTTCAACGGCTGCAACGTGTCCATAAAAGTTTAGTCATAAAGCACTCCGCGTTTGTCAATAGGAAAAATGCCGTTCTCCAGCAAGACAACACAAGCCTGCATACCGCAAAAATAATACAGGGAACAATATTTGAACTATTCTACCCAACCCGTGAATTTATAAGTGAACAAAAATAAGTTTACTATACTTTCAGAAGAATAAAAACGGAAATTACTTCTGGCTCAACCTAATCTATATCTATAATTCTCAAAATGTGTGTGTGTGTGTGTGTGTGTGTGTGTGTGTGTGTGTGTGTGTGTGTGTGTGTGTGTGTGTGTGTGTGTGTGTGTAATTGGATGTTGTTTATGCATTTCCAGTTTCCATCCGATTTTGATGAATTTTTTTTTTGTTTGATAGAAAATTCTTCAGTGCCGGTTTTGAGTCCAAATTGTTGGCGACAATGGCTCTCCACTACTTCCTGTCCATTATAACTCTCAGCAACGTTTTACTATTTACTATCTGTTCTTGGATATATATCTTTAAAAAAAAAAACATTAATAAAAATAAATAGTTTAAATTATTACAATAATATTTTTATTATTATACACTTCCCTTTTCAGGGCCCAAATCGAATTCAAATTGTTAACACCATTTGGAAATGTGCCTCAGTTGGACCCAATTGTTGTTACTTATATTGATTTTCGGCAGGGCGGACTGACTTTAAACTTAAACTGCTCCAATTGAACGGCAAAAATCCCCAGTAATGAAAGACCCGGCCGAAGATGGGTTAAACTGCTAGAATATGGCTAAAAGCAAAGCTTGGATGTTGTAGTTATACTTGAAAGTGAGTGGTTTTAACTCTCGATTTGGCTATATTCTCCTGCTATAACGCTGATTGACGTCTTGATTTGATCGCCTTCAACCTCACCTGCTCTACTCCAAAATAAAATACTTACAAACCACTTTTAACACTTTCGAGCCGTTACAGTACCTTCTTTTTGATAGACACGAATATTCTGTCAGTCTAATCAAATATTGCAACAAGAGACGAACATCAAGTATTGGTAGCAGCTAATAACCTTGTGCCCGACTATACAAAACATATTATATAAAGAGAACGGACATGCATAAGTGAACTGGAAGTTTAGTATCCCTTTCGCAAGATTAATCGAACAAAATGACAATAACGATGAGAATTTGGAAACCTGATATTCGGAGGCATTCGGCTATTTTCCATTCAATGCTATCAACTACTGACTATCTAGGAATGACTTAACAAAGGCTTGACAAATCGTGTTTAATAACTTCTTAAGCAGTCTGTAGAATCGCCATATATTAAATTCCGTTGGTGTAATAATAACTGCATTTCAATAAATAGTGTGGACTCACTTGTGAGAATCCAATCATTACTTGATAATTTAATGGACAGTAGGGGAATAACGGCCATATTTTGACCTGAATTGTAAATGATATAAATTCATACAACAAAAGTCATATTTAACTTCTTTCAAACTATATGACTTATTTAATGATTTTACTTGAATAATTTCGCAATTCATTAAGGATATTATTACTAAACCTACTAGCACAATACCCGTCAAAAACGACGGGATTAGTCATATATCGATTAGCACTTCTGCACAGAAATGCTCTCCAGTACTTCTGCTTGAAGTCAGTGCGTTCTGTAAAGTGCTGCACACATGCACACAAATTATACATATAATTCATATATATATATATATATATATATATATATATATATATATATATATGATTAATAATAATAATAATAAATTTATATTTATTATTAGCAAAAATTTTAGCTGTGTTATACATCGAGCACAGTTTTATTAACGCCATCACTCAATGTGCAATATTATATATATATATATATATATATATATATATATATATATATATAAAGAGACTAAAGTCTGTTTCATGCTATACGCAATCATCAAATGAACAGGATCCAGGGCGACGAGAAATGACGATTCACTTTGAATTTAAATTTTTGTAGTTGACAAGAAGCCGGAAGAGAGTTCCACAATCGAGTAATGCGAGGGAAGAAGCAATTAGCATAGAACTTGCGGTTACATTTAGTAATTCATTGAATGAATTATTATATTATTCGATAAGGCATCTCTTAATTTATTCTTTTTAGCAAACAAAATTAGTATTCAATCTTGAGGTAAACAAAGCTAAATTGTTAGAATTAAATTCAGGAAAGCGAGGTTAATTAAAAATAATCTTAGATACACGGTAGTGATGTCCGAAAAAAGAAGAGGGACGACATCTAAAAAAAAACTGATGTGGAGGTGTACAAGATTTATAGCTCAATGTGGGAGAAGAAATTATTAAGATAGAACCTACGGTTACTTCTAGCAATAGTTAAATGACGAGACCTAGTAACAGACTTAAATACATAAAGTCGAATAGGAAAGTTCATTAGAACAATTCTCTTGAATAAGTTACGCTACGGCAGCAAGAAAGTGATTGAAAACGAGATAATATTGCAAATTCTTGGTTGCTTTAAGTGAAGAATCTCTAAATACATAACAAAAGCACCAGACCATATGTGGCAATCAATGCACGGACAAATGATTTTAATCTTTGACTAAAAATCAATAAATATAATGTTTAATAATGAATACAGTAAATATTATTGCAAGAAAATATCAAAGCTAGGTATAAAGATAAAAATTCTTTTTGTGTACTTAAAGGATATTTTAGACTGTTTTAATGTTAATTTTCTTCATCCATAAATAACTTCAATTACAACATGATCGATGTCTACTGACAAATAATTAAAACGATCTAACTGGTAACCTTTCATAAATTAATTAGCTATGCATTGAATATTGCTGCCACGTCTGGTTTGGTGCTTCTGCTATGTATTTACATATTTTTGATAAAATACAAAAAGAATCTGAGTTGTTATTGGTTCTGACCTGACATCTCGGTTTCAGTCACTTTCTCTCCGCCGTAACGTAGCTTCCCTGTGGTCTTTTCTATAAATGTTATGGTAATAGTTCTACTGATCTTTACTCTTTAGTACCCCGACTTTATGAATTCAAGCGAAGTACTAGATTGGCAGCAAGGTCTTATCATTTTACAGTTGAAATAGCTAGTTGTGACCGTAAGTTCTATGCTAACAGTTTCTTTTCTCACACTTCTCGTTTATGGAACTCTCTTCCGGCTTTTTGCTTTCCAGAAAACTTTGATTTTCAAAAATGTAAATGCAATATCAATCGTTATCTTCTGTCTTCTTAATTCTTTTTTTATTGTTCCCTCTCCTTAATATTTTTCTCGTATTCTCTCACACTCAGTGACCCCTTGAACCTTAGTGACTTTATTGCCTTGCTTAGGGTGAAATGATTTTAGAATAATATAAATTTCAATGAAAATTAATTTAACTGAATAAAAAAAAATTAAATTTGAAGTTTTACAGCGAGTGTCTCTTGTCAATACAGTTAAAAGGCGAATTCATTTTTGAATCAGATTTCTTTACAAATGTGTGAAGAAAGGTCACTTAAAATTATGAACTTCTCATGAAATAACTGAAGTATGGATGACCAAAAATAATAAATCTTGTTATTAGCCGCAATGGCAGATGTATATTCCCATCAATAAAACATATGACGGGTAATATATTATTATAATAGATATATAATGAATGTTTTTATTTATAAAATAAACTTTCTAAAATGTGGCTCTTTCATAATATTAAAACTTTGACTTTTGAAATAAGTACATAAAATAGAAAAATCCGGTCTTAAAAATACATTAAAGCACGAAATATACATTTCAGTATTTGAAACGCTATAGTCTACAGAAAAGCAAAAAGCAAGTAAGAAAAATGAGTTGATGATACTTTTACAGACGAACCTCTTACCAAATACTCTTTTCTATGAATACGAAGACATTTTGAGTAAACGAAAACGCGAAAAAAAATAAAAAAAATATTGATAATAATGATTGCCTGATCGATCGATTGATTATTATCATTATGCGACTTGATTATGAATCTGAAACCAGTTATTAAAGGACCGAAGGTCGCCATTTCCGGAAACATTTTAGTATATATCGAGTCTAATATCGCGAACAAAACAGATTTAATGTCTAAAAAATCATGAAAATAATAAATGCTGCTTGATTGATCTGACAATGTCGTCAAGCAAAAATATCTTCAACTGCGAACCAAGCAAATTTCACAAATATAAACGCGCGTAAATAGCAATGATCAAAAGAAAGTAATTACGGACTTGTAGTTGGAAAAGGTTGGAAGAGTATATGCGAAAGAGAAGTGTTCCCATTACGAGAATTTCCGAAACAGCGTACACAGAACGGTTGGCCTTTTAAGAAAACGAACACGCTTATTAACCGTCGCTGTGCGGTATGTGCGAAAAATAATTAAAATATCAAAAGCTATGCGACCAGAACCAAGCTAGTATATTATTATATTGATATGTATCCATTCGGGAAACTGGGGTTCGATTTCTTGCTAGGACGCTGCAATTCATTTTCATCTTTTCTATGTTAAAAAATATCTTTATAAGATATTCTCTTTCTGTATAGTCGAAGAATATCGTCGGCTGTAGATGGGGTAAGTCATTGACTCTGAATTTTGCACGTTCTAATCTTCGAAAATAAAACGGCGAATTTTTTTTTCATGTTTAATAAAGCAAATCATCGTATTCTTCAATCAGAGCCTCTACTTATTATCCCACCGTGTCTCCAGACACGAGCCCAAGAAATAATTTATAATACATTTACAAAAGGAAAATACAAGTTCATTATTAATGAACCTTAATAGATTTGAATATTGGATTTCATCAATATAAAGATGTGCTTCAAGTTATATCATATTATGATAATAATAAAGATACGTAAAGAAATTGGTAACAATGAAATGTATGTAAATGATATCTTTGTAATCTGCCGACGGCAATAAAATACACAATATCGTTTGTGTTAATGCATCTCCACTGGAATATTCTCACGGACATTCTTATATATATTATTTCAATATTGTCTTCAGTCAACTTAAATCCTGAAAAAAAAATTTATGCGACAAATGTCCCTTTTTATTTAAACTCTATTTAGGAACACTTTTTATTGTAGAAAATAAAGTTGTCCATCATTAGACAAAAATTGTCACAACTTGGCTGGAGGTTTTTCACTCATAAGTCAGATCCAACAGATCTTGCAGTTTTAGATTGATTTTATTCAGGTTTTACAGAATGATCTCCATGAATGAACGTCAGACCTATAAAAGACTGCTTCAGACTCGAGAACATTTTTTTGTTGAGAAAGCTGAAAAGTTCTGAGAGAAATTGAATTATAAAGTTTTCTGGGAGATGACAGAAAATGGTGGAACTAAGCACTAAATATGCTGTCTATAAAGTGAACGTTGGAAATGAAAACTATCGTATTCGTATGATTGCCAGTCGCTAATTCTGTTCGCATTTGCCAGAACTGTTTTCCCTGCTGAGTTGAGATAATTATATAATAAATCGGACAAACAATTCGTTGTCAGTATTTGCTTTAGTCTCTCTTCAGTTATAGAAACAGCGGCTTGCAGATCTACTCTAACTCACCGAAGACCAAGTCAAAGGTCGCTAGTATAGAGGAATATAAAGATTTGCAAGTCTACCAAAGCACAATAGTTAACCAAATAATGTCGCAAACCATTTCGCTTATGCGAAGAGTCAATGTCCCATTTGTATGACTTTGTAACAAACTAATCCGAGTTTAGTAGTTATTTCGTAAATTTAGATTAGCCTGGCACAAGGCCAAAGTATAAAAGATCACAGTAAGGATCACAGTGAGGATTAAACTCTCTACACAAAATAATTGATTTTCTAAACTCGCTTGCCATTGTGTTACGGTAGATGTTCTAATTAAGAGTGACTGTGATAGGGCACTCAGTAAGGAACCAAATCACTATATGATTAGCCTGATAATATAACTGGCATTCATTGACCGAATACATAAGTGTTATTGTCTGTTGACATTTTAAAAATATTTCGTCTTCTCAATTCCACTAGCTGTTATGGCTCTTTCTAATATTAACGGAAGTTTCTCATCCAGTCTTTTTGTTTTTGGTAATGTGGAAAGCTAACAGCTAGATTGCATCGAGTACGACGGTGCACATCTGAAGAAAGCTGTAGTGTACAACGGCCAAATTGTTGTGAGTATAACAACCAAGACGATTATATTTGGTCCGAATAGGAAAGCACATAATATAGATAATCCCCCATTTCAAGTTTTTTTTTTACATACATAATGAAAGAAGACTCGTGGGTACAACGGCCGAAATGGTATGAGTCATATAACGAAGATGCTGGTCCGATAATAATCCCTCATCTCAAAAATAGTTTTTAAAAATGGCATTATAATTTAGTATCAACGATATATAGAAGCTCAAGCAATTTGAAAATAAAAAAATTACTTACACGTAGTTTCCCACGTTACCGTCGAAATAGTCTTCTTGAATGTGTATATAGTGATCTTATAAAAGATACTGAATACAAAGGCCAGCAGCAAAAGTATCTGCTACATTCGATTTGCGAGTTGTTAGAATTTCCAGAATCTTGCGTTGGCATCCCGTATACATATATATGTGAAGCCTGCTGAAGCACGACAGGTATGTCACGTGCTGCTTCCCGTTGTCTTTCTTTCCCTCTATTCGACCTGCGAGTATCAGATTCTCCAGACCTTCCTTCCTCATTATGTTTCACAGAAACTTCAGCTGCATCTTCCTGATGTTAAGCATAAGCCTTCTTGTTTGCAACCTCTCTAAGACCTCATCGTTGCTCACACGCTCGGTTAATAATATCTTTAGTATCCTTCTGTAGAACCACATCTCTGTCGCCTCGAGTCTCTTCTTCATCTTTGAGGAAATCGTCCAACATTCACTGCCGTAAAGAAGGGCAGATGTTACGTAATAGCTCAGTATTCTTTTCTTTGTCACCAAAGAAATCCTCCTGTCTCGCAATACTCTGCCTACCTTTTGGAATGTGCCCTTGGCCATCCCAATACGTCTACTGATCTCAGTGTCGTACTTACCGTCCTCTGTCAAGACGCTTCCCAGGTATTTAAATTTCTGCGTCTGCTTGATTCTATTGTTCCCGACCTGCACATCGCATTTCGGCCTCTTCCTCTTACTGATGACCAATGCATTCTGTCTTCTTGTAGTTTATTCTTAGTCCTTTCTTCTCATTTTCCGTTGCTACCTTCTGTGGGAGATTTTGTAATTTCTCTTCTGTGTCTGCTATCAGTACTGTGTCGTCTGCGTATCTTATGTTGTTGAGATTGTGGCTGCCAATGCTAAATCCCGGTAGGGTTTACTATCCTTTCAGAATTGCCTCGCTGTATAGGTTGAACAGGTCGGGTGAGAAGACGCATACTTGACTTACGCCCCTTTCTATTTTTGTATATTCCCTAAACTCGTTCTCTATGCGCATGCATGCTGCTTGCTGCCAGTATATGTTCTTGATTATTCTGATATCTTTCCCGAATATATCAAAGTTGGTGAGCAGTTCCATCAGATCCTTGTGGCGTATTTTGCCGAAGGCCTTTGCGTAATCTATGAAACATATATATACGTCCTTTTGCATCTGTATCGTTCTTTCTGATAACATTCTGAGCATGAATATCGTGTTCCTTTAACGAACCCGCACTTTTCTTGTACTATCTCTGGCCTGATTTTGATGCGCGCTCTATTCAACAGAATGATCAGTTTTGTCACGTCGCGCATTAGGCTTATTGTTCGGTGGAGTTCGCATTCGTTTGCGCCTGGTTTCTTAGGCATAGCTATGAAGATAAATCTGCTGAGGTCTTTCGGTATATCCCCGCTGTTGTAGATTTCATTTGTTATTTAGGTGATCTTGTCTATGCCAAAGTCATCTAAGGCTGTCAGCATTTCAGTTACAATTCCGTCTGGCCCCGCTGCCTTGTTTCTGTTCAATTTGGCCAATGCGGCTTTTACTTCGGTTTTCAGAATTTCAAGTCCGTCGGTAGATCTGTGTATTGCTGGTTGTTCCCTTTCGTCATGAAAGAGTTCTTCAATATACTCTGTCCAGAGTTGAAGAAATTTTCCTTCTCTTATATGAGCGATCCATTCTTTGATTTTAGGCAGCCTGTTGATGAGCATGTCTTCTGTTCTGCTAGTTGTCTTAACTGTGCATGCCTCTTTTGTTAGTAGTACTCAATCTTTCTATTTCTGCACATTTTTCGTTTAGTCATTCTTCTTTAGCTTGCCTGCATCTTGTCCTTATTTCCTTGTGTAATTTTCTGTACTCTGTTCTGTATCTTGGCAAAGTTTTCTGTCTCCTTTCCATCATGTCGAGAATCTCATCAGTCATCCATTCGTTTCTCATTCTTCGTCCTGTCTCCTTTTTGGATTATATCGTTTGCTGATGTTACTAAAGCGTCTCTTAGTGCGTCCCATTTTGAGTTTCCATTGTTTGTCTCGTATCTTCTCTGCACATTGTTCATATATTTGAGTTCTTAAAATGCAATGAAATACTAAATGTACCTTTATACGACCTGCACTACAACGTTCCCATAAGAGTTTGGTCGAAAAGAGTCATACGCTCTTCAGTAGGAGAGATGTGTTTTCTTCATGACAACGCAACTGTCTCTTCTACCACACTCACACTATTCACCTGACCTAACATCAATTGATTATTACCGTTTTCGATCGCTGTAAAATGCTTTGACATGGAAAAATGTCTCTAATATAACATTTTATCGAAAAGCTCTCTGATAAGAGGCAACAAGTCATTGTAAATAATGGCGAATATATAATTGAATATAATGTAACTGCACTTTATTTTTTGAAAATTAAATTTGCTAAACACAAATGAAACTATGACTCAACATAATAGATTTGTTTGTGGAATATATTTACAGATTAAAGCTAAAAATAAATAAAACTTTCCATTGGCGAATTCCATCAGCATAACGAGTTGATTGTTTTGGTTTTTTTTTTTTTTTTTTACATATGAAATGAGTTATTGAATTTACCAACTGCAAGAGATACATTTTATTACGGAATAGTCTATTGTTTAACCAAAGCTGAAGTAGTAACTTAATGTTTTTAATATTAAAACTTGATGTCATTTTCTTGCTCAAAGTTAGCCGTGAGGCCAAATCCTTATATTTTATGAAAGAAATAAGAAATGATGCTGAAAAGTCTTGGACTGATGCATTTACAAAATGACCAAACATTGGATCTTTTTTTTTACGTTTTCTTGATTGAACTGAGAACTTTTCAACACTTCTCGTAAATATTAAATAAATAAATCTTTGGCTGACATTTTATTAAAACTTAGTCCGGGATTTATATCCGGAAATATTAATATTTTTCTCTGAAGTTTTTATTGGATAAAATTTTAAGGTTTTTTAAGATCCGTTTTTCGTTTCGTTTATTTGTCATTGCTTTTTTACTAAACCTAGTTTAGTAAGTCACAATGCCAAAAATACGGAGCACCCAATGAGGATCAAACTCAATCCTGTAAAAATGAACTTCGAGACTAGCTTGCTAACAATTGTTCTATGGCGAACCAACCAATTTTCTGTTATTAATATAAAACTTGTAACTAACATTCTTTCTTGAAACAACCAAATGGATGATTCTCACTATTAGTTTGGTTTGGTTTGGTTGATTTTATTTATCGGCATATCAACATCTGTGGGTTAATGCCGAAATCTACATATTTTGACCACAATTATATGTCTTCAACTACATATATTTTGTACGGAATTTTATACTTTCAATGTAAACGTTTGTTTTGCAGATATGTAGATGATTTGTTGTAGGTGTTATATGTTTTGTTATGAATCTATTTCTTTAAAGTAGGACATTATGTTGATGGCTTCATTATTTTCAAGTACATTTCTCATTTCCTTGTATTTATGTCTTACAAGTGCAAAGTGAGTAGATTAAGTTAAAATGTGTTTTACCATGAGTGCGGCTTGGCATGTTGTACGTGTTGGTTGATCTTCATTCTTGAGCAAGTATGATTGGGTAAGCAAGAGGTGGATTCATGCCTTTCCCAACGGGTATTTGCGCATAAGTAAATATAACGAACTCAACGGGAATTAGAACTCGGCTCTCCGATTTCCAACACCGAGCCATTATGCATTACACCACCCTCACATCCAAACTTACTGCACCTGGTATTCCCAAGGCTCGACATTGCTTAACTTTGGTGATTGTACGGAAACCGGTGTTTCATCCTGATATGGACATCGGGCACTTGTTTTATATAAGAAGCGCTATCTTCCTATCAGGATTAAAATGTGTGTATAATAATGATATTACGGGGAGCCTAAGCTCACCTGCAGTCAAACTTTCAGTGTTTCATCGCGCATTATCGTAAACAAGACTGGAAATGGACACGGGAGGGTCTTTTCACGATTTTTAAAAGTTAACTTCGAAATCTGGCCAGATTAATAAAGCCACCAATGAAGATCGAACTCGCAATCATTGGCAAATTATATAACAGCAGTTAGCCTCCTTTTCCTATTGAAGCAACTGCAACCAGTAGAATTCTAAACCATTTCATTAAATGTATTTTCCGAGGTTCTAAATTCTGAACTGTTTCTTCTTAGACTAGGAGCACTCACAAACACTTGTGATGGAAGAATAAAAAAAAAAAAGGACTCATGGGAAAAGAGTGGGGAGAATAAAAAGAGAAAGAAGGAAAAAGAAATGAGGAGGAAAAGAAAATATGAGAAAGAAAAAAAGAAAGCGAAGTAAAAGGAGGGAAAGGTATAATTTTCAGAGAGTAAAAAAGAAGGGAAAAAAAGAACGAGAATAAAAAGGCGAAGGAAAAGATAGAGTGTATGAGGAAAAATAAACTAGAAAGTTAAGTGGTTATTTAAATGCGTGGTAATAGAAAGAAAAAGAAAAGAAAATGGAAGAAATAAAACTAAAAAAAAAATGACAAAATTAAGAAAAGAAAAAGAATGGAATTAAAAAAGGCCAAAACAAAACAGAAGAGACGGAAGAAGCAAAGTTAGGAGAGAGAAATACAAAAAATAAAGAAACAACAGTAAAGACTATAAGAAAAAAGGGAATTCAGAAAGGCGGTTTTAGTAAGACTATAAGACTGAGGGAGTAGAAGGAGGAGGTCTTACGTAATGTCTTCTGGGAAGGTCGGTGGGTGGTGCATATAAAAAGATGGCGACTCTTCCGGATTAAAAGGGAAAAAAAATGTTTCGCGCGCCGACATAAAAGCAGTAAAATCGATTTTAGATTCGATTTCAGATATTTTGTTGTGGCATTTATCGAAATCAATTTTCTTGCTATGCATCCGATACAAAAGGGAAAACACATAAGAAATTAGACGCCGGTATGTGCATTCTTCGGCCTATGAGCAGAAAAAGTGTAGTCAAACTGGTAATGTGTGCGTTTAAAAGTAATACTGTTTCACTTCTTGTGAGCTTTTCTTTAAGCAAGCCCGTTGGGGTGTTTCAACCTATGTGCGTTTATATCTGGTTATCGATAGACGTGTATGTGTGTGTGTGTGTGTGTGTGAGAGAGAGAGAGAGAGAGAGAGAGAGAAAAATAGTTTGTGCCTGACGTAGGGCGATTTAAACAATACACTCTGAAGCTGCTGTTAGTAAGTTCATGCCTTAAAAGTTGCCTTTTGATAGACTAATCTGAACTTAGACACAGACACGCACATAGATAGATAGATAGATAGATAGATAGATAGATAGATATTATGAAGAGTAAGATAGGGTTTTTTTAACAGCGAGGTTCGCCCTTTAGAAGGTCCGGAGCCACTCGAGGTAAAGGGTTAAGTTTGGAAGTCATTTGTTTGTATAGAAATGGAAGATAATTCTGAGCTCTAGCTTTGAACAGATTAAGAATTGGTGAAACATCTTGTTGGGATTTGGGTCCACAGGGCAGTGGTTCGCGAAAAGAAGCTGCTCGAGTGGAACTTACTTCTCACCGATGGAATAAGGAGTGAATGTGGGTGGTTTCTTACGATGTAAACGACATGACGTGTTCTTACTATGAAGGTTTGCCTCTGTGCGACCAAGAAATGTAGTTCGTCCGAGCACTTTCCGTGGAAGTAGCGGTAGGGCAGCAAGTTGCTTGCCACATCCCGCCTGTGGGAGAGAGGTTAAAGAGTGGAGAATATTTCGTCACCCACAAGGGCTCGGAGACGCTTTTGAACTATATCAAGGCTAGAGAGGAAGGTCTGGGTAGCTCCCACCCAAATATGACAAAAGTTTTTGGCCTGATCTGACTCTTGTAAAGTTAGAGGATAGCAAGAGGAGCGGTGCAGAGAGCCGGCCATTTTACCCGCGGAACTCGTGCATACGATCCATTCCTAAGGATTTAGGAATGGATCGTATGCACTAGTTCCACTTAAGGTCGGGTGTGTGTTTGAGGTCCAACGGTCTTTCAAGGCACAGTACTTCCGCGAGAGGACCTCTGTTCATCCTGATTGGTGATAGTTCGGGGTCATATTTCTGATGTTGAAATGTAACTAGCTTGGTCTTCGAGGTAGTGAATGTAACAAGCCAATATTTACACCATTGGTTAGTTTGTGCAAGATCGAAGAGAGATCAGTTATCAATCTCTAACCATCGAGTGTTTTAGAGGTGCTTCCGTATATAGTCGTATCATCGGCATAGATGTTTACAAATATGAGTATATTCTTAGACAGCTCATATATGTAGATCTAAAAGTGGGTTGGTCTGAGGAGTGACCCCTGAGGGACGTCTACGTTGACCTCTAGGGTACCTTCAGAGATCTACCTTTTAGGAGGATTTTATGATCGAGAAGACCCTTCCAGTGGTTCCTTAACTGGAGTGCTTGTGTAGTAAGCCTTTGTGCCACACCTTGTCGAAGGCCTTTGAGATATCTAGTGCTATGGTCCTCAAGGTGTGTTTGTCGTCAAGAGCCTCACTGATTCGGACAGTGGTAGTAGTTAGGATGTTGATAGTCGATCAGGTCGACCGAAACCCATATTGCTTGTCGATAAAGAGGTTGTTCGTTCCTAGATGCTTATTGATTATGGCCTCAAAAAGCTTATTGATGATACTGAGGCTTGGAAGGATTTCTCCTTCAAGCAATGGTTGAATATCTTTGCTTGGATTGGAAATAATTCCGGGTTGATATTCTTAAGGACAACCACTGGAATTTTGTCAGGACCAGTGACTTTCTTAGGCTCAAGGCCTTTGATATGTTTAGAGACTTCTCGTGGTGTGATGCTAATATTACTGAGATTGTACTAAGGGATATGTGGGAACTTGAGGAGGGGATGATCATTGTTATCTCACGTTGAGTTAAAATCGAAGATAGAGGCAAAGTTCGCCTTATCTGTCAAGGAAGATATGACCTCGGGGCCATTTATAAATACGACTAAAACTTTTTATATCCAGCTTGCACTAATGTCTTAAGAAAGGCATGAAACCACTTCAAATTGAACCATGTCTCATTGCAAGATATCTTCACAAAAGTTCCCGGAAGACACGAACAAGGAGAGGAAACAACTCTACCAAATGTACGTTATCTGCTCGAGCCATAGAATCTTATTATTGTTAAATCCCATAGTCAGCTTTGACAAGAAATTAATTCTCACACACGTACGCACACATCTATCTATCTATCTATCTATCTATCTATCTATCTATCTATCTATCTATCTATCTATCGCGTTTAAGCATAAAACAGACTGTCACTGCTGAGTGTTGACCTCAATGTCTATTTTATATTTACATATGCTCTATCCCTGATATTGATCACTTTAACAAATAAATATAGCACACCTTAAAATATATTTTTATATATACATATGTTAATCATTTCACCCCAAGAAAGGCTATAAAACTACTGCGACACAAGGAACTACTGAGTATGACAGAATATGAGAAAAGAAAAAATTAGTAAGTAGAGAGAACAATAAAAGAACATGAATTAGTAAGAGAGAAGCTAACAATTGATATTGCATTTACATTTTTGAAGATCAAAGTTGACTGGAAAGCAAGAAGCCGGAAAATATTTCCACAAGTGAGAAGTGCTTCAGCCAGACAAATATATATATATATATATATATATATATATATATATATATATATATGCACGTATATAAATGTCTGCTATTGTGAGATTATAATGTGATCGTGTTATGAATTCGATCTTCGATGTTCCATTACGGTCGGCCGACGTCAGAATAATAAGTAACTGTGGACACATACACAAAAGTCTGAAGATCGCATTTAAGCGTAAAACCTACAGTCACTATGCAGTGACGATTCCAATGCCCACACTGTATAGATAGATAGATAGATAGATAGATAGATAGATAGATAGATAGATAGATAGATAGATAGATATGAACAGACTGAGATAGATCGCCCATCACCTGAAGGGAGACGACACGAAAAAAAAACAAAGAATATATATGATTGTGTTGATATGAGTGAATATATGTATGTGCGTTTGTGTGTGTACGTGCGTGTGTGTACCTACTCTGGTCTACTCTGTTTTCGGTGGACAAATTTAATATCCAACAGACACCAACGGGTTTATAATATATATATATATATATATATATATATATATATATATATATATATATATATATGATAATTTTATTATAATGAGATAATTTTATTTATGGTCCCCTCTTCTCCTGAGAGATTCCAATGCATCTTTAATTAAATACAGTTTTGTCTTTCATTTTGACTTGATGAAACAGTCGCTCTCTTTAAATGTGTCGTCCATAGTTTTTCCACTTTCTCACTATCTTCACATATTTGCACACACGCACGCCCCCCCATATATATATATATATATATATATATATATATATATATATATATATATATATGTATGTATGTGTGTGTGGTATGGTGGTGTATATATATACATCTATATATGTATATATGACGTGCAATGATGCCTTCAAAAAGGATATAT
Source organism: Acanthosepion pharaonis (assembly GCA_903632075.3). Classification (NCBI taxonomy): domain Eukaryota; kingdom Metazoa; phylum Mollusca; class Cephalopoda; order Sepiida; family Sepiidae; genus Acanthosepion; species Acanthosepion pharaonis. The sequence goes on along the minus strand of CAHIKZ030000857.1, from coordinate 771,570 downwards.
GAAATGAATAACTGTCAAAAAGTTTGAGCCAATCGAATCGTTTTAACTACACCAATTATTCTAATATAATTTTACATCATACGCAGATAATGAAAAAATGGTTTTCATATACCAGTGCTCAAAAATTGAAGCAAGTCTATTTTTTATAATACAAATGTTATATTGAAAAAAATTTATATCTTCAAAATCTCAAAATATGTTGAATATTTAGAAGACATTTCAGTGAGTTATTGACAAATGGTGATTTTAAAAGAGATTTTTTTCCTAACCAACAGAATCATACAAGTTTCTCAAGAAAGTCTATCTAACATGCTGCGCACTTCGGAAACGATCTGAGTGGGAGTGGAAATGTTCTTCCTTGCTGACATTCTTTCCCTTTTCTCTTCAGGATCTGACACAACTTGTCATTTGGGTTGAGATCGGGCGATTGTTCAATTCAAAAGAGAACCCAATTTCATTGTCATCAAAGAATTTCCGTCAAGTGGAAAATTTACTTGCGGCTCGGCAGAAAAAAAAATCGAATTTATCTGAGTGTTAGGCAGAGTCTGAATGGAGGAAACATTTCTACTTCACAATAATAAGAATGTACTTTTCACTTGGCATGAAATAAGTATTCACCTCCCGATGATGTGAAACAATTTTAAACAGCAATAAATCCAATTTGTCTAGATTTCTTCACCTTCTAAACGTTTCATCTCTCTTCATAAATTCCAGTAAAGCTGTTAAACGCCCACTCATTAGAGAGGGTAAATGTATAAGACAATTTGGAAAAGGCTCTATTTTGACATGATTCGACAATTTAATTAACCTTATCAGAAAAAAAACATTTCAACACAACTGTCGCTTTCCCACAGACGTAACGTAGCTTCCTCATGACTCTTCTATAAATATTTCCACGGTAATGGTTCTGATGGGTTTGTTGGTATCTCGACTTTACTAATTTGAGTGCGGTACTAGATTGGCAGACAGGTCTTATCATTCCATTGTTGAAATTGGTAGTTGAATCCACAAGTTCTATGCTACCAGTTTCTTCTCGTTGGTGGAAATCTATTCTAATCTTCCTGCTTTCCAGCCAACTACGATCTTTAGAAATTTAAATACAATGTCAATCGCCATCTTGTGACTCCTTGAAACTCGTTCTTTTTATTTTCCTGTTTCGCTCACACACACACAAACACACACACACACACACACACATATATATATATATATATATATAAATTTTCCCTGTTACTCACTAATCCCTTACATTCATGATTGATTCATACATATATATATATATATATATATATATATATATATATATATATATATATATATATATATATATATATAATGCCTTTAAATTCCTTGGGAAGATATCGTAACGGTTTCTGTAACAAGCCAGTATTTTTTTTAAGTGATTTTCTTTTTGTTAGCCTACCGGAATGGATTCAAAGTTGTCCTTCTCCTAGACATCCAAGGCTATAGAACGCAGTCAGTCCTGCTATTTACCTGGGTACGAAGGGGAGAAGGAGGGTTCATACCTTTCCCAAAGGTATTAGCACGTAAGTGAATGTAACGGATTCGACTGGAATTCGAACTCGGCTCTCCGATTCCTCAATCCGAGCTGCTATCCATTACACCACCGTACCTCCTTAAACATCATTTTTAGTGAATACTCCGTTTATTTATTAGAACAGTATTCATTTTCGTTTACCGGCCTGAATTGCTTTGTTACGTTATTGTACTTTGTTTACGTTAGCATAGGGAACTGAGCAGATATGTTTATTTCGAGAGTCGGAGAAAGATCTTTGTTGAAGGCACTATTCAAACTTTGTTTCGTCTGCAATGCGCTCAGTGGCCCGACTGTTCAAAATATGCCCAGACCTAGTGACGATTTACTCTATGGGAACACACGTTGGAAACCTGCCAGAGAGCGCATATATGATTTCTCGAGTATTCAGGCTATCAGAGTAAAATAAGTAGATGTATCCATTAAAAAATAAAGCTTAATATATATATATATATATATATATATATATATATATATATATATATATAGATAGATAGATAGATAGATAGATAGGGATATATATGTATATATAAACAAACTGAATAGATAGATAGATAGATAGATAGATAGATAGATAGATAGATAGATAGATAGATAGGGAGGGATATATATATATATATATAAACAAACTGAATAGATAGAAAGATAGATAGATAGATACATAGATAGATAGATAGATAGATAGATAGATAGATAGATAGATAGATAGATAGGGAGGGATATATATGTATATATAAACAAACTGAATAGATAGATAGATAGATAGATAGATAGATAGATAGATAGATAGATAGATAGATAGATAGATATATATATATATATATATATATATATATATATATGGACAAATGGATAGATAGATAGATAGATAGATAGATAGATAGATAGATAAATAAACTAAATAGATAGATAGATAGATAAATAAATGAATAGATAGATAGATAGATAGATAGATAGATAGATAGGGGAGGGAGGGAGGGATATATATATATATATATATATATATATATATATATATATAAACAAACTGAATAGATAGATAGATAGATAGATCATAGATAGATAGATAGATAGATAGATAGATAGGGAGGGGATATATATATATATATAAACAAACTGGATAGATAGATAGATAGATAGATAGATAGATAGATAGATAGATAGATAGATAGATAGAAAGATGGATAGATATATATATATAAACAAACTGGAATAGATATATATATATAGATAGATAGATAGATAGATAGATAGATAGATAGATAGATAGATAGATGCATGAATCGATGTTCGTGGGCTTATTTTGTTTTTGCGTTTGTTCGTTTTATTTTGTTTCTTTTTTTTTGCCTTGTGAACTAAATAATCCATGTAAATTCGATTTAATTTTTCAAATCAAAAATATTACACATGCTCGGGTTTTCATTTTCAACATTATCTGCTTTAAAAAAACATAATTTAATCACGTAATTCACTGCAAAACCCGTCGGTTCACAAACTATGATAGCAACATTTTTGCTTTTTCGTTGAATATTATTTAATCCCCTTTCCTGTTCCCAACACAACATTATAATTTTTTTGTTTTCTTTTTTTTAAATTGTACGCTGCCAAAAATCGAAAGATTTTTGGACAATGAGCTTAGTATGATTTTCCTTTCTTATCCATCCTTGAACTTGTACCTTGATAGTGTGAAATGGTCACCTTTTGACCAGTAAAGTCCTCATTAAAAAGAATGCTTTTTGAAATTATAAATGTTGTTTGTCTGGATAGGTGTTTCACAATTCTTAATAGCAGGATACCCATCATGACATCATGGCTTCGAAGACTAATCTGTAAATAAGCCTACAGTCCAAAGTTGTTGTTTTGTTTATCAGTTAAGATAACAGCATGAATATTTATATGTTCAAGGGACAGTCAAAGAATGACATCTTTGACAAGCGTGTCTTTATCTTCATAAATATTGATGTGTTGATATGTGTAACGGAGCATTATAGAAATAGTAAATTTATATACTTTATTTTGAAGTAAAACTAATTTAATAAAAAATAAACTTGTATTTAACACTAAATTCTATGAAACATTTATCTACACTAGTAAAATAACTCATAATAAACCATTTTAAAATATTTGTTATTTTTTGTGTGGACCCCAGTAATTTTACATGGGCCACCAGGTTCCATATGAATCCTGGTTGGTAACCACAGACATAGTACAACTAGCAATGTAAAAGTATCACTTTATTAAAATCGACCATATTCATCAAGTGCCAAGTCGACTATAAATGCGATCACCATTCTTCGACTGCTCAGCTTTTTTGTTTTTGATTCTTTAGTTCATCGTTACTGAGGTTCGGGGATCATGGAAAATTGTTACGATTTTGAATTCAGAGTTGTCTTTTTCTAGACCGGTTGCCAACCAAGGCTATGGAATTCAGTCTTCCCTGCTATTTAACCCATAACCGAGGGGAGGAGAGATAGATTCATGCCTTTTTCAAGGGTATGTGCGCGTAAGTGAATATAATGAACTCGACTGGATTTCGATCTCGGCTCTCCGATTTCTCATTTACAAGCCGCTATTCATTACACCACACATACATCCTTCACTGCTCAACAGTGAATCAAATATGTGCAAGTTATGCTTACTGAAAACAAAAGGTTATGCAATCCACAGCCTCACGGATTTAGCAATTACATTTCAATACGTCAAGTTTATGATGTATCAAATCTGCCAACAAGTTACCTTTTTTTTTCTCCCACACACTCATCTCTCTCTCTCTCTCTCTCTCTCTCTCTCTCTCTCTCTCTCTCTCTCTCTCTGTGTGTGCGTATGTGTATATCTGTGTGTGTAATGAAATGATTATGTCGGTTAAATGTTAATCCGATTCTTGAATCTTCATTACTTAAAATTTTATTCCCGAGCGAAACTGTGGTGCGAGCCCCCACAACGTCGTTCAATATGTGGAATTTACATTCTCTACCTACGATGTTTGAGAGACTACCCAACTGTTTCTCTAGGGTAATCGTTCATTTCCTGCGCGCGCACGTCAGTTGCGACATTGCTCACAGGTGTGCTGCTCGTGGTCACCACTGACAGCAGATAAATCAGCTGGGAATCACCTCAAGGTGTAAAAATAACAATTCCCTTCATGACGTAGGCGATAATGGCTCTCTACGTATCCTGTTTCTTTATTAACTGCGATCTGCCATGAATTCTCGGGAACGATAGTGAAGTGATTTCCCGCTGCCTTCTCCACGGTTGAGAATCCAAATTTTTCGAGCTCTTAGATTCTAAAGCTACAGAGTCAAGTTACCCTGCTACTTAACCTGTAGTTGTTGGGAGAAAAAGCGGATTCATACCTTAATCAAGGGCATCGAGGCGAAAGTGTACGCTACAGGAGACCCTGAAATTTGAACTTGGCCCACCGATTTCACTTCCAGCGACGATATCCGTTACCATACACGCACATCCCTAAATTTAGTTTACTCTTCAATTTAGCAGAATTCTTATATAGGTCAAAATTGTCATTGTACTTCAAAGTGATGCAATGCTTGAGAGCCCAGTTGATTCTGTTATTTAACCCATAGCATAGTGGGAGGGGAGACGGGTTCATTCTTTTTCCAATTATCTTTGTGCGAAAGTGAACGTAGAAGGCTTGAATGGAATTTGAACCCAGCACGCCGATTTCCCTTTCTTAATATATATTGAGTGCATGGAAGCAGCTTGTATTCATTCGTGTTTTATTAGAGATAACAGAGAAGTTCATATTATATTTTTAAATTTTGTTTTTTAGTTGATTAATTTCCGCATCTTCGAATTAAAAGTGTGAAAGAATTACCCCAGTCCATGGCAGTTCATGTAAAGCTTCGAACTTTCGTCTGGCTTCATTTATTTTCAAGAATCAAATTTGATTGGATAATTGCTAGCATCCCTGTTAAAAACAACCAATAATCGACAAAATCAGTTATAATTTCGGAACACTCATTCTAAAATCTATTTAAATGCTCAGAACATTGAAAATTAAAAAATTAACTTTACGTTCACATGACATCGCGTACATTTCGAATTTAAAATTAACTTACGCGTCTAACAGCGAAAATTCGAGATGCAAAGTCAGCAAAGTCTGCAAAGACATGCTAAAAATCAGCAAAAAATACTTGATTTTTTTCATAAGGACTGAAACCAGTCTGAAGCTGGAAGCTTTAACTGGGTGCATACGGATTATGCACAGTTGTTTCACACTGCAAAGATACGGAAATTGATCTATTTTAATCAAACGTATATATATCAAGCGTCCTACGAGACTGGCATCCCGCTCTCACCCTTTCACTGTTGAAAGTGTTAAATGTAGCCGTCTCTTCTACTCCAATAGCTTCATATCTCGCACCTCTCGCATGTGAAACTCCCTTCCCTGTTCCTGTTTCCCCGATAGCTATAATCTCCAACTATTCAAATGTAATGTCAATCGACATCTCCAGTTGCCTTGATCTATCCACTATCCTTCTCTTCATCCTTTCCTCTATCATTCCTACCTACTCTCGCTCCAAATCCTCTGTGACCCCTTGCGTGCTAGTGGCTTCCCGCCTTTGGGGTGAAATGCTTAAAAAAATATATATACGTCAATTGAAAGTATTTCGCAAACATTTTCCGAAAAGGGGTCTATAACTGTTCTTACGCGTTAACTCAAGTCCACTCGTTTCCCGATACTGGAAAAGATTATGGCATTAAATATGGAGATTCGCCTCATCCTCCTCATTCTTCTGACTTCACACCATCTGGCTATCATCTTTTTAGGTCAATGCAACATTTTTAAGAAGGAAAACAGAGTATTAATTGTGAAGAGGATAAAACTAATACTGTGTGTTTCTTTGCGTCGAAACCTGAAAAATTCTACCTCCGATAGATCAAGAATTTATGGTATCAATAATATGTAAATATCATCTTCATTAAATATGTCGTTTACGACCAAAGAAGCATTTCTTTTCCATCTTAAAATGTTGAATAACATTTCCAAACCAATGTAATATATACTGTGTGCAAGATAGATAGATAGATAGATAGATAGATAGATAGATAGATAGAAACGGAATGAATAGACCAAAAGAGATACAGAGACGTGAACAGACTGTTATAGATAGATAGATAGATAGATAGATAGATAGATAGATAGATAGATAGATAGATATGAACTGTGTCTATAGTGAGAACTCTCTTCTCCTTTTCCATTTTGAAATCATTTTCTTGTTGCTCTCAGTGGATAGCAAGCAAGTATCATTCAATTCCGTCTTTAAAAAATAAATAAATAAAAACTTTTCCTTGAATAAAACTTTCATATCGATTGATTGATTGGTTTCACTTAACGGTTTGGTCGTAACATTCGGGTTTTAGTTGGCGGTGACCTCGGCTGAGTAATTTCTATTAAGTAGAAAATATTTACGCGGGTCTTTCCAAACTGCATCCGGAAAATTCAAATGGCCATTTCTGATGTTTATTCCACATGACTTGTCAAAGGATGCCAGCGAAAGAAGCAATTTCAAAACGAGTCTCACAATTCCCGGCAGAGAGAATATTGGCGTCGTACAACGGATAAGATTCCAAATAAAGTAACATATTTGAATATAAATAATGTAAAATTGTTATTATCTCTTACAATGTTCTTCTCTCTGTTTACTTCAGTCTTTTGCTATCTGAGTAAGTCATAATAACAATGTTTAACTACTTAATGCGCGAATTGTTCATTTTTAAATGCTGAAGCAATACTGTACTTCAGTAGCAAATGTTGTCCAACATTTATAAATTTTAATAGGTTCAAGTAGCGATGAATACAATTTGTATGAAATATCAAATTTAAAATAAAATCTTTAATTTAAAATAAAGTTACGGTCATAGAATATATGATTGTCAGCAAATCGGGCAGTCCAGTAATCAAGCTACAAATTGGAGGCGTCAAACTCAAGCCAGTAGAGAAATTTAATTATCTGGGAAATGTAATAACAGTCGATTGAAAATGTAACACCGAAATACGAAGGGGCATTCGAATTCGAATAGCGAAAGACGTCTTCCAAAAGTTAAGCAAAGTATTAAGAAAGACGAAAAGCTCGTTGGAAACGAAGATAAGACTGCTCAACTGATGTAATATCAATCCATCTTTAAGACAAAGAATGTTGGACAATTTTTGCCCAATACAACAAAGATATGGTTCTTCAGAAGGATGATGAGAATACCATGGAAAGGGCATTGGTGCAAAGAGAGAGTTTTAAAGAGAATAATGTCTATATTTCTGAGATGAGGTATTGTAATTATTTACACTATTTACATCGTTGTCACTGTTGTCCTCATCTTTATTGCCATATTCACGACGTTACGCCAGTTGTAGGCTCCTACCTTTGTCAGGTGACATACATTAGAGTTTCGAGTCGAACCTTTTATTTAATCCACTAGTGTAGATTGTTCTAATTCTGCGTGCCATGCCTTTTTGGGGATATCTCAGTTTCAGTTAATTCCCTTTAGTAATTCAACTCCCTATGTTTTTGTTCCCTCTTTTGTGGCCAGGTACTGAACTTACAAGTCTTTCGGTCCAGTCACTTGTTGAATTAGTCAACCAAAGCTTTTATTCACTCGGACATTTATTATATAATGTATGTCTATATTACCTGACTTTGTAGATAGACTAAACAAAGTGGAATATATGATAGAATTTACTTACGAAATAGAAACAATCAATAAATTACTTTTTTTAAATATTATGTTACACTGCAGTGTTAATGACCTAAAATAAGTCTCCATCTCAAATCATCGAATAAAAATGACCTCATAAATTTCTATTCTCACCATTACAAAATAAATTTCGGAATACTTATCAAATCTTATTTAAGAGAACTCAGTATTTGTAGCCCTCAATATTTACTTGATGAGGAGAAATACATTGAAAATACTTTTAAGCACCTTCAGTCAAAACATCTTTAAATTTAAAAGATTAAAATTTCAGCGTTCCCTCATCATCAGCGTTTCCTGTCAATTATAACTGATGTTAGCGTCTCATAAACACGTTAATAACTTTATTTTCGAAAAAATTATTTTTATGATTTTTTTTTATTTCGGGAGAATATTGCAATAAAGATTGTATATTTTTAAACAATACATGTTCGACTTAATGCAGTTTTGATTAAAAGAGGGCGTAATTTATTAAGGCGAAATTATATTGAAAGTGTACTAATTTCGAAATCTTCTACTATATAATTACGTACAGAATCATACAACATATCTCCCTCACTTACAAAATACAATGTGATATTATTAAAGATAATAATAATAAGGCGGTAAAATGTTAACATCTAAATATATCGGACGTCTACATTTAAATTTTAAATCTGGGCGTTTTTGTATCTTCAACGTTTGGATGTAAACGGTAACTGGAGTTTGTAGTATTTCTCCCACCATCTTTTTTCTATCTTTTTATATATGACTGTTTCCATCAATAAAACTGTAATAAATCTGAAGAAGTTCCTTCTCGAAACGAAACGTGTCATTAAGTTGTATTTTTTTCAATTTTGTCAGTGTTGTTCTTATGGCATGTTTTAAAAAATATGTTTGATAAAGTTTTTCTGTGTGATTACGCATAATTATCTATTAAGAATATTAAGTTTTTTGCTGACTCATGAAGTTTTCGTATCTCAAGTTCCGCTTGCCGCTTGAGTTTTAGCACAAACGAGAATACAAAAAGCAGCAAAAAAATATCGTGCGCGTTATTTTCAAGAAATTCAGCAAATTACGTCGAATATAAAGGGGGGCACCTGGTGATCAACTAAATATCTTGGATATCATTTGACATTGTTGTATTCCTTGTCATATAATAGCCTGTCGTTGCCAGCCTACTCAAATACCGCCAAATAGGCGATGCTGCAAACGGTCGTCTCACATTAACCGAAACTCCGTTATCGGCCCACTGATTGCGTGACTAGCAAAGGCCTTCAGCTATCAAGTTATTCTTTAGTGAATGTCTCCAAACAATTAGTATACGTGGGATGAGACCTGGTGGGGGCAGAAGCAACAGATGATGTTATACGATATCCACGGTAAGGTTTTTGCTAGCAAAATATTGTCAAGCCAGAATAATATATTTCTTGTACTTTCTCATACATTCTCGTGCCTGCTTAGTTTGGTACAATGCCACAATAGTGAAGAATATGGATCGAAATCGCAGGCAAAGACTTGCAAAATTTGCTTTGAAACAATTATATTTCGGCTTTTATTGATTTTAGAGTTTATAATATTTTACAGTAGTTTTCATTTTCGATAATCTTTTCAAGAGCAATTTGCGGATCAGGATAGAAAAATTATGCGACATATTTTAACTTGGATATTTCTACTTAGAGGAGTAATGACTTCTTAACAAAAATTAGCGACTGTATATATATATATATATATATATATATATATATATATATATAAACCATGAAATATTAGTGTTTGAGCCTCGGTCATTGACGTGTTTCTTCGAAGAATAGGTACGTAAAAATTCGCCTTGACCTCTACCGGGCGCTGATAGCTCAGGGGTAAAATCTCTGACTGATGAGCATTGATATAGCGAAACAGTTTGTCTGTGGATGATAGATAGATAGATAGATAGATAGATAGATAGATAGATAGATATGACGATATATATATATATATATATATATATATATATATATATATATAATGAATACCAGATCCGGTAATAATATATTGAATATCAGATCTGCGCACATACAATGATTAACAGATCTGATAATTAATGCCACATCTGCTCACATATAACGATTACCAGATCTGGCATATATTTGATGACCATAGATCCAACCTTTCCTAAGAGAAAGATAAAACAGCAAGCCCAACACAAATTCATAGAATGGTGATTCTTATTCTAAGAATCGTTAAATAAAACATATAGTAAAAGTTACCTCTGCGACACATCGGCTTCAAATCCAAACTGGTCGGGGAAAGTCAATACAAATATTTAGCATGTATTAAGTCAATAGCAATGGCTTACCAGATTGTCATGTTAATCATCTCTCTACGTCTGCTTATCTAGAAAACAACATTTCCTAAAAGATATGTCTCCCAAATAGATTGGCACTCTACTATCTTCCAGAAAGAAAAACAAACTTGGACAGTATAAAATTTGTATTAACTTTGAATTTTCACCCAATACAATGCTCAAGAGCCACTAATTGTTGAGAGATAGAGTCAAATAATGCTGAATGACGAGTGACCTTTACTTGAAGAGGTCATGTTCGAAGTATTCGGGGAAGCACCCATGTGGGAGTCTTTTTGAGAAAGTGATACTTCTTAGGGAAAATTCTTCTTATATTAGAAACACTGGGGTGAGTAACGCATAATAATTCAGGTAGGGTTCAGTCAGAAACAACTTTAGGTTCGGTAAGCACGTCCGCTCAGGCGGTCTCTGATTGAGGGTGTAGCCAGGGCCTTCTAATATAACACCAAAATCGCGTTGGCTATATCAGTCTACAAACCTAATAAAAAGAACCCTTTCTCGAAACCTGGTATATGCTTTTCCAATCATCATCATCATCATCATCATCAGTTGTCCCATGCATGGGCGTAGTCGTAGGGTTACTGCGCAGTGGAGTACCTGACCAGTTCCCACCACACACACACACACACACACACACACACACACACACACACACACACACATATCTGGGTTTAAAGTCGAAGAGGTATTGAATTCAGTCTAAAAAGCTCTCCGTACTGGCTGCATAGAGTATGTCCTATTGTGCAAGAAAGATGATCCGCCCTTTGACAGCCCTTGTTTTTAATCTTACTGGGTGCCTAACCACTCTCCTCACCAGAAAAGTCTAGTAGCGAAACTGGTTTTAAAAGGCCATGTTAATTTACAAAGATGAAACGTACATGCTAACTGCACCTATCATTTAATATCAAAATCCATGAGATCTATGCCTTATATAGCATCAGGATATTTATTATTATTATTATTATTATTATTATTATTATTTATTTAGATTTCTATTGTATACTTCCGGGTCCCAATCAGAGACCTCAGGTCATAAATGTAATCATGACATTTTCACTCAGCAGAGAAATTTTGAAAAAAATAAGTGACAACCTAAAACCACACACATTTAACATAAAGCTCCTTGTAAAGTGTGAGCTGTACTTGAATACATTTTTTGTATTTCTTTAAGGCATAGGCTACCATACTATTTTTTTATTATTTCCTTTGATTTCTGGTGTATACTCATTTCTTTCTGGGTCCCAACCTCAAACCTAAGTTCAGAAATGGCATCACGACATTTTCACTGAGCATTTTTTTAAAAACAAAAACAAGATCGCACACATTTACATAGATAAAGCCCTTCGTAAATGTAATCTATACTTGTGAGTAGAATCTTTTGTATTTCTTTAATTTCCCTTCAATCAATCTGAGGGTTCCAATTACAACTGAAATTATTGATGTCCTCATATGCCACATTATTTTTTAGATTTCGATTTCAAGGTCCTTGTACTTTGATAGTTTTTTGAAGATCTTCAAAGATACATTGCAGTTTGCAGGGACTGCCATGTCAGTAAGAAGGCATATTCTGTTTTCGTGGTCTCTGATCACGATGTTTGGACGATGAGTTTTGATTGTTCTGTCTGTGTGTATTGTAAAGTCCCATCAAATTGTTACAGGTCCTGTATTTGTAAGCGAGTCTGGGTGGTATTCTTGCAATTTCCTTTCCGTAAAAGTTGCGTATTTTTCAATGCAGATATTGGCCCACTTTGTCATGTCGGGTTTTATATTCAGTGGATGCCAATACGTTACAACCAGATACAAGATGATCAATTGTTTCTGGATATTTATCACAGAATCTACATTTCGGGCTAACACAATTTTTCAGTATGTGTGCTTTCAGTGTTGTTGTTGTTGTTGTTTGAAAACACAACCGAACTCGATTACCCTTGCTTAACCGATACCACCTATTTTATACCATGATATTCCCCTTCTTCTATTTCCGGTATAGTTAAACTAACAGATATTTGACTTAGCTAACATAACGCACATAGTAAATTAATATAGACTTATACTTCTATTCTGTATCAAACCCCTTAGTAAAAATTTTAAAAGTTTCAATTTTCAAAGACTAACATCCTAAAAACAACCATTTGTGGATGGTTGTATTTTCTTTTCTTTTTTTGCAGCATATCAACCTCTGTGAATTATTTAATGTAAATATTTTGTGCACAATTCCATACAAGTCCTACAAATTAACCCATAACTGCGGGAGAAGAGGTGGATTCATATTTTTCCCAAGGATATTTACGCGTAGACGAATATAATGAAACCAAGCGGAAATGAAATTCGTCTCTCCGATTAACACTTCCGAGCCATTATCCATTACACCACACGCATATCGAAGCTTACAGCAACGGGTATTCCCAAGCCGTCACCCATCTAGGTACTGGCTATGTTCGACGTTGCTTAACTTCGGTGATCGCACGGGAACCGATGTTTCAACGTTTCGTGGCCGTAAGCACTCCCATTAGTAAATGTAATAACCGTAGATTTTTCTGCCTTTCATTTTTGCAATGACGGACGAAAATGATATTTGAAAGACATTTGCGGAACTATAGTAAAATATGGGTAAAAATTATATCTAATATGCGTATAACAGCATATCTGTGAATTTGTCCGCAATTACGAAAATATATGTGCATGATTAGTGTACCATTGAATGAAGGAATGAGTTAAGAAAAGGCGATTCAAAAAATCTTACGATTGTTATTTGTTTAGATCTTGGGAAGTAGGCCAGACCTTAAACTCTACAATGTCTCATCGTATAATTATTATGACAGAACTTGAAATTTGAAAAATAGAGTTAATTCTGACTTACAAAGAACGGTGGACAATTTCAATCTATGACTTGAGCTGGTTTTGTACGAGCTTGAGCGACCAGTATAGCCGTAGATTGGCACGATGTTATTATCTGAATTTTGATCTGAAATTTTCACTATGTAATGTCCGATCTATGCAAAAAATATTCACTACTGAATTATTAACACCGACAAGGAAAGAGACAATGTTGAAAAATGAATATTTATGTAAAATAAATATTTTTCATATAACTTATTGATGTACAGCCATATTCATTACCTGATTAAAAAGGAAGGTGATTTTGTTGAAAAATTAAATACCTTATTGGTATACCTAAGTATGTGTTATGTTATGATCATTGTGGAAAATTGTTTAATTATCTAAAACCAACTTATGTTATTTTTTTATTTATTTTGTTCATTTTTACTTATTTACTTGTCAATTATTCCAAAATTTTATGATTCTTAAATTAAATAATTATTTTCTTTTTTATTTATTTGTTCATTTATTTTGGGTTATTTTATTTATTTATATGTCAAGTAACTCAAAATTTTACGACTCTTAAATTAATTATTTAAATTTATTAGTTTTATTTTTATTATTCATTTATACTTTTTTTATTTATATGCATGTCAAGAATCTTAAAATATTATGATTAATTTATTTATATTTATTCCTTTACTAGTCAAGTAACGGAAAATCATATGATCCTGACATTAAATATGCTAAGTCCATATATCGGGCAAAATTTCGATTGTTATCTTCAGAGACTCGCATGTTTATTTTGTATCTTTTACGTTGTTTATTAATAAAAATCCACTCTTTAATCGAAACAAGATTATTAAGATTATTATTGTTATTGTTATTGTTATTGTTATTATTATCATTATTATTATTATTATTATTGATCAGATTGATGTTATATAATAGAGGTTAGAAAACTTCTGATTCAATCAAAATGCACGAGTTATTCGTTTCGCATCTTTCCTTTCTGGACAAAGCGTTTCATCAACTTGAATAAATAAATAAAATTTGATCGGGTAAAGGGCAAACTTTCTGTTTCTGTTGTTTTCTTTCGTTTCAATCGCTCAGCAATGTAACTGTCAAAGAAAATTAGCTGTTGTTAGCTATTCTCTACTTCACAGCAAGGATTATTGATTCAATCAAATGCACAGCGATGTTAGTCGCGCTTTCAAGGTGTCGGTATTCTTGAGGAAAATGAGGTCAGTGTCTGAAATATAAAAAAGGTGGATTCCGAAGCTCAGCGTCCGGCTGGCTTTCTTGTTGAAATTTTTTTTTTCTATTTTCTTATGCTCTGAAGCGGGCAGAGACGTTCGATTATCGATTTTGATTATTAAAAGCAAAAATCAAACGCAGATTCAAACCTGGAGTATGGAATTGACGTCATTTTTTTCGGAGGAATCCCAGATTATGGGTCAGTATTCACAATGAGGTTTATGAAAGAAAGAAAGAAAGAAAGAAAGAAAGAAAGAAAGAAAGAATGAAGGAAAGAAAAAAGGGAAGGCGGAAAGAAAAAACAGAGAAAAGGAAAGAAATTAGAAAGTAGCAGAAAAAATTAAAAGAAAGAAAGAGGAAAATGCCGACTTTAATTTCTTTAATCATTTCACCCCTATCAAGGCGAAAAAGCCACGAAGACGCAAAAAGTGAAAGAAACCGAGAAAAAGTTGTTGAGAAGAGAGAAAAGTAAAAGAAAATATTTCAAAGAGACAGAAAATGACGATTGACATTGCATTAAAAAAATTAAGATTGTAATTGACAGTAAAGCATGAAAGCGGAAGAAAGTTCCGCAGACAAGAACTGTAGAAGAAGAAATTATTAGAACTTATAATTACATTTAGCATTTTCATCAGTAAAATGATGAGACCTAACTGCCAATCTAGTACTGCACTTAAATTCGTAAAGGCGAGGTATCAAAGAAGAAAGCTCATCAGAACAAGTGCCATGAAAATATTTATAGAAAAGCCACAGGGATGCTACGTTACGGGAAAGTGATTGGCGCCATCGTTTAGGAAATAGATGTACGTTTTTATGCAATGCATATAATATCAGTAACTATATGCTGCATAGTGTTATCTCCCTTACTCTTTTGACGATAGTTAATGGTATCTATCATGACAACGGCTGGATACTGAGTGGTGTTTACAAAGCCATCATGTGAAAAGACCGATATCGTGAAAATAATTTTAAAATTATATTTGAAAGTCATTTTGACGGCATGGGTAAAGTACTAATAGTATGTTAAAATAGACAATTTTAATATACGAAAAATTGTCAATGATGAATGCGCTTAGTAATTCAAAGATAGTTGGTAATCCACAGATCAGGAATCGAAAAGATTTACAGGGTTGACACCGAACGTTCTGGTCTCTCCAAATATACTTTTTGAAACCAATCATTTTTCAGCTTTTAAGTCATCATCATCTGTGTACCGTGTTCTTTCAGAGCGTGGGCGACTGTGGCTCTCCACAACTTCCTATCTTTTGTAGCTCTTACTAAAGTTTGTAATTTCACCATCTCTCACACTCTCTGTTCAGTTGTTCATTTACAAAAGTTTGTTATGCAAGCTATTCGCCGTTTTTTTCTGTTCCTCTTAATTTCAACCCGAGTGTCAAATTCACCAAACCCACCTTCATTATTATGTGTTCCAGAAATTTCGACTGCATCCGTTTTGTTTCTGCTTTCGTTAAAAATTTCTCGTTAATCACATTTTCATTTCATGGTATTTTCAACCTCCTTCTGTAGAACCAGATTTCTGTTGGTTCAAGTCTGTTCTTCATCTGTGAAGAGATTATCCAATACTCACTGCTATATAGAGGATGGATATTATATAACAGTTCATCACTCGCTTCGTTGTTTCTAACGACATTTTCCTGTTTCTTAATACTTTTCTTAGCTTTTGGAAGGCATCTTTCGCTATTCCAATGCACCTTCGGATTTTGGTGTCACATTTTCGATCCTCTGTTAAAACACTACCTAGATATGTAAATTTAATACTTGCTTCATTCTTGCATATCCAGCTCTGTGTGTGTGTGTGTGTGTGTGTGTGTGTGTGTGTGTGTGTGTGTGTGTGTGTGCTCTAAAAAGTGCAGTTTCGAACAACAGGCAAGTGATGTTCTTTTTTTCCCATCGTGTTAAAGGTGTATAGGAACTGTCCGAAATTCATGTTAGTCCTTAAGATTCCGAGGTTTCGACTAGTTTCAGTCATCATCAAGAACGAACGAAATTCAAAATCCAATTAATAACAGTTTATGTCTTCAAAATGATATTGAGTTTCAAACTTTTAAATATTTGCGAAATCACGCTAATGTAGTGTTATTTCTAATTTTTACAAGTTTACGATGTCGTGTGAACAAAACGTCGCGTGGATTCTGACTAAAAGTCTTATATAGGCAGGCACGGTGGTGTAGTGGATAACGGCTCGGATTGAGGAATCGGAATTCGAATTCCAGTCGAATTCATTACATTCACATACGTGCTAAAGGTATTAATCTTCTTCTTCTCCCTCTAGCTATGGCTAAATAGTAGGACAGACGTCTTTCATGCATCTGTCATTGAAAACAGCTGACAAGGAAGATTTAATTAATCTTATATTGAGTTTTTCCAGGAATTTAACATTTTTTCGTTTTTAAAAACAAATGAACTATATCGAACACACCCCTACTTCACTAAGTAGACGTCTGACATGCCACCTCTCACAGTAGAGTGTGTTTAATAACTGTTGGAAAGACTCAATAAAAGATTAATTAAATCTTCCTTGTTGGCCGTTTTCAATGAAATACACACACACACATATCATATTCTATAAAGTATTTAACATTATAGAACGCCTAATTCAGAAATATGAATGATTTCTCCATTATTGAATACTATGCTTAATACGGACAGCTCCCAATTTGTAATCTTTGTTTATTGCTTGTACAACTTCTATTAAGTATCATTAAATTCAAGTTATCTACATAAGTCCAATGTTGTTTACAAAGTCAGTTGCCCTATTGGGGCGTGTATCTCTGAAAATAGCAAAAAAGCCTGTCTATATTTCTGAGATGAGGTATTATGTACAGTATTTACATTAGTCGGACTATTGTCCTCATCTTTGTCGCCATATTTGTCACAACGTTTCGGCCGTTCAGTTCGAAATTCCAACCACCTGAAGAAGGCCGGAGCGTACAACGGCCGAAACGTTGTGATAAATATGGCGACAAAGATGAGGACAATAATCCGACTAATGTAAATACTGTAGCAAAAAAGCATCTTATATATGACATGTAACTTCCACTATTTCTCATAGACTCACTTGTCATAATTCTAACCAAAGTGTTATATGATACATAAACGCAAACATTACAACAATACAAGACAACTACTTGTAAATAGCACAATAACTCGCAGTAAAATATATTTTAAACAAAGATTGCTAATATAAAATGTGGACATTTCCTATACGGAAATTAATCCAGCAATAATAAAAATCGATCCAAAACATAATAAGCATAATTTGTCTGTTATCTTCAACAGACTTATTTGAATGGACATTTTCTGTCAAGATCCACCCAATTTAAATTACACGATCCCGGAACTCACAATATTATATCATATAACCTTTTGTTTTTGTCAAAAATATCCGTCGAACAATGTATTCCTGGAAGATAGTGCTTTTAAGGACAACAGTCTTTGTAATTAAAGTGCTGATCAAGTGAGAGAATATTTTAATAGCAACAAATAAAATAGAATGGTCACTTATCTGTCTTACTCTGAGTTTTGCAATTCGTCAAGGCGTTTGATAATAAACTTGAATTTCTTTACAGAAATCATATTTTTTCTGAAAAGACGTTTCTTAATGTTCCCTAAGATAATGTTGTTTTTTTTATGTCGACTGATTTTAAATTTGTTTTTTCTTAAAGGCGTTATTGCATGACGTAATCTAATTTGAAATTGTATTCTTATGTGTAGTAGATATTTTTTATATAATCAAGGTATTTCCATTATGTATAAACAGGTGTGTACAATAATCAAGCGAATTGTTGTAGTGAGGTGTTCTAACTATTTATAGTCTGTGGGATAGACATATTTGACTATGTATTTGTCGATTGCTTTCGTTATATTTAGGTTATGTTATTATCATGATTTTAAATGCATACATACATACATACATAATCAAAACACACACACATATATATATATATAGAGAGAGAGAAAGATAAATCATTAATTTTTATTCATTAATTTTTAATCCAAGCAAGGCGATAAAGCTACTAAGACGCAAGTGGTCACTGAGGACGATAAGAGTGAAGGCAAACTCAGAACGTTATTGTGGAGAGAGGACAAAAAAACCCCCAAAAAAAACAGAATTCCAGGAGGCAGAAGAGGACGACTGATGTTGCATTTAATTTTTTTCTAGATTATAATTTACAGGAAAGCTAGAAAAGGAAAAAGATATCCAAAGTCGAGGTGCGAGAAAAGAAACTAATGCATAGAAAATATGGTTACATTCAGAAAGTTTCAGTAGTAAAATTATGAAACCTAGTTACCAATCTAGTAGATAAATGACGCAGCTACTCGAATCCGAGGATGTCAGTCTACTAGGGAGGCTAGTCCTGTCCCCATTGCAGGCGCCTGCTCAGAAAAAATTGTGTTTTTTTCGACATCCACAGAGCTCACCTGTGGTTTATACTGAAACTATTCAGATCGGACCTTAGTTTCAGTTTCTGGGAGAGAGCACGTTATCTAGCGTGATCAACAGTCTGAACAAGGCTAGCACGGTCAATCCCTCGGTCACTTGTGACTTCATGTTAGCACAACCACCGACGACTCCCAAGGGTTCCGTCTACTCAATTTCATTCACAAGGCTTGGACCAACCCGTGGTATGGTTTTCAGACACTTTTCAAAGTGGGATCGCCTCCTCCAGACCGAAAATATCAAGAAACCATCTCCTGACAAATTGACCATGGTTAGATTCGAACCCTGGTCTCATGGTCAGAAAGCGAACGTTCTAACTACTTCACTTAAATTCATGAAATCGAGGTATCAAAAAGGAAGGCCCATCAGAACAATTACCAAGAAAATATTCGTAGAAAATCTACAGGGAAGCTATGTTAGAAGGGGCCATTCCTTTCAGATTGACAGGGGAGGAGAATTTTCTTTTCCCTGTCGAAGTAGGTGCTGCAGGTGTAGTATCTGTTCCGTGCCAGAGACATTCTCTCCTCCCTTGCGTTCTCATTACTGTTGCGTAAAATGTGTTACGTAGCGGTGTTATGGCCGGCTATGACTAGCTCAGAGAAACTATGACCAGCTTAGACAAGCGGCCCCAGTGGAAACACTCGAATCCCCACGTTAAAAAGCGACCTTATGTCAAAAACTGTGTCAGTGGGGGTGTTAAAGTAAATCTCGGGAAGCTACGTTAGAGTGGTGAGAAAGTGAGTGAAGCCGAGTTGTTAAGTCGAAACTAATAATATTGCAGATTCTTTTTTGATTTTGTCCAGCATCTCAAGATATGTAGCAGAGACAACTACACCAGATGTGATAAGAATATTTAATGTAGAGACGAATGGTAGATTTTAAAGGTGCTAGATAGTTTCGGGCGAGAGAATTTGTCAAGAAGGACACAATGTACCAACTTTTTTAGCATTACACTTAGCAGTTGCCTCGATATAATCATTCAAAAACAAAAAGATAACTGGTATAGTATACCGTCAATATTTATGCTATGCATCGTGGACAAGACAACCAGCACTTAATTAATCTAATAGAGATGCTAGAATAAGAAAAGCGACTAAAGTTCTAATTTTTTTCTACGGGTTTCACTGACTCGTGTAACATTTAGTCGTTCCCAAGATGCTTTAGAAATTTTTAGAGAAAAGGACTTCCGTGTCCCCTTTTTAGAGAAACAGACTTCCGTGTCCCCCTCCTCCCTAATGATGTCATGCCCGGTCCAATGACGGATTGCCAGACCTGTCTCCGTTACACAAAATTACTTTATGTGTTCCACTCTCGGTTGAGACGTTTAGATGAGAAAGCAGTGAGGCGTAAGATGCGGATAGAAAGACTCTGTCTTTTCTACAAATATTTTCATGGCAACTGCTCTGATGAGTTATTTTCACTGGTGCCCAAACTGCATAAATTTAAGCGTACTACTAGGTTGGTATCCCGGTCCCACCCTTTCACTGTAGAAGCATTAAATGTAACCGCCTCTTCTACTCCAACAGCTTCTTCTTTCGCACTTCCCAACAGTGGAACTCCTTTCCTTTTACTTGCTTCCCTGATAACTATAATCTTTAAATATTCAAATATAATGTCAATCGACATCTTCTGATGCGTTGATCTTAATCCCCATCCCTCCATTTATCCTTTCCTCAAACACCCTCTCTTTACTCTTACTTTCACTTTCTGTTACCCCTTGCGTGACAGTGACACTCCTGCCTTGCTTGGGGTGATAGATTTTTTTTTTTAAAAAAACTTTCGCCAAATGTCAAAAAGCCTACACAGCTAGACAAATTTCTTAACTCACAAGACATCGACCATTCGCCGAAAGATCAACACACTGTCGAATAAGAAGTATGAGGTTCTATTCATAGTCTTGGTGGGATCAGAAGAAAGGGGAACCCAGTAAAAATCTCTTTCTGTCTTCTTAGTTGAAAGCATACAAAGGGAGTCTTTCTCCCTCTCTCTTAGCTTTCCAACGACAGAACAAATCACCTCCACACTGTCTTGATTCTTGTTCGCGTCGGTGTGCACAAAAACTGGAAAATGACCGATGAACGTTCTCAAGGAAACGGGAGGTGAAAATATCGCCAAGGCGAGAAATGAAAATCGATTCCTCTTTCCAATATATTTGGTTATTTTATCCAGGCATTTATTTGCAAGATAAGTAAATAGATTTCACTTGAGAAAACTCCCGCAATTTCTATCACAACAGACTAACGGATCATCTCTTACCTTCGGCCAAAAAAAGACTTTCTCCTGCCACCCTTCTTCTC
Organism: Acanthosepion pharaonis; assembly: GCA_903632075.3. Taxonomy (NCBI): domain Eukaryota; kingdom Metazoa; phylum Mollusca; class Cephalopoda; order Sepiida; family Sepiidae; genus Acanthosepion; species Acanthosepion pharaonis. The sequence goes on along the minus strand of CAHIKZ030000857.1, from coordinate 750,148 downwards.
TTCTCGGCATCACCACGCGCGGCAGGCTACTCGCTTACGAATAGTATGAAACTACATTCAATTCTAAGTGCATCTGGATATATAATAAGCTTACAAGCGCAACTTTCTACCTTCCGGACAAGTGGCACTTATTCTCTTAAGTTTTCATATGTCTATCGATTTTATTATTTTTTGATCAAGTGTGTGGCCGGTTTGAAGATCCTACTTTACTGTTGATCATAAAGACAATATATTTCAGATTCAGATAAAATTATTTACCGCCCATTTCTATGCGGTCGTCCTGATCCAGTCGTGTAGGGAACCTATTGTGTCAATAGAACTTTAGTCCACTTTAAATTACTTCTCTTGAATTATTACACAATTAACCTCGCATCCTTTCCATCACTTTTCAAAATAGTCTGCAAAATCCTCATCCGAAGTCGCCTTTAGCTTCCTTGTTTCGTTTTCCCTAATCTTGTCCATTTTGTTTCAATGGCGCTGGGGACATCACTATTTGGCCGACAAAACCCGCACGAGGCATCGTTATGAACACAACGACAGTCACGCAGTACGTATGCCTATTCAATGCCGTTTCATTAACCCGATAAAGAAAGTCTGTGCTCACTTCGTATGCAACCGATTCTATAACTGGTCACCCACCTGACTGACCTGATATATAGACAGATACTTATGTTGGCATGTATTAAAGTACGTACTAAAATAAATCGTAAAGATTCAGTAAAAAAGTATATACTTAAATTTCATGGATAAACTGAAATCAAAGTGGATATAATAGTGAATTATTTTATAATGGTAGTACCGGCGAAAAATCCAGTTTTACTCTTTGAATTTTCTCATGAATCATAATTCTTAAGTTAATAAGTGAATAAACTTATTGCGAGTTTTACGATTATAAAATAACCGTGAAATTTTCTCTGTAACACCGTTAAATAATTGGATAAAATATTGCAATGAAAATTATAAATATAAATGCAGGTCATTATTTCCAGAAGTAAGAGAGTACAAATGAAAAGATAAAAACTTGACAAGATTTTCCATTTCTATAAAGTAAGCATTAAACAAGAGAATTTTATCACCTCTGTCTTCTCCTTCTTTCTTTCTTATTCGCATTAACACCAAACAGCATCTCTGATATGTCTTTTCCGCCCTTCCTCCCAGTCAAAACGGAATGTTGGCAGGGTTTAACGTACATACTGGCTAACTAAGAGAATAAAGAAGAAGCAGAATTATGCTTTAAGAAGAGGAAGTGCTAAAAAATTCTCGGCCAGACCAAAGAAGCAGCAAAAAAAAAAAAAACTTTTCAACACAACCTCGTCAATGTTTTCTGTTCCAATACTCACAAATCATTATCGTTCGAACAGGCATATATTTCCATGACGGTTTGTCTGTGTTTACGTGTTTTGGCGCGCATGTGTGAGTCGATTGGTTGTCAGAATTGGTCACGCAAATTACTTAGTACGCATACACCCTATCGGCTAGTAACAAACTCACTTCCAGGGCCTTCCTCGCCAATTCACTTTCGAAGCTAGTTCGAGTTTCCATATTGATCGGAAATGCTTCCATTCTTTCCCTCCTGTCGTACATAGACAAACTGTCAATCCACTTAACTGCCATCGATCAGCAGCGCCATTTGCCACTCAGCCAATAACCCAACTATTTGCCAATAGAACCGCCAGTTATATCCATTGACGTTTACGCTTTATCTCCAACCCCCATCAATAAGACAGCAAATGCACAGTTTATGTTAGAAATTGCACAGGTTAACTTATTAATGCTCATATCGTTAGTATTATTAGTTTTTGCACTAATATTGTACTAATATCATGCCATTCAAAACGTTGGCGATCATGGCCCTCTACAAATTACGTTTCTTTATTATCTGTAAATTGCCAGGACCTCTTTTGAAAGATGGTGGAGTGATTTCGCGTTAACTTCTCTATGGCTTTGAATAGCTGTCGGCCAAGTCTACAGAGATTAATCTACTCTGCTATTTAACCATTAGTTATGGAATGAAGAAAATATAGATTTATAATTTTCTCGAAAATATTTTTTAAGTGAATGTAACAGACTAGCCTGGAATTTGAACGCAAATTGCCGATTACAATTTCCACATCGAAAACTGTTATACTACCTACACTACATCCACACACTGATAGTAACCTTCTTGGTGACTACTAGTATTGTTGCTTATTGAGTTTTTTTACAAAAACGAAAGAAAACGGGAAGGCAGGATCTATGGTCGTTAGCAAAAGAGACAGCCCAAGCCGAGAGCTACGAATTGGAGATGTCAAAATCAGACAAGTACAGAAATTTGACAATTTGCCAAACAAAGAACGGAAGATGTGGCACTGAAATCAAAGGTGCAATAGAATAACGAAAATAGTCTTCCAAAAGCTAAACAAATTATTAAAAACAAAAAAAAATTCGTTAGAAAAAAAAAAGAAAATAACACTGAACTGCTAAATAATATAAATTCAGATTACCGTTTCTGTTTAATTTAGAAGATACGAGCAAATTTTCCAAGAAGAATACAGTGACTGGGAAGAGGAGAAAAAAAACAAGACTTTTGTTGAGAAAGGTAGCACTGGTAGAACATGAAAAATACTGTAATTTTGTACTACCAAAAAAATCAGGAGAATTTTGCTTTGAACAAACAGTAAAAATTTGAATAACGTTAGCGAGAAAAGTTCGTTATTCAATACCCGTTGGAAGAGTATGCCTCTGACAAAAAAAGAAGGCGAATATTTTGTCACATATACTGAAATTGTTAAGAAGTAGTGTGAAAGATTCAAATTAAACGAACTGACTCTGGATATGTTTAAAGGGTTAGTTTTCGTTCAAGGGTTAACGGCGAAAAAAGACGCAGAAGTATTGCTAGAATTCTATCTAAAATTGAACAAAATCAAAATCTAACACTACAAGAAATATCGGACGAATGTCAGAGAATCATGAATATGAGACACAATACAAAAGAAATTGAAGAAAAATGCGCAAGCTAAAGAAAAATGTGGAAAAAAAATAATCCATATTCCTAACGTCGAAGGTTACATCACAGAAACGACTGTCCCTTTAAAAAATCAAAATGATACAAGTGTGGAAAAAGAGAAACATAAAAAATTAACCCTGTAAAACTAAATCACGTAAAAGTTCCCACAGAACAAATTTCGTACACAGCGTTGCGAGGGGAAAATAATTACAGAAAATCACAGAAAATTTGTGTATTTGAAAATTAATAACGTGGATGTAAAAATGCAACTAGACACTGGTAGCGATATCACAATAACCAACGAAGTCACATGGAAAGCAAACGGAAAATCTATATTAAAAGAACTTCGAAAATCGCGCATTACGTGTCGGGTAAGAAATTATTTTTTTATTGGTGAAATGGCTTGTAACGTCTCATTTCGTAACAAGTGTGTAAAAGCTAAGGCTTATGTGTTAAAAAATACTACAAACTTATTCGGCACTGATTGGCTGGAATTATTTGAGTTGCCGGATTTACCTATAAATATTTATTGCGAAAATGTAAGTGGACAAACTACAAGTATAAAAAAAAATACAGTGTGAAAATTTGAAGGAAGAATTGAAAAAGTGTTTTTCGAATGTTCTTTCGGATGAGTTGGGTAGGTGTTCCAAAGTCAAAACGAAATTTTAAGTGAAAAAAGGTTGATGCCAGTGTTTAAACCGAAATGGAGTGTACGATTTGCAGCATTGGATCAAATCAACGAAGAACTAGACAGACTTGAAAAAATAGGTTTTATTGAAAAGATTGATCATTCAAAATGGACAGCACCAGCAGTATATTTATTGAAAAAAATCTGTGCCGATTTTTCGACAGATTTAAACAAATATCTAGAACCACATAACTACCCATAAACAAGACCATAGGAAATTTTTGCGAATGTAAACGGTGGAAAAATTTTTCGAACCTCGATCTTTCTGGAGTGTATTTGCAAATACAGGTTGAAGAAGAATGTTTGGAGTTAATAACTATAAATACGCACAGAGGAATGTACAGTGTAACCCGGATATAAGAGACCCTGGATATAAGAGAAACCCGGATATAAGAGACTTCTTCTCCGGTCCAGACAACTCTCTTATATCCGGGTTACACTGTATAAGGTCAACCGATTTCCTTTTGGAATAAAAGTGGATCCAGTTATATTTTAACAAGCTATGATCTCTATGCTTGCAGATTGTGATTTTGTATTTACTTATCTGGATGATATATTACTTAAAAGTGTATCTAAGGAACAACATATCGGGCATATAAAAAGAGATTTTTGAAAAAACACGAGAATACGGGCTCAAAGTACCTAGGACAAATCATTAACAAAAATGGTCATCAATCATTTCCATCGAGTGCAAGTGTAATTAAGAATACGCCTCCTCCAACAAACGTTACTAGAACTAGCAGACTATTATCAAATCTATATACCTAATATGCAGAATTTGATAGCTCCACTGAACAATTTGATAAAAAAAGTCCTGAAGTGGAACTGGACTAATAAGTGTCAGAAGTAGTTTGAAGAAATAAAAAAAAATACTAACGTCAACCTTATCATTAGCACACTACGATCCAAAAGCGGAAATCGTATTGGCTTCAGATGGTAGTGACTATGGTATAAGAACAATAATTCTACATAAATATGAAGACGGTAACATGAAAGCCGTCGCACATGCTTCGCGTCCGCTACACCGGCAGAAAAATCTACAGCCATATCAAAAAAGAAGCGTTAGATATAATATTCACAGTGAAAAAAATTCACAAATTTATACACGGAGTCTTTGGTTACAGACGGAGCACAGACCTCTATTATCAATTTATGGTTCGAAAAAAAAATGAATTCCTACGCATACAGCGAATAAATTACAATGCTGCGGTATCATCTTATTAAATTACGATTTCAGGATCCGTTCAAAAGATTAGGACATGCTCATGATTCATCAAGATTGATACCAACAAATACTAAACTATTTGAGGAAACTGTTATTAAAGCATTAAAAAGTGAAAACTAGAGGCTGACAAAAAACGAAAGAAATACAAAGATCAATATGTGGCGAACTCGCCAGAAAGAAGAGGGAGTGAATACTAAGAAATAAAAAAAAATATTTACTAGTGAAAAATAAAATCTCAAAAGTGGGGATGTTGTGGAGTAAATAAGACACCTCCGGTAGCACAAATGAACTAGGCAAGACGCCTTAAATAAAGAACTCAGAAGTCCGTTGGAATCAGTCGGAAAGAATTCTAATGACGTCACAGCAAGTAGCCTAAACAAGACATAATATTATAACAGCGAGGAGTGAGTTATAACATTAATTCACCTCTATACTCCTAACGTTTGTCCTTTCTTACGCTAATATAACTCCACACAGTAACCCTCTACTTCAAGAGGCTCTTGGGCCTTGTGTTGGATGCACATTCGTAAAAAAAATGAATACTTGACAATTTTCTCATGAATGGAGAAGAGACATGAAGCAACAGAAATGTGCTTCTACAGCAGGATACTGAAAAATGGACGGAGAAACATGAATGTTTTAAGGAAAATCAGAACAGAAGGGATATTTGAACTTAGAATCGGAAAGAGACAGTTAAAATTTCTGAAACAAATAAGGAAAGAGGGCTTGGAGAATTTGACACTCACAGGACATACTGAAGGCAAGAGGTACTGAGAGAAATATCGAGTAAACTACCTAACGAGTTTGTGTAGATGAATGGTAGGACAAGGACTGGGAAAGATAATAAGAGAACAAAACGTTCCTTGAACTCACAAAGGATAAGATGTGGAGAGCCATGATCGCCCACGTCCTAAAGGGACACAATACATAAAGGAAGAGGAAGCGTTTTCGCACTTGTGAAAGATTAAATAACACGAAGTCTCCTGAATAGTCTAGCACTTTACTCGGTAATCTGGTTATTTTCTGTAACGCTGTCGTTCGAACGTTCTTAGTTCTTCCTCTTGATTTCTACTTTTTACCAAATTTTTTGTTCGGCTCTTAGAGTCGTCACAAGCGCTCGCACAAGTCTCGCTTTCATGTTCCTCAATTTTGGTCTGTTTTCTTATAAAGTCTGCGTATTTATCCAACATTTCAGCTTCTTTCTGAAACAGCGAAATTCACAAAGATTCCTTATCTTGTTTACGAAACCCGAACTGATCTTTTGAGCAGGATTCAATGATCCGTTTGAATCTCAGGATTGCAGAAATTTTTTGGATCTTTTATTCTCTCTACTTTGCTTATTATTAGTAGTATTATCATTATTATTATTATTAGTAGTAGTAGTAGTAGTAGTAGTAGTATTGAGTAAGGGGCAATACTCCAATAAATCGACACTGGGGTACAAATACACATAGCTCAATATACCCAACATGAGAGCAAGTCTGGTAAAGATATAGCATGCACGCGCATCACAGCCATATATGCGAGATATGGTGACAGGTCTTGATAAAAGTGACGCATAACCCAACAGGTGAGGCCCAGTACTACCTCCAAGTGGGGAAATCACGTTCTCTCAAGCCGTTTCCGATTCAGGTTGTTCCCAAGTATCTAGATGTGACAACCAAGCCGCCTTGTCTATCCCATCCCTCAAATACTCCCTGTGATGAACAGAGACACACGGTGCGTCGGTCCCTAAAGGAAATGCTCAACTGGCTAAGGTTAACTAAATGCCAAGCAAATGTTGTAAAGAGCAGGATATTTCCTGCAGCCCATCTCAATTTTATGAATACAAAACATGAACATGTTAATACCTCCTGTCACGAGCTATGAGTGTCATGCTTGGCCCAGGATCGGACTATTTAGAAGTAGTAGTATTTTCTCAGCTATGATTTTACTATCTGGATAGTAGGTTTCAACAAGCCGCCTTAGATATCATGTAATTTTCCTGTAAGTGTTCATCACTTTCCGGATTATGCTTGCCGTTCCTAAAAGGCTTTCTTTCTACAACAGTTCCACTGGATAATCAATGACAATTTTCTTTATCCATGTCTCTATTCTGCCAGTCACGTATCAACTGCACTAATGACAACTGGTATGATTGTAGCCTTCTTCAATTTTCAAAGCTTTGTGAATTCAAACTTCAATTCTTATTACTTTCTACTCTTTTTGCTTTAACTTTATATCAAAACGACATGGTGGTTCAATTATTATTATTATTATTATTATTATTACAAAAGTTATAGTTCTCTTATTCATCTTGAGCTGTGTTTTAAGTATGTTGCATACAGATTTATTGTTGTATATTCTCTTTTCCGTATTCTTATTTGTTCTCGTCTACAACAGAACAGGCTCGAGAATTATTTACCGTTTTCTAACGATTATTATTGGGATTTGTTTTTCTTTTGGTATTGAGGGTATTACAACAAAATACCTTATTTACCAAAGCTAGTGCAAATATAATTCAATCATTCAAAAAATTGCAAAACAATAGAGTTAATGGTTTTGTGCTTATTCAAATAAGGAAAAACTGTTCCATTGAATGGTTACCATAGGGATTATTTCTTTCTCTTCCACTTCTTTTCCGTTTGTTTGCTTTCGCAATATAATTATTTTTCTTTACTAAAACATTTCATATTCACTTTTGTAATTGACTTAAAGGTTATTTATTTATTTATTATTATTTGTTGTAACCTAGGGAAGGTTGCTGAATAGAATAATCACACGAAGGTTGGTAATGAACGATAATACTTAGGGCAAGAACAACACATATAAGATTCGCCAGCGGCGCGTAGAGGAAGTAGTCAACTGCTAGAAGTGAGTCAAGTGAATTCCACAATGAATCGCCAACAGCAGGTATCTACGAACCGCCCACGCAATCAGATGTGGCACAAGGCCGAATTTAATGTGGGGTATCCAAGCCCCGTAGGCCCGGCCCAAAATTCGCCGTAGACTCCGTATAAAACGGGGACGGGTAGCTGTTTCCCGAGATGAGACTTTGCCATTCGACATAGCCTCGCCTGGGGATTCTCTCTGGCCGGAGGCAGTAACTTCGACCAGCACAGTTGGAGACGAATCTCCAACTGCAAGTATCTACCAACCGACCACACGGTCAAGTATGACACAAGGCCGAATTTAATGTGGGGTATCCAAACACGTAGGCTCGGCCCAAAATTCCCTGTATACACCGTTTAAGACGAGGTCGGGTAGCTGTTACCCGACACGAGACTCTGCCCTTCGACATTAACTCATCTGGTGATCGTCTCTGCCTTCTGGCAGAGAGTTTGACCAACACAGCTGGAGACCAATATGAAATATTTACTACTGTACTTATGTGAATAGGGACACACCTATTATCGTCTGTAGATATGCTACAACATTATTATATTTTCCCTTTGTATTGCGCAGTATGAGTTGCTGCAGTATCAACCAGAGATTTCAAGAGACAACAAGATCTTGTATCAGAAGATGCAAACAAATGAGTTGCTATGTAATCAGGGAGAAAAATACGTAATTCTGTTTACTGCATAAAAAGAAATCTACAAAATATGTGAGAAGTAACCATGAGTGTTATTTTTCCAATTCACATGTCTTGGGGTTTCCAGACATTTGTTCCACATATTTGTTTGCTCCTTTTGATATCATTCCTATATCCCCAATAACAACAGCTAATGTTGTTATATTCAGATGCCACATTCTGATTTCTATATCGATGTCCATGTATTTACAAACGTTTCTCAAATGTTTTCAAAGATGTGTTTTTTTTATCGGGTGGGACTGCAACTTCTATCAGATGTTTTCAATATGAATGGGATTTGATTAATATTGTTACTTGCATCTTAATTTCAGTTGCTTTTTACAGAAACCTGTCATTCCACAGACGTTAGTAAGCAGTCTGAATCGAAAAATAATAATAAGTCTCTTATAACTCTGGAAGCTTATCACAGCGTGACAGCTGCCTAATCATTTTGGCTAAAAAGATTTATACCTACAACAGAATCTCAAATCTAAACGTATAGCTTTTATTGTTTATTCCGAACGCCCTATTCATGGTCATTTTATTCTCTGTTTATCTACATTTAGTGTAACAGTAGTAAAATTATTTTGAATTTTATTATTAAATGACTCACTGTTGATTATGATTTATTTTCGGCTAGTATTGCTTTTATCGTAATTTCTTTTGCTTTTTATCCTAACTTCTCAGAGTGGATCGGAAATAAATTAACAGTAGAACTAAAAGCGGTTTTTTTTCTTTTCTTTTTTTCCTATTCTATCTTTTCATTTATATTGCATCCATTTTCTTGGTTTTCTTCTCATAATTCTTAGCTGCATTTCCTTGATAAGGCTTGTGCATGATATCAGAAAATGATGGCTAAAATCGTTAGTAACAACAGTTGCGTTCAGAGGAATGTTGTTGTCTGTTTTTTTATTCATTTAACGATGGCAATTATCGTCTACTTTACAATTGTTGCAGTCCGTAATGTAGTTAGTAAAGTTATCAGCATCGTTGTACTCAATAATGGCATCCCAAATTTCCAGCAACCTGTTCTCTAAAGGCAGGTAATCATCACCAACCTATTCGTCTTATTTTCGTTTCAATCTGAGAATAGAAACAAATCATTTTATATAGTATAAAAAAGATTTAAAAGACTTTGATAATTTAATAGAAAACATTTATTTATTAAGATATTTCCAGATTGAAATTCTGTTCTCATCATATTTCTATTTAGAACTATGATACCTTTTGACTCTAGTGTCATCAGCTGTGTATGGATTCTTAGCCACTTTTGAACTGAATCGCCGAAGCTCCAATGATCCATTGGAAGACCTATCAAATTTGACTAGAAGATTTGCCACATTTTTAAATTCAAGACAATTTCTTTTATAAAAATATATCTTCATCACAGAAAACTTTCTTTCAACCTCTGAAGAACTTACAGCAATGGTATTAAATATTTAGCTATTATTCATCGGCTGTTAATATATAAGATTATTTTCGGATAATCCAACAACCGGTTCGTTAGGCTTTTATAATTTTAAGACTCGGTTCACGTGAACCGTTATAAACCATAAGATGCCATTAATGGTTTGCACTCATCTATTGTTACTCAAGCAACCATTGATATCAAAGATATTGCTGGTACATCTTAATGTTCATTGATTTCATTGCCAGTTGTTCTTGAAACTTTTGTCTTTCTCTCTTTTTCTCTCTGCCTCTCTCACCCTCTCTCTTTAACTCTCTCTTTCTTTCTTTATATACGTATAAAGGTTTCCCTCGCTATTTGAAAGTAGAGCCTTCCTATAAAACTTCTTTAAACTGAAATGGTGTGAAGCGGGGAACTAATTGCCATTAATTTAATTGGGAAACATTTTTTGAGCGTTCCCACTTGCAGCAGATTTACGCTACGATTATAGAAAATGTCTGACTTGAATTTTGAAAAATCAAGTAGGTTCAAAGGACAGGTTTTAAGGATGCTTACGAAAAATGGTTACGAAATCAGTTGGGCGTCGAGTTGTATTTCAAACTTTTCACGTTAGCCGGCAATGAACCTCGGCCTTAGACAGCAAAGCAGGAAAACATTTCTTATTCCTACATATAACGCGTGGAAGAGGGCACCTCGACGTGGTGTAATGGTTAGAAGTAAAAAGTAGTTGATTTAACTGAAAAAATACATCCAATAATATTACTTTAATCTTAGCAACTAGTAACTAAATTTTGGTTTACTCTATTGAGATTACCAAATAGATTTCTGAGCAAATGTTAGTACAAAGTATTTTTAAACGCCATGGACGTAAACAATCAAAATTCGACAGAATCTTTTTCTTTTATATACGTGAATTGCGTAAATCCACATGACTTCCCAGGAAAGATAACGCAGTGGTTTCTCTTCACTTTCTCCACAGTTTTGAGTTCTACACTCCGAGACAGATTGCCGCCAAATGCTTCAGAACACAGTCTATTCTACTACTTAACCAGCAGCAGAAGAAATGGGTTCATGACTTCCTCAAGTTCATTAGTAGAAAAGTGAACGCAACAACACTATCCCGGAATTTGATCTCGTCCCGCCATTTCCATTTTAAGTACTGCTAACCGTAACGTTACCCACATATTCCAATAAGCAGTGTAGTATATGTATGTTCTAATGAGAATGCATATGTGTGTATAAGTTTATAAATGAATTCTAGGAGACATGTATACCAATGTACGTGCTTAAATATATTGCGTTGTGCGTTCTAAGAGAGTCTGTGGTCTGCTACTAATGCTGGAGTTTATGTGCAGAAACAAGAAAGTGACTGTTTATAGAAAAAAAAGGAAAGAAAAACTTTGTAAACAAAGAATTAATCCAAATCAGATTAGATATTTTCCTGCTGAGATCCATTTTATTAAATTAAACATTTTCACCAAAAGACGCCTCCACAAATTTATCAAGGGCTCTCACTTTTATGTCTTTTTTGTTGAAGAACTCTTTCCACAGTTTTCCACACCTTTCCATAATTTTATAAATACATACATTAAAATTTAAAAAATAATAAACGAATAAACACAAAATACGAAAGCAGATAAACTAGACCATATATATATATATATATATATATATATATATATATATATATATATATATATATATATAATTATTTTTAAAATATGATTCAATATGCGGAAAAGTGTGGTTTTATTTGTTCATTTTATTTTTCGAGTGGCTGTAATTAGAGCCTGGATGTATCTTTTGTTGAAATCCGAGTTATTGTACAGTGGTTTTTAATCATGATGTCCGTAATATCATTTTTCAGCAATCCGGTGGAAAATTTGAAACATATGGGAATTTGAAATCACGTCATTTTTTAAGGTCTTTGTTTTAGTTTTTTTTTTTTTTGTAATTACTTTTGTCAAACATCAGATGCCTTAAATTTTGAAAATCATTTTTTTTTTACTAATGTTCACCAAATATAATGCTCAAGAACCACTCAAGGTAGAGATTTATTAAATGTGATATGAACTTAAGAATAGGGTGTAAGAAGGTTATGAGGACATGGAGGACAGTTAACAATGGGTCCTTGACTTAAAAAGTTTAAGATTGTAGCATTATGGAAAATATCTACGCGGGAGTCTGTTCAACTCATTCAATGATCCTCTAACTTGAGTGGCTCTTAGGCCTTGTATTAGCTGAACATATAATTAAAAAAAAAAAAAACTCGTATACATGTGTGTGTTATATATATAACACATATCGTTAAGGCCTACCAAAACACGTAGTCCGCTAAATCATAGGCGAGTAGAAGTTTTTTCGGGATTTGTTTTTCAATTATGTTCACCCTGTAAAAGCTCAAGAGCCACTCGATGAAGAGCGTCACAGAGTAATATGCGCAGTTTATGTGGATATGTGGGGAAAATGACGGTTGACACAACACATGAACATTTTAAGAATGTAATGATCGGAGAAATAATAATAATAATAATAATAATAATAATAATAAGTAAATAAAGAAAGAAAGAAAGAAAAGTGAGTAAATGATGTAGTCGACTACGATAAGTTTTCCTTTTGTCTTTATTCATACTGACATTTTACATATACATTTTTAGTTATATCTCAAAGTTTATATATGTATATTTATATGTATATATATGTGTGTGTATGTGTGTGTAAATTTGGATAATATACGCATATATACATGTACACAAATATACACATGTACTCATAAACATATATATAAAAACATACGTACACATACCTAAACATACCCACACATAATATATATATATATATATATATATATACACACACTCACACATCCTATTATATGTATATACACATACATACACACATATACATATGTATATATATATATACACACACATATATATAAAGCACATAAACATATATATGCACGCATATATGAACATACATATATAGACAAAAATATATACATATACATAAATCAAAACATAACTTTTAATAAATAATGCAAAACAAATACAAAATAAAATTCTATTTATGAAATAATTTAAATCTATTTTTATGGCGACAATTAAATATGATTTCATTTCTTTGGTTCAATAGTCGGCTAATATTTTTATATTTAATTATTTTAATTTTTCTTCCAGGCACAAATTACATATATTTCTGAAGCAGTGGGGGGTTTGGGATTTACCCATAATCTTCCATTCTATCTGTGGGATGAAGTTCAATATGTACATTCACTACTATATATATATATATATATATATATATATATATATATATATAGAGAGAGAGAGAGAGAGAGAGAAGAGAGAGAGAGATAGATATGTGTGTATCTATATGTCCATATATATATATATATATATATGTATGTATGCATACATGTGTTTTTTTTGCATGCGTATGAATTGTATATAGGTGTTTACTTGTGTTTTTGCATTGATGTGGATATTTGTATGTTTTTAAATGTATATACTACACATATATATGGCTTAGTTTATAATTATGAAGATGAATGAGATATAATTAATTTAATGTTTTTATAGATTATATTATTTAATTTTCACTATTTTTTATATTTATGATGATGATGATTGTTATTATATTCATGTAGATTAGATGATGACGATATAAATTTTGATTTAATTTCAGTGTATTTCACGAGCTGTCACTTATACTTCCCCCACCTAACCCTGCTCATTGCTTCTCCTTTTCCCCCGCTCCTTTCTCTTTAATAAGGTAAATCCCCAGGAATTTTTCCATGTCAAATAATTTACACATTTTTCTCTTGTGGTTTAATTTTAAAATAATTTTTAATAAATTGCCTGGAGAAATTTAAACCATTTTGCAATTTCGGTCTTATGAGACACTTATAAAAAATATTGTCTGTCGAAATAAATTTATTACCGAATTATTTGATTATGTGTTTTTTTCTTTTTTTTTTCCTTCTTGATGTATATTATATTGCTCTGTATATAAATACATTGAGCTCTCTTCATCGGTCTATCTTTTTAATATTTTATATTAAAATGACCTACTTGGATTATTCTTACCACTTGTGGATTTGATATTAGTATATATATATATATATATATATATATATATATATATATTCTCTACACACATACGCATACATACATATATATAATAGATAAAAGTAATGCCCGATTTGTTTAAAATTCTGTCGTTTGTTGGTGAAACTGGAGGGATATCTCCAGGGCAGAAGCCTCGGCAATGGTATATGACGGTCGTGCGCTGCCCAGACTACATGAGCGTCCCTCTTGGCGGAACCGACAAGATCCGAAGTGCATTACATTTGGGACTGGGGTGTCTACAGGAGTTGCCGGAAAGTTGTCAGTGTTGACAGATAGCCAACTGCTTTCGGGGCCCCTTTTCCATGTTTGAAGGAAGCAAAGATTTAAAATCAACATTTTCCTTAGCCCTCGATGGATAGCTTTTCTGGGCTGTCAAGCTGTATTAACTCGAATCAGCTGCCTATTAGCCGCCAATTGTCCGTCTTTGTCCATTCTCCAGCTTGGAATTGGACTTAGTTGACAGAGGCTATTTCAGACGCATGCCACAGAAGCATTTTATAGACAGTGGGTGCTATATATAAAATAAAGGGAAAGAACACTAAAATATATCATCCGATCATCCGGTGTTCTTATTAATATTTTTATTCTTACAAAACAGTGCTCAATGCAAATCTACAGAGCATAAATATTATAAATTTACTTATTTAAAAATATGGTTCCATCGCTACACAGGAATTACCATGTTTCAAAAACAGAAGCTAAAAACTTCAAATTCAATTATAGAATTAAATCAAATTAAAGTCCCTAGTTCTGTTTTATTTTTAAGCGACGCCTAAGAGGATGTTTTCTTGATCAATACAATCTTGTTCAAATCTAGAGTTAACAGTTATCTTGCCCACATATCCGCATAAAGTGTGCCTATTACTCTGTAACATTTTACCTCGAATGCCTCCCGGGGATTTTACGGGATGAGCCTCACTGTAAAAAAAAAAAAAAAGAAAGAAAGAAATGAACACCGCGTGTGACCTGAATGTAGTACGTAATTTTGCCCTTACTCTTTCTAAACAGTATCATGTGAGCCACTTTCCGTTGCGCGACAAAAACTTCTTGTGAGAAAGATGTGCGGATAATTTAAGAGTTATCGGCGCGAAAAATAGCGTTGCGTTCACTTTCGCACGAACTCTGAATTCAAAAGCAGCCAAGTTCGAACGCTGATCGCGTTTCCTTTGCACTTAATGACCTTTCTGAAAGACAGAGCTTCATATCCCTCCCCTTATTTTTAAGTGAAATGATAGAATGAACCATTGAGACTTGTTAAAGCGATCAGTCTAAGAGAAAGAACATTCTGAATTCAAAACCACCCTGAAAAGAGATGGTCTCCCTCAGGTTATCTTGCTCTAGATGCACTAGTGCGGCTACTGTACATGCCCTGCCTCTACGCCCTTTCTGAGCTTGCTTTATATATTTTGAATGAGCATCCATCGAGGAACGCAATGGAAACTAGGCTTTAGGGTAATTCAATTTTATATAACCACATTCTCTAACATTTTGTGTTAAACTTTTGAAGGAGATTTCGGAAAGGATATGAACACACTGATATAAACAAGAATGAACAGGCGGAGATAGATTTTAAAAAAATATTTTTTTATTAACGCTATTTAAGAAGTAAATAAATATTTAATTTTCTACATCTCTATAGCATTTCATTTATTTCATCAGATATTTTATAAGTACGCAGTTGTATTATTTGTGACACAAAATTCAAAGAATTTCACACCTACACAATAGCTACAGCGTAGTCCAATCGTATTTTATTGATTGTATTAAAGGTAATGTCGGAATTAGTGTCTACAGACGGCAAACACCTACACCCGTTCGTGAATACACGTGAAACGACGTATTTCAACATATGTGATTCTAGAAATATATACTACAAAGCCAGGAAACCCCCATTTTCCCAAGGTCAGGCTATGTCTCCCGGCGCAGATAAATTACTAACACATTTATCGTTCCTGAAAAGTAAGGACTCACTCAAGTTTTGTATTCAGTTGTTCTCTCCGTGCGTGGGTGGTTGTGTGCTACTGCTGTCCATGTTGCTAGTATTTTTTCAAGTATCACTACCGCGTATCTAAGACTATTTTCAATTAACCTCGCTTTCTTGAATTTAATTCTAACAATTTAGCTTTGTTTACCTCAATAATGAATACTAATTTTGTTTTCTAAAAAGAATAAATTAAGAGATGCCTTATCGAATAATAAAATAATTCATTCAATGAATTGTCAGATGTAACCGTAAGTTCTATGCTAATAGTTTCTTCGCTCGCAAAACTCGCTTGCGGAGATCTCTTCCGGCTTCTTGTCAACTACGATCTTCAAAAATTTAAATTCAAAGTGAATCGTCATTTATCGTCTCCCTGGATCATTTTATTGTCATCTCTCTCCTCGATGTTGTTCTCAGTTTCTTTCACTTTAGCTAACCCCTTGCGTCTTAGTTGCTTTATCGCCTTTCTTAGAGTGAAATGATTTAAAAAAATGAATAAAAAGTAAGCTTCAATTTATACTTAAGTTTCAACTACAGGGAATAGCTGGAATGAAAAAGTGTGACTGGAAATTCTTTATAATTTTTAAATATTTAAAAAAATAATTTTCATTAATGAAACGCTTTGCCCTACAATACTCACAGTCTAATTAAGAACTGAGAAAATATTTTCTAAAGATTTGATAAAGGAGTGGGGGAATAAGGTAGATTTTTCTAAAACAAAAACAAAAAATAAAATAAACGTCGCAACCCTTCTATTTGAAACTCAAAGGTAAGTTTTTTTTTGGTTTTCAAGAATCACATTTTTCTAGATGTTGTATAAGCGTCAAGTATTTTATGGACAAGACTAGTACCCGTAAAAAATTACTATTATTTACGGAATATCTACGCCCGCTGTCTTGAATTAAAGTGTTTCTCTCTACCTCAGATCAGTGCAGTAGCTGTGCGTTCTCCCTAACTTAATATTTATAAGTTCATCTTAGAATGTTGCTCAAGCAGCAGAATGCCGTCGAAATGGATAACTGGTTAACTTCAGGTCACACGTTCGAATCAGACCGAGATTTACTTGTTAATTATTATATAATTAATTGTTATATATATATATATATATATATATATGTTTGGTTTAGCATGACCGAAACTATGTATAAAGAAACACACAGAAAAAGTTGTTGATATTTTTCTGTAATGATAGTCGGCGATATTTAGTGTTATTGTGTTATAGCCATAGTATTGTGATCGCATGGGATGCTTTCTCGAAAATTGGACAGGAATTAACAAGCAATATGGTGTAAGAATTTATTGCCTTAGCAAAACTAAACAGAAATTGTATAAAAAGAAATAGATGGAAATGTGTATATGCTTATTCGTACGCTCGGTGTTCGTAATATCCTACTGTAGATGTTGCTAGGCTAACAGCAAAGAATAGTTTCTGTTAGTTTGATAAAGGGATCGGTCTAGGGTATTTGTATTTTTTTTTTTTGTTTTCCTACGACACTTGGCTCACTGGAGGGGAAACGTGACACGTCTCATCCTAACGGCATTCACTGAGTAAAAAGTGGAAGAGAATTTACTCTTTTATCTCTATAATGCTTTACACTAGTAGGAGTTCCCTAGTAGACAAGTGGGGCAATCTCACAAAGACCAGTCCTCCTCTGCCGTGTATCTTTCGATACATGACAGAGGAGGTAGTTTTTATCCAGGTTGCTATTTCTTTCTACAGTAGACTAGTTGCCATCCAAGGCTATAGAACCCGATATGTCCTGCTATTTACCCATACCTGGGGTGGGGGGATAATAGGATTCATGTCTTTCGCAAGAAGACATTTTCTAAATATTTGATAAAAGAGTGGGGGAATAAGGTAGATTTTTCTAAAAAATAAAATAAACGTCGCAACCCTTCTATTTGAAACTCAAAGGTAAGTTTTTTTTTTGTTTTCAAGAATCACATTTTTCTAGATGTTGTATAAGTGTCAAGTATTTTATGGACAAGACTAGTACCCGTAAAAAATGACTATTATTTACGGAATATCTACCCGCGCTGTCTTGAATTAAAGTGTTTCTCTCTACCTAAGATCAGTACAGTAGCTGTGCGTTCTCCCTAGCGTATGTATTAGCACGTAAGTGAATGTAATGGATTCGACTGGAATTCGAACTCGGCGGGTTAATATTTCTTCTTTAGATTTTATAGAACTGGAAAATGTTCTCTAATTATATTATACACCCGCGCTCCAGTTGATTCTAATGCTAATTTAGTTTTTATGAGGTAAAAACATAAGCAATTTGATATCATTATAGGTATCAGCAATTTAATTAAAACGATCAACGTGTCCATATGTACGGAAGCCTGCGAACGACAAACATCTTTTTTTCTTCTTTTTTTTTTTTTGCAAGATTATATCGAAACTGAGATAAGCAAATGATACAAAGCAAGGAATGCCCATGCGAACTGATATCCCTAAACAATTAAACAACCACAAGCGTAAACGGTCTGGAAATCGCTGAATTGAGATTACGCCCCCACCTTTTCAGTAAGACGCGCTGCATTAGTCTACCTTGTAGATTAATGTCGATTTAAATATTGTCGCAAATCAATCAGCCTTCGAAATTGGTTATGGCTAAGTGCATACATAGGTATAAGATATACGAGTTAATCAATTAATATATGTTGGGATTGTAAGTAGCAAAGATAAAAGTGTTTATATATATATATATATATATATATATATATATATATATATATATATATATATATATATATATATATGTATGTATGTATGTATGTATGTGTGTGTGTTCGCGCGAATATATATGTATAAATATGAATATATACATATATATATGTATGTTTGTATAATGCATGCATGTAAATAGGTATCCACATATATATATTAATCTTTTATATTTCATATTTATTTCAAATAATAACACGCCATCGTTAGCAACATTGATAATAATAATGACAACAACAACAAGGAAGAAGAAGAAGTAGAAGATAGATAGATAGATAGATAGATAGATAGATAGATAGATAGATAGATAGATAGATAGATATTTTTGCCTATATGTATATATATTTTTATTAGTTCAAACGTTATTTTTAGTGAATAGCTGTGTTTGAAATAGACGCCCTGTTTTTTTATTTTTATTTTAAACTGTGTGCATTACGCCCCCTGTCGGTCAGCGTACACTGTTTCAAAGTAAAATGAAAGTCGGACCGTTTATTTTAAATACGCGTATCAATTAAAAATCACGTTTGAATTGAAATGAGCGTATGAAAAATAAATCCATTAATTCTTTAGAATATACATGTATATTCAAACATATTATTTATATATATATGTGTATGTACGTATAATTTTATAAACACTCACACGCACAATATATCTTTTCGAACAAAAATTGGAAGTATATATTCTTATATGTGCACGTAAATTGGTAAGTGCTATTTTTGTATATATGTGTGTGTGTTTGTGTATGTGCATGTGTGCGTGCATGTAAGCTAAACAGAGATTAAAAATTGCATACGAATACACATATAAGTTTAGAGAATGCTTACGTTAACATTTTTCATTTTCATATATGTACCTAATGAACTATATATATTAATAATATCGTAAATTTTTATTCATTGGTTCCCCGCCACACACACACATCTTTGCTGTAATTATAACAACATTTCGGTTGTTGTACCATCTAGCCTTCACCAGGTGTTTGTCGATCAAGGTAACCTTCAGACACCCTAGCACAAACAAGAATATGACCAAGAACTGCGTGTATTAGACCCTTGCAGCTGTGGCTCAAGAGGATAAAGGTGAAACTAGCTATTCCCTAAAAGTAAGGATGGAGGAACTTCGAAAAGCTGTATTTAGGGGCAAAACAATGAAATCAGTGATAGATGATTATACATGGAGTGTAAAAGGTATCCAGCAAACCCTATAAAATAACTTATATGGTAGGCTATGGTGATGCTTGAATTTGGTGACAAAGTAATCCCTGGGCAGGGCAGGGCAGCGTGTACCCTGGGCTGGAATAACTGAGCAGTACTAACTAAGAACGTTATATGTGAACATAGAAGTGACTTTTATATTTACACACGCTATATATATATATATATATATATAGAGAGAGAGAGAGAGAGAGAGAGAGAGAGATGAAGAAGAAGAAATATAGTCTTAAGATGTGCTATATTTATGGGATAAAGTGCTCAATATCAGAGATAGAGCGTGTGTAAATATAAAAGTGACTATGTTCACATATATATATATATATATATATATATATATATATATATATATATATATATATATATATATATATAGACATATATATATATATATATATATATATATATATCATCAGAACGTGCTGTCTTGGTAGGCAAGGTAAGCAGTGCCTACCCTGAATGAAATAGATCGCCAGCTACATTTTCCTTCTGTGGCACATGCAAAAAATATTTTCTGCCTTTAAATAACTTGCAAAGGGTTGATAAGCCGTAAAAAAAACGAATCAATCAAGCAATCAAATACAATTTTTGAGTTTCCCTGAAACTGAATCTACAAGGAGAGAAAACAATGACCAACTAAATCCCAGTTATTATAGCCCAAAGAGCAAACACAGTATCACACGATCGCTGCCTTTGATATCACTTTTGTCAAATTAACTGGCGTCATGGGTATGACGATAAACTACATGCGCGTCCTGGGTAAGACGATAAACTACATCCAACATCAAGGCCTCTCATCAGAAGGGTTTGAAGAGCGTGGAACCACCTCTAAATTGATGGTTTTCCCAGGTCCACCCTGTTAGGGTCCCAGCTGCGAGCAAATAGTTGACCCTTCACAAACTGGGGTCAAAACACCATGAAAGTGTAAAATAGGTTTTAATACCAGCAATGGTTTTTGTAAAAAAATATTGCTAATGAATATTTGTAAGGGAAAAATTATTACCAGCAATACATTGTTATCAGCAATACATTTTTGAAGGAAAAAAATTACCAAATTAACTGAAACAACGGCAAATGTCGCAGGCAATCAATCAGAATTTACAGATATATTGACAGAAATGGAAGACCTAATTGTGATAAGAATCGTGAAAATTTAAATTTCTGTGAGAATTTGTTTGCTGGAAGAAATCATTTGAATACACAATCGTCTCTTTTTGAACATAGAATAGTCTGGGCCAGAGCTAGTTTCGCCTAACACCACAAATTGCATCAACCTGAAAACGTGAGTCATGTTCTTAAATAGCCTTGTCAAATCGAAACGTTCATATGGATGCCATGCATATTCAGAAATATCTAAACTGTCTGGTGTATACAACCGCTTCCACAGATCAATGTTTAAAAATGACTTTGAGCAAATAAAGCCTGAGTTTCTTGGCAAATACCACTCTTCTTTGATTATAAATGACTGTGCTAAATAATATAAACTACATCACTTGAGGACGACCAACAGTAGCAAAAATTAAAATTAGTAGCAAATATAACTCGATGGGAAAATAATGACATAATCAAGATGTTGACATTTCACACCACTTCAAATAAAAAGTTAAGGAAACCACTTTCAACACTGGAAAGATAAAAAAAACAGCTACTAAACTTGAGAAAACTATTTTCCTGAAAAATTGTTTTAAAAGAGAGATTTTATAAATTTCAACCGACCGCAGTACTGGCTGCTCGGCCAAATAATGCCAAATGTTTCCTTGTAGGGAAACAGCTAATATTGCCATTGCCATTATCAACGGATGTTCCAATCTATTATATAAAACTGCATAGATCCCCCCCACGTAGATTTTTAATCAATTCTAGATCGTATTTAATATTTAACATCATTTCTTTTTTATTGTAACCGTTATCTTTAGTGGATACTCGCGTCTGGGTAGATTTTTTTAAACGGTGAAATTACTAACGACTCACAAATCGATAGTCTTAATAAAGAAAGGGAGCTACATTTCTTTATTAAGTCTTTCGATCTCTAGGCCGGTAGATATTAATTTCACTTTTAAAAAAACAGGAACGTTTATTCAAACACGTGTACACGCTAAATATGTTTATAGTAATAAGAAATAATATCGGATTTTAAAAATGTATGAAGTGCTTGAAAATGATTTTATTTAATACAGTGTAAAAGTTGTTTAATGTGTTGCTATACTGAAGGCATGAGGAAAAGATTTCGTGAAATGAACATCTGATCACAAAAATTGTGTAAAATTAAACTTTTTCTTTAAAAGCTTTGTGCCTTTCAGTGAGAGAAAATTATGATATAAAAATATTTATGCGCGCTCTTTAGAATCGAAGAAAATAATGGCGTAAAAATTTGTTTACAAGTAAACAAAAATATCGTAATTTGCATTAGAATATTTTTCGGCAAAATACATTTCGACTTTTAATATCTGTCAAAAATTAACTAATTATCCGATTTCAATTACATTTTCAGTCTCTATTTTATAAAGGATAATATGTTTTTTAATAAATTTTTACTTTTTGAAACTTCCTTTTTTAATCTCTGGTTGGTTGAAATGATGTGAAAGGTCGGCTGCAATTCTGGAATTTTTTTCGCTTTTTCAACAAATGAGCAAAGTTTAGTTTAAAAAAAACACAAAGTTTATATAAATATTTTAGAAGCAGACTGTTCATATTAATATTAATTCATATCTGCATGAAAATAAAAGTTACAAATAAAAGTAATTTTTTTAAAGTTACAAAATCAAGTAATTTTGATTTTTGTTCGTTTGTTTATTTTCTTCTAAAACATAAAATCCAATAAAAAGAAATTCTTACTGTTACACTATGCAGTTATTTTGCTTGCAAATTAAAAACATTTTTATTTTATTTTAAACATGGTGCTGGAATTTTTCCCATTGGATATTATTTTAGCAGACAAGAGGACTGGACTTCCGTTAGTTTTCTGTAAATAAAGGGAGAGTAAGATATATAGTAAAAGAAAGGGAGAATAAGTATATACTGTGCTCTCTTGCCAAAATAATGTTCGTTGCAATGACTTCGATTATATCCCGTCGCACATTTTCCTCAATTAGCAGACATTCAGTATTATTCATGCGACTGTCTAGTATTTTCTCCCTTTAAAAAAAAATACAATGTTCCCAGTAGAACATAAATCGGCATCTCAAAGACAGGCTCATCTCCAAAACTAAAGCGGTTAATTGGAGTTCCTCCAACAAATCATCCGTTTTATTAAACAGGTTTTAAATGTAATGCGCTTTTGCCAATGTTACCTTGATTTCATTTTTCATGTTTTGTTTTCAGAACAAAAATAAAGAACACAGTAGCGTAGGAATTAGATTCTAGAAATTTGGAACTGGTGCCACGTTTTCAAATCTCACCGTTGATCGCTATTAGTGCCAATAACTTTGGAAACGGAATTCATCTCACGACTCTTACCAAAAGAAGCACAACCCGCCAAATGTAAATTTGCATTGAGAAGGTAAACTCGTTTTTAAAGTCAGAAGAAGGTAGGACTCAGCCAAAAAACAAACTGTTAATCTCTAACATTCTAAAAGGTTAAGAATTGAGTGATCGCTCCAAATTAAACAACATACTCAAGTTAATATATAAACGGTTGTTTTTCAAGTTTGGCACAAGTCCAAATTATGGAACTCACTTTCTTGGTTAGACAGGTTCGCTAAATACAGCACCGATTGAATGTTTTATACTCATTTATATAACGGTGTACCGGAAAGTTCCCATCCCAACCCACTTCACATAATTTAACCAAATGACCAACCCTCCTATTTTTGTTAGATAAAGTTTCTTAGTCGAGAGCTTTTAGCACCATATCCTATTTCTCTGCATATAGTTTTAAGGTGTGCTATAGTTATGGGATAAAGTGCTGAATATCAGAGATATAACGTATGTAAATATAAAAGTGAACATTGAAGTCAACACTCAGAGGCGACAGACTGTTTCATGCTAGACGCAATCATCAGGCCACAGAAACAGGTCACATCAAACAGTCTCTCGCCTCTGAGTGTTGGCTTCAATATATATATATATGTGTGTATATATATATATATATATATATATATATATATATATATATATATATATATATATATATATATACACCTAGTGAGTCAGACAAACCTACCTAGGTTTTTTACCTAAACGGATCGTCAGGGAAAGTTTGAGCCAAACTTTCCCTGTCTCTCTACGGTTGTATTGAGCTCTTTTGTTAGTTAGTTGTTTACTCGTATCGGGTTTTTTTCTTTGGGCTTCAGACCTGTATCTGTGCGATTTTTTTGTCGGCAGAAGTTCGTGTTTGTAGCTCTTTCTTTTTTTAAAACCTTTTTTTTCCTTCGAGATTGATTTGATTAGCAAATCAAAAATTCGAGGGTTTTTCGAAACGAGTCTAGTTATATATATATATATATATATATATATATATATATATATATATATATATATATATATGTGTATCAAATATAGTTACAAAATTTGGGGCGTATTCCTGACAGCAAAACCAGGTAAAATGTCCATATAAACAAAAATGTCCAAAATTTTATCGTTGTACCTCAACACAGAAACTCATAACAAATGTTCAAAATGTCCTCCGTTTGCTTTTACACACGCATGCACCCGTCGGATCATTGACTGGTGGACCCTTTCAAATACTTCGACACGGTGTCAAATGCTTTCACATGCCTCCATGACACGTAGATGAAGCGTTTCTGGATTATTAATGTCTAATGCATAAAACAATTGTTTTAGTTAGCCCCATAGATAAAAATCTAAAGGAATGATGTCGGGGAAACGTACAGGTCATGGAACCGATTCTTCCCTACCTATCAATCTTTCATGGCAGATTGCAGCCATTACATCCCGAAAAATGTGACTAAAATGTGTTGGAGCCCCATCATACATGAACCACATGCGTCTTCGTATTAGCAGGGGTACATCCTCTAACAGATCTGGAAGTTTGTTCGAAATAGCTCTTGTAAGATGTACTGGGAAAACATATCAACCTACCAGACTGTTACCCACATTTCCAGCCCACATATTAATCATAAACTGATGCTGATGTCTAGCCTGTATTGTACCATGTGGATTCCGATTCGCCCACAAATGTTGGTTGTGTAAATTTATTCCATCACTTCCAAATGTTGCTTCATTCGTAAACGAGGCTGAAGATACAAATAACAGATCGGCAGTTTGTGCAATAAAACATCAGCAAAAGTTCTCCCGTGGTGAGTGATCAGAGGGCGAAAGACCCTGCACACGTTTAGAATGATACGGATAAAGCAGCTGCTCTTGAAGTACCGCCCATGCGATACTATGGGATGTACGAGATGGTAGGACCACTTAATGTTTGCTGATACCGGATCGTCTCCGACAGCCTGTTGAATGTGTTTTTTTGTGGTCAGGCGCACGAGTAGATCTCGGTTTTCCTCTATCCGTAGTTTGTGGTGCCACAGATACTGTCTCAGCAACGCGACGATAAAAAGCAACAAAGGTTTGATGTATCCGCTGCCTTTTGTCTGGAAACGCAATCGGATACAGCCGTATAGCCTTGTGCCCATTACCATTCGCGCGGCCGTATGTAAAATTCATATCATATAAATATCCTGGCACTATTATTAAACAGAATACTTCTCAGTTAACTCACTACTACATACATTAAACGTTGGAGACAGACTATCCACGAATGGAACCTCGTCTAGGTGGCAACACAGTGGCATCGACCGTAAACTTTCTTTAAACTTAACTCAAAAACGAAGGATTTGCGGACATATGTTCATATGGACTTTTTTGTTTTGATGCGACGAGCCCGCCTCAAAGTTTGTGAAAATATTTTGATACACCCTATATATATATATATATATATATATATATATATATATATATAATGATAAAAATATAGTTTTATTGTATGCTATATTCATGGGTAAAAGTGCTCAATATCAGAGCTAGAGCATATGTAAATACAAAAATGGACACCTAGATTAACACCAAGCGGTGACAGTATGTTTCATGTTTAAACGCAAACTTCTGACCATTTTTCTGGTTTCCAGACAGAATTAGAACATAAATTACTCAATGTTTTCTGCTTTCGGTTTACAGAAGACATGATCAAGGAGTTTTAGTTTTGTGCCTATAGCATTGAATCTATAGATATTCATTGTGTTTTCTTTGCACGATTTTAAGTGAATGTCATGATGTTTTTTTTTCAAGTATCCTGTCTTTAAGTGAAATTTTGTGGCGTTCCTTTTTTTTGTTCTTTTTTTTATGAGTTGTAAAATATATTTAGTATGTTTATTCCTACACTGAATAAAATTAACAATAAAAAATGTTTGTGTGACGCTGACAGTGTCTGCATATTTGAAACTTACAATAAATATAAAGATTAATAACAATGGCTTTCGAGGACAGTCTGAAAACAGTGTAACAACAAGCGGTTTCATGCGTTCGGTTTGATCATCTTTGACAGAAAATTGAATTTTGAGATTGGGCAATGGTAAGCAAGTCCATATCCAACGGTTTGACAAATGAATTTAACTACTTTTTAAAAACTATAGAACAACAACAGGAACAATAACAAAAATACATACAGCACATATACACATACAGAGCACACAGACCACACAGATACGAATATGCACACACATGACATACATGTAGGAAGAGAGAAAGAAAAACGGTGTTGGATTCGGGCAATTTTTAGCCTGGATTACCATTAGCTAATGTAACAATTTCGAAGCTCCCAAGTGGTAATTTCCGAAATTATGATAAACTTAATCTATACGCGCACGCACACACATACACACAAACACACACACGTACGAGCACACGCGTGTGCATGCAAGCATACACAGGTTGTTTAAAATTTGATACGTATAGCAAATTTTAAACAAAGTATTTGTTTTAAATTTGCTATACGTATTTATCAGCGAGTGACCATATCAGTGATAGAGCGTTTGTTTATATGGACACACACACATATGTGTGTGTGTGTGTGTGTGTGTGTGTGTGTGTGTGTGTGTGTGTGTGTGTGGACAAAATGCATATTAATAATCCACGTACGTTCGTCAAATTATATAAAAAATGATGACCAAGATATTTTTTTTTATATTTTACGATCTATCTTCTCACCCGACTTGTTCAACCTATACAATGAGGCAATTCTAAGAGAATTGGAAACCCTACCGGCATTTAGCTTTGGCGGCCACAATCTTAACAACGTAAGATACGCAGATGACACAGTACTGATAGCAGACACGGGAGAGAAATCACAAAATCTCCTACAGAAGGTAGCGACGGAGAGTGAGAAGAAAGGACTAAACATAAACTACAAGAAGACAGAATGTATGGTCATCAGTGAGAAGATGAGACGGAAAAAGCGATTTGCAGGTCGAGGACACTAGAATCAAGCAGACGCGGAAGTTTAAATACCTGGGAGACGTTTTGACAGAAGACGGTAAGTGCGACACTGAGATCCGTAGACGTATTGGGATGGCCAAAGACACATTCCAAAAGCTGGGTAGAGTATCGCGAGACAGGAAGATTACTGAACTGTTACGTGGCATCTGTGGATGTGGGAGTAGATTTTGGGGGAAATTACAAAATTTTCGGCTATACCTGTAATTGACTTCGATGCTTGTTATTGAATAGGTTCTTAATTAAATTCAACTGACAAGGCATGTCTTTAATTTTTCACTATGTTTTTCTAATTTACGTGTAGGTTGATATACATTCGGATCAAATTTAAATATTTAAAATGCGTATAAAATATTTAATATAAAATTCGTCTGCTGAAATGTAACATCCCCCAAAATGCTAGGATCATGAAACTCATAAAATCTGTGAAACTGATAAAATGAACTTCCTGATAATGACCAGCCATGTTTGATAATTTATTTTGATGTTATTCCCTATTAGACGATTTACCAACTCAGCCAACCTAAAAAGTAAACAAACGTTATTTACAGAAAAGGATAATAGGCGAGTTGATTAAGGCGTTGATTTGCGAATTTGCTGACATCATAATAGCGATTTCAATCCCTTGGCCGGGTAGTACAGACTCAGTAGAGGCAGTGCAAACAAGTTTCACCACTAATTTGATTCGGATCAGCAACAACTTATTCATAAACTTGAAAAAATAAAAATATAATTTAAAAAATTATATATATATATAAATTTCACATTTTTCAGTAAAAGGTCATCATACTTATTATAAAACCCAGGTTGTGTGTGTGTGTGTCTGTTCGTTTATATATTGGATCGGATTTCCTACATTTTTCAACCGATTTCAACAAAACTTCACAGGACTATGTAAAATTACCTTGCGGTGGTTCTGACAGCGCCGAAAATTGGAAAAACACAATTGTTTTTGCATGAAATCAATTTGAAAACACGATTAAAAGGCATCACTGTCGCCAGAATGAAATGGGGACAACTCATATCTAGTTATACTTATTATAAAACCCAGGTTGTTTGTGTGTGTTCGTTTATATATGGGATCGGATTTCCTACATTTTTCAACCGATTTCAATAAAACTTCACTTTTTTGGCAGGTAGTTTTTCTTATTGTCTTGCACACTTTTTTCTTTATTTTTACATTCAGAATGCTTTAAAAATTCCATTTACAAGACAATTGTTTATAATAAAATTCTATTCAATCAGTAGACTCATAGCGATTGAAAACAATGTTTTTGTTTGAGTTTAGGTTTAACCAATTCGTAAAAAAAAAACTAATTAAGACATGCGTGTCCGTCAACCTTAAACAATAATCTTTGTCAATTTTATTTTTCAGTCTTTATGATGTTCGATACTTGATCTATCTCTTACTGTTACATCCCCGGGCAACGCCAGGCTCTACTGCTAGTTATGAATAAAGATAAAAGGAAAACTTGTCTTAGTCAACGAGTTTCTTCCTCTGAGGGGCTTTATCAAGGCAAATGCAATGATTTTGTCAAAGCACATTTCCCTTGATAAAGTCCCTCAGAGGACGAAAGGCGTCGGCTAAGATAAGTTGTATTTGGTCTTTATATATATATATATATATATATATATATATATATATAAAGTATGCAGCTGAGTGACGAAGTAGAAAAATTCTGTGTAACGCGTTTCGTCCGCTATAACTCTCATGAAGTCCTTTTTAGAGGACAAAACATGTTGCACGAAATTTTTCCACTTCGTCACTCACTTATGTAAAATTGTTCTGATGCATAAAAAACGAATATATATCCTATATCCTATATATATATATATATATATATATATATATATATATATATATATATATATATATATATATATATATATATAGTCTGTGTGCGCATCTGTGTGTGGACATAGGAATCAACAATTTGTCTGAAGATAGCACGGAATTTTTCCACTTCGTCACTCACATCGTTCTGGCGCAATATATATATATATATATATATAGTTTGTGTGTGTGTGGATACAGGAATCAACATTATCTCTGAAGATAGCATTGAAACGTGACGCTGACAGTCACTATGCAGTGTTGATTCCCATGTAGCCACTGTCTATACCTATAAGCTATATTCGAGATTGAGCATCGTTCCTCTATTAAAAATATTTTTTAAATCTATATGTATGTTGTTTGTGTGTGTCCGCGCGTGTGTAGACATAGCAATCAACATTTTCTCTGAAGATAGCATTGAAATGTGAAACCGACAGTCACTACACAGTGTTTATTCCCATGAGTGTGTGTGTGTGTGTGTGTGTGTGTGTGTGTGTGTGTGTGTGTGTGTGTGTGTTGGTGGGTGGTTCCGCGCTGGCCTGTGCAACCGTGTGTGTGTTCGGCAATGGTGTTATCTCCCAATATCTGCAATCAAATTAATTTATTTGATGTTATTCCCTATTCTTATTAGACGATTTACCAACTCAGCCAACCTAAAAAGTAAACAAACGTTATTTACAGAAAAGGATAATAGGCGAGTTGATTAAGGCGTTGATTTGCGAATTTGCTGACATCATAATAGCGATTTCAATCCCTTGGCCGGGTAGTACAGACTCAGTAGAAGCAGTGCGACCAGTAACTGAGCAGTATGTGAATAAAAACAAGACGAGATACCCCTTGGCAACGAAACGAGAAAAATCCACCCCGTAGATTAAATAAAGGGCTCAACTCTAGATTCCATTAAGATTACCCGGATGAAAAAGCACCTGGTGAAGACTGGAGGACACAACGCCGAAACAAAGATGAGGACTATACTCGTAATGTGAATAATTTAAATATCAAAAAAAAGAGTTCAAATTGTAAGATCAGATGATGTATATCTTATACCAACTTCACTACTCTCTTTGCTATACGCTCAGCAAAGTGAAACTCGTAACTTAAGCTTTCCACCATCACAAAAAACGTAAGAAATATGTACCTTCTATTCAGTCTAGTAGATGCAGTAAAATTAGTTTTACTACCTTGTTGCATACTACAAAAAAAGGCGACATATTATGAATCACCTGTAAAATATTTGAAATACGTTTCTATATAAGTACTTATACAGTTTGCAGTCAGCTAACTGAAATATACGAATATAAAATTGAGGAAAGTGAGTTTTATCAGTTAATATATCGATGAATCTTGTTATCATTCGTTTAGTAAAACAATAAAAATTATTTGATTTTTGGTAAAATGTTATACCCCGTTTCTCAGCAGATATCCTAGAACCAATATCATTAAACTAGAACTATCAATAGCAACAAGAATAATAGATATGTTCCCTCTTTCCATGCAAGGATGGTGAGGTTTATTACAATCGCCACACCTTAGATGTAAGACTTCTGATATTAGTCCTTTTCATTAGGCGACAATCATACTATATAGATATATTATTAAGTCCCTCGCTGCTGACCCTCTAAATTATCAGTGAAACAGTAGCAACGCATAAAAAGTATTCCGGTTTGATACTAGTCTCTAACTCCACGTGTTTAGTAGGAATCAAGAGAAAAATATGACGCAGGAAGAAGGGACATAACAACGATAGATCGTCAATGGATGAAAGTGTCTACGCGTAGTTGTCTGCTAGAATAATGTCTACACGGGTGAAAGACAGAGAAAGGGGTTATATATACACCTACATTTCCATATATATCGACGCAAATTAAAGGTGTACACGGGGATATAGGTATGGATAAGTAAGTAAACGAAGAGGCATACACGAATTAGCTGACACTAGTTGATAGATAATGAACATAAATATATATTAAGAGACTTAGATAGATAGATAGATAGATAGATAGATAGATAGATAGATAGATAGATAATGAACAAACATAGATAGATAGATAGATAGATAGATAGATAGATAGATAGATAATGAACAAACAAACATAGATAGATAGATAGATAGATAGATAGATAGATAGATAGATAGATAGATAGATAGATAGATAGATATGAACATATTGAAATGGATAGGAATACGAAAATGTAAATAAGTACATGCGGTTCTAATCAATATAGACGTATCTACGCCCACGCTGACTGCTCTGAAAACGTGGCGAGATATAAACACAAATTGATCACGTGTCTGTAAACATTTCCACACAGATTGTCACGTGGGCGCTAACCAACCCACGCCGAAATGAATATACTTTCACACAAAACGAAGAGGTGGACAGTTGTACGGTTATAGACGTTATTAAGTTGTTCCGAGTCTCACCCACTCTATCTGGGTTCGTTTTGTCTTTTCTTTTTTGCTTTTCAATTTCTATTGAGAAACTTTCTCGACTTGAACGTTGCTTCTTATTCGTCATGCGACCTGTTTAAAGGCTAACAAATTGTCAATGTTAGTCGCCTACGCTTTTCAAGAAGCTTTTTCATCCTTTCGTCGTGTATGCTTTCAAATTAACTTATAAGCAAGACTTATTCATGTTCGCGTATAGATATTTGGGCTTGTCAAGAATTTGAACTCACGGAGGGAAAGGGCAAATGAGGGCAAATGAGGGCATATAAGACGCACCGCTGTATAAGACACAGGTTTATTTTGACGACAAAAGAAATGCTGTCGTATTTTAAAGATTTTTATTGCACAAATGTTCATCTGAGACTTTATAAATAATCGGCAACTCCATAAACCTTCTCCGTCCTTTGAACAGGAGTAGAGGTTTGTCCCTTGTTTCCTGTTTAGGATTGAGTTTCTGGTTCTTTCTCCTAAAGTCTTCTCATTTTCTTTCACCCCAATGCATTTTAGTAGCGTTATCGCCTTGCTTGTGTTTAAATTATTAAAAAAGGAGCCCAATTTGCTATTGTTCTAAATAACATTCAAAATATGCATGCCTATTTAGATATATTTACACATGGCTTGTGTAAATCATATATATATATATATATATATATATATATATATATATATATATATATATATATATATGTGTGTGTGTTTGTGTGTCATATATATATGATATATAGAATTAATACAAATAAAAAGTTCGTCACTTAGCTGATTGATCTTACCTTCAACATCCCGACTGCAGCATACATTCAGAGCATAGAAGGCAAGTCGAACTTCGACGTGGTGTAATGATTAACGGTCTTGTCTCACTAGATCAATTGCGACTGGACAGTGAATCCGATCCTTACTGAGTGCTCTATAGTTGCCAAACTGTGCCACATCTAAATTAGGCTTGGTAAATCGCTATAGAACGCAAGCAGGTTTTAACATCAAATTTTGGAGTAAAAAGTGCGACTTATACACTGAAAAATACGAGACGTACAAATATAAACACAAATGTACAAATATATAAACGACAGTTTGGTTAGGATGGCCCAAGGCTACATCTGTAAAACACTCAATGAGAATCGACGACCTCGCCAACAAATACTCCAAGACAACCCGCACCTTTTATTGCTGTTATTAAAATAAATAAATAAAATAAAAATAAATCGGATTATTTCTTTGTAAAATCAAACAGGTCTTATTCACCGGCGCATATAAATACGCGACGGGGTTCGCACACGCAGTTAAATATACATAGGCGTAAGCAACTCACCTACGCAGCTTTGCAGTTCATGTGTTCGCTATAGCTTACGTAACTGCACTTGAAGAGATATGCATTCAAGGCCGTGCAGAGTTAGGTAAAATGCAAAGAGAACATAACGTATATAGAAATATGCACATTAGAAATGTAGATGTGCACAGAGGAAAATGTTCCAACAATGACTAGGTCCATTAGCAGCACCCCAAGTTCAGCATTGTCCCACCAGGAATTGAACCACCAACTGTGGGGACTATGCCAATACGTTTGATGTCAGAATTCAAAAAGTGGCGCGTTCTGAGTTAATTTTGTTTACCACGTACCTCCGCACAGCCGTATGAAGCAATTTTATTGAGCCGGATAATTTATTAGTGGACTAACAGACTGCAAGTTACTTAGCACAGTTTCATAGAATCACGTGACGTAACATTTTAGCGCATCCGGTACATTAACGATAAATACAAACACACTTGCACATATTTCCGTGCGTGACAATTTGAAAACAGAAAGTAAAAATGGGAAAAATATCTTTGTGAGCAAATTAAAATTTGAAAAAAGCAATAAACCGTTATTTATTTTTATAATTCGAATTTTATTTACACTATTTCCGCTGTTGATTCCCTATAAAACTATTTTTAAACGGACTTCATCTGAAATGTTTTTATTAATATACAAGCGCATATGGACGTATACATTTGAGCAAAAAATATGGAAAATAAAGTATAATATATATTTATAAACATCCACATTATAACCAAAAACGTTTGAGGCGTCTCTTTTCTCTTTAGAATATACACCTTTCCCTCGTTGGAACCACTATAACCTCTCCCTTATATATATATATATATATATATATATATATATATATATATATATATATATGTATGTATAAATTATGAAAAACTTGGTAATCCGTATGGGTAGTCCCAAGGAGGATGAAATCCTGAAAGCTCAATGTAAATCCAGAGCTAATATTTTAAAGAAAAACAGATCACTTTAAGGTTCCATTATAATAATTTATTTCACCAGAGCCCTTTTAAAGGACGCCGGATAATCATATACCACTTCCAAAAGATGAAACGAAAAAAAAATTATATATATATATATATATCCAAATGAGAGAAAGAACAGATGGAGTAAAAGTCCACAGTTCGTAACATTTACTTTTAAAAAAAGTGCTCAATGCAAAGTAGAGCAATATATTATTATTTTTTTTATTGTAAGAGATTAAGATAAAAATATGTTGAAATCTCTACACAAAATCTTTCATATTTCAAAACTATGATAGTACTTCTTCAGGCGATGGTAAGTAACTACAATCGCCTGAAGTATTATCATAGTATTGGAATGAATGAACTTTTTTCCTCTCACCATTGCTTATTTGGGAAGATGGTGGAACTGACACAAAACAATTTCAACCTGTTCTCTTTCTAACTGAATAACTGATTGGGTTTTTTTCAGTGACTCTTACAACAAATGGTGTCAAGATGACTAAACGTCTTATCTGAAAACCTGAAAATAAACGCAATTAGTTTAGTGGTTTTTAGATATTAAACATTTTGTGGGATGGATAATTATGACGCTACACGATTTAGACAATTTTGCTGTTACACCCGGTAATAATATCATGCTCTTCGTTGTACTAAGCACTTTTAAAAAAAAAAAAGTAAATGCCAGAGAACTGTGGATTCTAAATCTATTTGGTCTTTCTCTTCATTCGTATATATATATATATATATATATATATATATATATATATATATATATATATATGAAGAAATATAGTCTTAAGGTGTGCTATATTTATGGGATAAAGTGCTCAATATCAGAGATAGAACGTGTGTAAATATAAAAGTAAACACTTAGAGGTGACAGTCTGTTTCATGCTAGACGCAATCGCCAGGCCATATATATATATATATATATATATATATATATATATATATATATATATATCATTGGAATTTAGTGAGTAGCTGTGGTATATTGAGTCTAGTTAGTTTCTTCTTCGTCAGCGAGTCCCGTTGGTCTATTGGCATGTCGCTTGCGTTTTATCGTAACGGTCCGGGTCCGATTCTCGGTAGTGGACGAGCACTGCTGAAAAGTCCGAAAAAGGACGAAACAGCCGTCCAGTGCTTTCAGCATTCTGTACACTCGATGAATGATTATTCCACAAAATTCTATCACATATATATATATATATATATGTGTGTGTGTGTGTGTGTGTGTGTGTGTGTGTGTGTGTGTGTGTGGACGAGGGATGTTTAATATACAACGCGAGATGTTTTCGGTAATATGATTTACCTAGGACTTTAGTGTTTTCGACCAGAATCTTTGTCAAGGCTTCTTGTAGTTTCTGGGTAGATAGATATTTTTATTGCACTTTGCTATACTAAGTGACGCGTGAGGTATCTACTCAAAGAGATGGTAGTATATATATATATATATATATATATATATATAGGAAGGATCTGACGCCAATTCAGCCGGGTTTCGATCTTAGCTAGAGGCAACCGGATGTCTAGACACACTGATGAGCAGTGATAAAGCGAAAAGTCTCTCTGTGGATGACAATATATATATATATGTATGTGTGCGTGTGTGTGTGTTTAAATAGTGCAAGTGTATGATTCTGGCATAATTAAATTGCTTTTCACGTGTTCGATATAAATCTATATCATTCAAA
Source organism: Acanthosepion pharaonis (assembly GCA_903632075.3). Taxonomy (NCBI): domain Eukaryota; kingdom Metazoa; phylum Mollusca; class Cephalopoda; order Sepiida; family Sepiidae; genus Acanthosepion; species Acanthosepion pharaonis. The sequence goes on along the minus strand of CAHIKZ030000857.1, from coordinate 714,529 downwards.
TATTATCAGTTTACTCTTACTCCCATTGCTTAACATTAGAACAAGACACGATGTAAATAATTTAGGAGAAATCCTATCTCCCTGTTTTACTCTTTTCCCAATACTTATTTCATCTTTGTTTTCATTATCTGCTTTTAATTATTGTAGTGCTGTTATCGTATATTCTGAACAACTTTAGGTATAATGTTCGTTTCTACCCTGCTCCTAGAGTGAGTTTAAGACTGCCGAGTGAGCTACCGAATCAAATACCTTTTCATAGTCAACAAGAACCAAAGCGTTTTATTATATGCTTGTCCACTCTTGTTTGTGAGTACGTATATATATATATATATATATATATATATATATATATAGTTACTTAGTTTATGAAAAACTAGGTAATCCGTATGTGTAGACCCAAGGAGGATAAAATCCAGAGAGCTCAATTAAATTACATCTAACTCACTCATGTCTTCTCTCCCCTCACTTCCTCACTTCGTTAATTTACATATGCTTAATACGGCCCGTCAAAAATGTGTAAATTTTCTTTTCATTTTTCGTTTCAACTTTTGGAAGTAAAGTCTGATGATCCGCAGTCCTTTAAAAGGGCTCTGGTGAAATAATTTATTACATGCAACCTTAAAGTGATCTTTTTATTTAATATATATATATATATATATATATATATATATATATATATATATATATATATATATATATATATATGGTTGGATGTTAGCTCTATCTCTGATATTGAGCGCTTTCTAATAATTACCGCGCATATAATATATAAATAATTATACATATATATATTTATTTATATTTATATACACTTTTCACACACACACACACACACACACACATATATATATATATATATATATATGATAGGTAATTTGAATATTTCATAAAAAAGCAAATTTGTTCGCTCACGGGCACTCGCTCGCACCTACAGACAAACCTGCATACATACATAGCGAGAGATATGTAGATATAGAGAGTGTACACTCAATAAAACGATATAATTTTTCCCCACAGACAAAACGTTGCAAGCTTTCGCTACTCTGTTGCTATTTTCATGGCACATTTTCTGAAGAGCTACATTCCTTAATTCCACCAATTCAGACATTTACAACGAAGACCCCCCCCCACGTCCCACTAGGGAAAATCTCTATTCGGAGATTAAGGTTCCATTATAATAATTTATTTCACCAGAGCCCTTCTATCCAAGAACCGCTATTTTGTAGGACAGATTCTCGAGAGAATGCTTCCCCGATCACTAAAATCTTAACCTCTTCAAGTCTAGTGTCAACCATTATCTTTCCTATATATCCTCATAATCTGAACTTCTTACCGTCTCCTCTTACATTCATACAACAACCTAATTCAGTAACCCTCTATCTTGAGTGGCTCTTGGGTCTTGTATTGGGTGAATAATCTATATAATACTAAAAGTCTGTGATTGCGTGCGTGCGTGCTTGTGTGGTGGGTCCGTCCGGTACATAATGATTTTTGTGTTGTTTATATTGTATTTTTATTTTAACTTTCTTCAAACAGACAATTTTTAATTAAAATATTTTTTAAGTTAAAGACAGACGCAAAGAGATACCCCTTTGCTGTTTCGTCCAGTTGTTTGTAGAGTAATTATTTATATTTCAGCGTGTTTGTTTAAAACATCAAGTGAACATGATTTTAAAATATTTTTGGCATATTAAAAAAATATTTTTAAGTTAATCTGATTTAAAGTTAATGTTTATACCGGAAGTTCTATTGCTATTAAATGCTGTAAACAATCAGTAAAATGTAAAACCACACCAAGGATGACACAAACGAATTGAAATATCTAACTGAATCATAATAAAATTAACTTTCATCTCAATGGAATGTTAAAATCAGCTTCAATATTTTATAACCTGAACCGTCAGTAACCCAACGGGAGTCACAGGTTGTGTAGTTAGTAAATAAAATCCCTTGTATATCTTTGTTAGTGAATTTATTTATAATGCTCACATAGATAAGTACGTCATTTAACCTATTGTAGGTTCATTAGGGTACTATGTGTACTTTAGGCGTCGCAACAGTGGGTGTGTATAGGGTCATCATGGTGGTTTTGAATTCAAAATTCTCTTTCTCCTAGATTGATTACCCTAACAAGGCTAAACGGCTCATTCTGTCATTTTAATCAGAAATAGGGGTAAAAATTAAAAGGAGCCATACGTTTCAAAAAAGGTCATTGGTGCAAAGAGGAACTCAACCAGCCTCGGTAGAAATTTGAACGCGACGGGACTATTTTCTGTGGCGATAACCATTTCGGCAACCGTACTTTTAATATCTAATCAGCTGCGAACAGTGATATGGGATACGTGTTCGAGTCTTAGCCGAAACTATTTTTCCTTAAATCTTTCAATTTATTTAATGTATTTATCGAAAGCTTTATGATGACAAAATGAAAGCAAATTATGGAACGAAAAAAGCCAGTATTCATTCCTTTTCAAATTCTTTTATTCTTTCTCGTCAATTTCCGTCTAATTGGTCGATTATTATTTCTCTGAGGCAGAACTCGCTCCAAGACTCGCGAACATTGACAATGAATTTTATTACGTGTGTATGGGTTTATATATGCGTGTATATGTGTGAGGTTTTGTTCAGGTTCGAATTTGTATATGTTTGTACTTGTGTGGGTGTTTGTTCATATGTTCATCCTTACAAAATCATAGAGAATGTATCAATTATCCTTGAATGAAACCACGCAGATCCTTACCTGCTATGAACAAGGATTCATATCTAGCAATCTAGAAACAGTGGGATGCGTTCTTTCACCCGCAATTACACCAACAATTAGACTGACGAACGCATATAATTATATAATTATAAAGACTGACATACAACATCTTAAATATACAGTACATATTACTATCTATCACTCTCTTTTTCTCTCACACTCCATATATATATATATATATATATATATATATAATCCATTAACTCCTTATAAATTACTTTGCGTTTCGGATATGAAGATAAATTTAGCAGTTATAGCCTTCGCCGGATCCAAACAAGAGATAAACATTTCTTAAATAGGATAGTGATTTATTAAGCGTAGGTCAGATGTGGCATAAGGCCAATAGTATGGGGCACCCAGTGTGGATCGAACTGACTATTGTAAATGATCTCACGAGTTAAGCTTGCTAACCATTACGACACGTCGAAGTGCCCATTATCTAAAAATAAAGTCATTCAATTTTGCTTGACTGTAAGCTTTCTATAGCTGAATGACTATGGCTACAAGGAGGATGCATGTTCGATCCCTGCCGGAAGGTGAATTTTCTTTATTAAAACTTTCGAAATGCATAGTTCGTTCACCGTAAATTTACAGTGTTTGAAAGACAGTGATATCAACTAAATTACTTGTAACCAATAAATATAACGTTGAAAGAAATAATAAGAAATCTATCTATATCTCCCCACTCTCTCACCCTCTCTCTCTTTATCTATCTATCTATATATATATATATATATATATATATATATATATATATATATATATATATATAATTAATTTTCAAAAAATGATTACATCGCAACACAGAAATTACTGTGTTTCGAAACTGGTCATCCATATTCAAGTTTATTTTCAATATTAAACCTTAACTGTTAGATGACAATTTCATCCCCAAATAAAATAAAAACAAAAATACTAACTTCGAATCATCAATCTGACAGTTCTTTCTTATTATATAAATATATACACAAACACACACACAAACACACACACAAATATTACTAAGGAGTGAGAACAAAAGAAGGGTAATCGGGAGGACAGGCGATAACGATGGACATTGCATTTAAATTTTTGAAGTTGACTGGAAAGCATGGAGCCAGAAGAGAGTTCGACAAGTGAGTAGTGTGAGAAAAGAAACTGTTAGCATAGAACTTACGGTTACATCGATCCAACGCAACAGTGAATTGATGAGACCTTGTCACCAGCCTAGTACTGCACTTGAATTTAAAAAGAAAGAGAAAATAACTAGGGGCAGGATATACAACTGCTGCATACGAAACATGCTAACAGATATTGAGGTGCAGAAACGTAGAGACAGTTATGAAAAAATTGATAGATTCTCATACTAGGTTATCTTTTGAATATATATATATATATATATATATATATATATATATATATATATATATTCAAAAGATTATAAATTCAAAAGACATATATATATATATATACATATCTTTTGAATTTATATATATATATATCTTTTATATATATATATTTTTTTGAATTTATATATATATATTTCTTTTGAATTTATATATATATATATCTTTTGAATTTATATATATATATATATATATATATATATATATATATCATTTGAATTTATATATATATATATATATATATATATATATATATATATCCCTCACTGGTAGCACGACTCGGAGTTTCTAGCACAACGTAATTTACAGGTGCTGATTGGAAACTGACCTTTACATAATTTAAATTTTGAGATATATACCGAATTATAATGTTAGTGGAGCATGTGTATGCGTGTGTGTGTATATATATATATATATATATATATATATATATAGAGTGAGAGAGAGAGAGAAAGAGAGAGACAGTCAGACAGCTAGAACTATATATATAGTTATTTTTTCAATAATCGGAAAAATACGATCAGTGATTTATCTAGAAATATTTAAGCGTCAGTTATGTATTTACATACCGAAAATATATCAAACTTGAATGTATATATATGTATGTGTGTGCCTCTCTGTGTGTGTGTGCGTGTGTGTGTGCGTAACACAGGATCTCACTGTATAATTACAAATACATGTAATTTCTGCGTGAATGTGCGTGTATGTCCATGTAAATAGATAAATCTGCCAGAAAGGTTTATAAATGCACGCGTTCCCACGTCATCATTCAGAAATGAAACCGACATCCTGAGTACGGCGATCACACACACATACACACTCTCTCACTCTCTCTCTCTCTCCTCTCTCTCTCTCATATACACACACACAGAGTCAACCAACAGATATGCGCATCAATATCAACGATAACCATCATGAACTTGTCTGCATGATTGTGTTGACTGAGTAGAATAAATGTTATTACATTTTCTGCAAAAAATATAAACGGTTCGATAAAAACAAACATGGGAGTAAATCAGATTTTTCCAGTTGAGACTTTTTGCTTGGAAAACACAAATGTACTTAGGATAATATGCATAAATCAAGCATATAAAAGACGTAAAATTTATAAAGGTACATATAGATATATCATTCCATGTTTATATATAGTTTTATACACATGTGTGTACACAAGGATGTATAATTTGCAATGTAAGATAGATAAATAAATAGATATGAACAAACTTAGATAGATAGATAGATAGATAGATAGATAGATAGATAGATAGATAGATATGAACAAATTTTGATTGATAAATAGATAAGTAGATAGAGAGCCATGTATATGCTGAGTCTCTGTGGGTGATTTTGTTGAATCATATTTTTGAAAAGTGAATTTATTCGAGCAGAAAAGTCTTACTGTTATATAATATACACTAATCTTAACCGGACTTCAAAATCTATGTATTTTGATCGGTAGATCTCCGACCATTATCTGATTTCAAAATTGAAACCAGTTTTCTTCACCGAGTTTTAGTCATATTGTCTGTATACCAGAACACTTCCGTGTCGTCTGCCTACGTTATATAATATAAAATACTCTTCAATTGCTTCCACATATACGTGCGCAGTAGAGAATGCATTCATACAAACGCATACAAAGTATTTGTGCAGTTATTATAGAGAAAGAGTGAAATTATTCAGCGTATCAGGTTACAATAGATGTGACACCCTCAAATACACCTCACGCCATATGTGCCATGGGGACGGCTCGTTTATATCTTTCGTATGAAGGAATTTTAAGTTACATATATGTATAAGAATAAAGACGAAAGGAAAAATTAAATTAGGGACATTATCAAGGTTTTTTTTTCATTTTGTAACAAGTATTTATATACAAGAGTAAAAATATTATTGTTTTAAAAAAATTAAGTTAAATCATTCCTATGCTTAAAAATAAAAAAAAGTCAATGATATTTTTGGTCTTGTATATAAATACTTACAAAATAAAAACCATGCATTTGCCTTGATAAAGTCTCTCGGAAGACGAAACGCGTCGGTTAAGATAAGTTTTTCTTTTGTCTCTATTCATATTGTCCTTTTACAGATATAACCCTGCTGTCTCATCTTTCAATGTTCTGTCTCTTGCTATCTGGCATCCTTTTGCTCCATCTGATACCCTTCCTTATTTTTATATTCTCTCCAACCTCATTTTTATCGCTTAATTATTTTTAGAATTAGTCTTTTGTCTATTTTTGAATACATGCTGACCACTTTTTCTCTCTTCTCCATTCTCAGGAATATCTATATAGCTTATACACACACATGCAAACACACACATACCTTGTATCTGGGATAATAAATATTTCAGGCACATGTTCTTTCCGATTCACACAGGGTGCTCTGAGCCAGTATGGAAGAGGAAGACTCACTAAACCACATGACAATGCCAAATGAACTCTGAGGAGAGTTGAGTTATATGAACGCACATTCTGCTGTAGGCGGAGCGAGAGTTCTTTGATAACATATAAAACAAAGTTTACATTATGTCCCCATAAATTCGTCGACCTACGTATTTCTGGAGAACAACGCTTTTAACATAGGTAGTCTTTGTAATTCAACAATTTGCAATTGAAATGTAATTGAACTAACACCCTGATGAACGTATTACATCTGCGAAACTTGAAGTCAGAAAGATAAGTTTTGAACATTTTATTTCATTTGTTTAATATATATATATATATATATATATATGCACCAGGAAACGTATCAAGCAGATGGATGTGTTACACTAATATTCCAACTGCAGAGAATTTATTTCCCCATTCAAATCAACATTAAAAATGCTAACTTTGAATTAAAATTGACCACTGGCCCCGATGAGTAGTTTGCTTTAGCAACTGTCATCAAACTGGAACATACATGTACAGACAAAAGATATGAAGCAAACTGAAAGAGCTAGCTAGCTAAATAGATAGATAGATAGATAGATAGATAGATAGATAGATAGATAGATAGATATTTACCTGCATTTCTATATATATTGACAGGGATATGAGCATGGATAAGTAAGTAAACGAATAGGTAGTGTTATATACCTTACCTATGAACACTAATGGGTATATCCCAATCCTCATGAATACATTGGACACTACTGTAAGTAGAGGTAATATGCTCGCTAAATAATCCACCACTAACAGTGGTTTACCTATTTTACGTCGTTGGCGAGTATTGTATTTTGTTGGTGTTATAAAGATTCCCATTTCATTTCCAACCTCCGTTTTGGTTATTCCTCATTCAGTAACCTTTTCTAGGTTACAACAGGTAGAAACGAATAAGTTGAGACTGATAGATAATGAACAGAAACAGATATTAAGAGACTTAGATAGATAGATAGATAGATAGATAGATAGATAGATAGATAGATAGATAGATAGATAGATAGAAATGTAAATGGATATTTAGCCAAAAGAAAGTCAAGGTTTTGTATAAGTCTACAAGGAAAAAAAACATCTTTTGAGAAAAGTAATCATTAGTTACAATTTGGTAGACGAATAATCTAAGCATCGATCTATCGAAATAGCTCTTTTAGATAGATGGGTATACAACTTGTCAATTTTATAAGTACACAAATTGAACAAGCTGTCGGATTCAGGTGAGTGTGTTGTACCATTATTTCAAACGTGGATGGCTTTTCTATATAAAAAGGCGAGCAAGAGAAATTCTGACTTCGTACAACTCTGTGCGCTTGATGAAAATAAGCAACTATCTTGTTCACTAAGCTGGATAGATGTGAAACGGATAGATGCGAACAGATCAAAACAGACGAATTTGTGTGCATAAAATTGAGTAGACAGTTTAAATCTTACGGCTCCTGCTTACTTTCGGCAAATACATACTTAGTAGTAACGAAAGTTTCCATATATAAATTCTAAATCACCTTCACAGAAAAAGAGTCCATAAGAATTCAGATCATCGTTGATTTCACACAGTATACACGTATTACAAGTTAAACACACACACATGCACACATCCCTATATATATATATATATATATATATATAAAGAGAGAGAGAGATCAAAAATTTCAATCATTCACTCTATTGGTTATATATAAATGCATAAATATATTAATATATTTTCTGTTTATACGTTATTTTAATAGATACAAATATTTTAGTAAAAGATATGTTTATAATAAACAGTCTTAACTACATTTACCGGCCTGAATGTCCGAGAAATTTTCATAGAAAATATGTGGCCTCCGACAGGAATCGAACCTATATCCCAACACGGAACCATCATTTGGCCTGACGCGCTATAACATTCAGCTACAGAGGAAGCGTCCTGTTAGCAAAATCAAATTAGTGTTTTTAAACAACAAATTTCTCATGATTTTTCTCGAACGATCACATCTGTTCAAAGCGTATCTTAACATAATATGATCTATATCCCCTCTCTATGTGTATCTATCTCTCTTTCTCTTTCCCTAAAAAAAAACTGTATATTGAAATTTTTGTCTTTCTTCCCCTTTTTTCCTTTCTCTCTTTTAACAATAAAACTTTTTCCTTTTCTCTTTTCACTCTTTTTTATCTTTTTTTTTTGTCTGAATAAATTGAACTCCATTTATTAATGAAAAACTGGTCTGAAGAGATGGACGTGAGGTCCATGAAATAAACTTATTACCTGACCTGATGGATTTTTAAGGATTCTGTTTTCATTAATATATATATATATATATATATATATATATATATATATATATATGATTTAAGAAATAGCAGATTTTTTATATCGTGCTCAATATTAAAAATATTAAAATAACATTAAAATAGAGCGTTAATGATAGTATCTGAAAAGATTACACTACCTTTAAATTTCAATTAGTTTGATATTTAAAAGTTAAGTAATCTTTTCATATAACACACACACATACACTCACACACGCATATATTTTTATATATATATATATATATATATATATATATATATATATATATATATATATATATATCGTCGTGACAGGGAAAGTTAAGCTCCTCTGCCACTGTCATTATTCATACTCCATCATCCCTCCTCTGTTAGTTTTAATCATCAATTACATTGATTGATTTGTTCGTTTTTTTACGTTTTATCAATCTTTTGTAGATTATTTAAAGCCAGAAAGTATTTTTAGAATGTAAGATTTTTTGAGGTGGGGAGACAATGATTTATTCATAAAAGATTGACTAAGTGACCGATAGCTGATGGCAAAAGAGGTGGATTCATACATTCCCCAAGGATAATTTTTGTGTAAGTGAAAATAATAAAAGCCAACTATAATTGGAATTCGGCATTCCGATTAACAATTCCGAGCCATCATCTATTAGACCAGCTGCACATCTAAGTTTACAGCACTTGTTAT
>CAHIKZ030000857.1:662500-700000 GCA_903632075.3 Acanthosepion pharaonis | reverse complement strand
TGGTGGGTCGGTTGATTTTGTTTAGCGGCATATCAACACCTCTATGGGTATTTAATGCCAAAATCTACATATTTTGAACGCAATTTTATGATACAGCTGAATATATTTTGAACGTAACTGTATGCCTTCAACTACAGATAAAATGTATTGTAGGTCATTTTGCTTTAAATATGCAGTGTTGGTAATTTTACTATAAAATGGTTGGTTGATTTTGTTTAGCGGCATATCAACATCCATGGGTTATTTAATGCCGAAATCTAGATATTTTGTACCTAATGTTATACTTTCAGAGTAAATGTATGTTTTTAGATGTATACAAGATGCGATGGGTAAACTGTCGCCATCTTTTTTCTTCTTTTTTTTATTTCGCGCATGCGCGTTGTTTGTTTTTGATTTTGTCAACTGCACAGTATAATAGGGTCAGTTGGGCAACGTCTGTGAGAAAAAGAGCACAATGACGCAATTCACTCTGCCAGAAATTTACAAACGGCATAATGTACTGCTTGGCATTCGCGCTGGATGCTCCAATACGAACATTTCAGAGTATTTGAGTGTCAAACTGAGGACAGTGCAGAGGATTCGGAATGAGTTGAATGAGTCTAATAATGACGAAGGTGTTTGATGTGATCACCAATGATGGCGACGTTATGCCTCCATTCATCTTCTCACAGGGTCAAACAAATCGATTTTCGAACAGAAAATACGAGATGAAAATGCCTCAGTTATCGAACAAATTCTCGGTTCTCCAACAACATAGACGAACCGAGTTAATAATAGTCGACCGCCATGTTGTATACATTCATGTGTCATGCTGTGCTTTTCTTTTCCAATTTTATTGTACTGTGACTTTTTTCTACATTGGTTCCTATTGGAAAAAATAGTTTCGGTTTACGAACATTTCAGGTTACGTACGGCCTTCAGGAACGAATTAAATTCGTGAACCGAGGTTCCACTGTATATATAAAATAGATGTGCGGGATACGGGTTGTGTAATGGATAGGGGTTCGGAATGAGAAATAGAGAGCCGATTTCGAATGCCAGATGAGTCTGCTACATTCACTTACGCGCAAATTTCCGATACCTTGGTAAAGGCATGATTCCATCATTTCTTTCTCCAGCTATGGGTTTGATTTTAGATCATACTGGGCTCTTAGACTTGTTTTTCAACCAGCCTAAGAGAAGAACTATTCTGAATTCAAAACCTGATTGGAAACCTTGTTGCACGCACCATGTGTACCAGTTCTTTGAATTCCGTTCTTCCCGAAAAGTATGATCAGTTCTGAACAAGTCTTCCACACCATAACCAAATCAAATGTGCATGTAGCCTGACTGTTCGGTTCTAAGAGCTGAACTATTGAACCCTCGTACCTCGAAGACGACGGGCGAGTCCATCATATAAAACATCAGAATTTGGGGGAGAATCCTGTCATGACCGGGCCGAGAATTTTTCAGCGCTTTCCGCATGTATAAATATAAATACCTACAACGTCTGTGTATAGAAGAGCATTATTTCGGAGCCACATAATCACTTCTACTAAGCCAGGGCACCTCCAAATACCTCACGATATAATCTGGATAATGCAGGAGTACCAAGAAGATGCAGATACTTTCGCAGGCTCAATCTTGAAGCCAAACTCTTTTTATATCAAACGGAGATCAGTCAGATATAACAAGACATTTTTAGCGACGCATCCATCCCGAATTAGCCCCTAAAACGATTCATTTACTATTAGCATTAAGCTCTGAACAACTAAGATGTATAAACGAAGGCAAAATTCGTATAATTAACGATAAAGACACGAAGCGAATGCCGAGAAGACTATGGACAGAACATGTGAGCAATGGTGAAGCTTAAGAAAAATAGGAACTACAAGTGGACTTATACTTACAATTAGAAACGAATAGCAGAAATATTTGGGTCACATAATGAGGAAAGAAGGCTTGGATAATTTAAAAGACATACTGAAGGCAAGAGAAATAAAGGGGAACCACTTAACCAAACAGGGAGGGAGTATTGATAAAAAGTCAATAGTTACTTAGAGCTACAAAAAGTCGTTCTGAAGAGACATTATCGCTCACATTCCGAAGAGAGATGGCACATAAATGAAGAGGTTAACGGATGACAGAACAGGGGCAAAGACGGATGGTAAAGAGTCAAATGTTGCTCGCAGCAATAACAGGGAGGACGCTGTGGAGAGCCATTATTACACTAGCCCCGAAGAGACATGGGACATAAATAAAGAAGTTAACGTACAGCAAAACAGGAACAAAAGACAGGAAACTCATGGAAAGTTATGATAGCTTAAGTCTTGAAAAAAAAGAGAAGAAAAACGAATGAAAAAAGTGGGCCTAAGGAATTTAATACAGAACAAGGCAAGAGAAAGCAAAAAGTGAGAAACAGACAGTAATCTACTTAAGCAACTTGCATGAATGAATCCCACAACAAAGACAAGTGGGTAGTAAACGGTCAAAAGTTACTTAAGGGCAACGAAAAAACAAGAATTTTTTTTTCTAAATCATAATCGCCCACGCTCTAAGTGGACATGACACATAGTGAGTTGCGTATGTGCATGTATGTGCGACGGTTGAACGAAGGTCAAAAAACAGCTGATAATATATATAGACGGACAAATGTGTACACATTATCAACTAAATTCTGCACAGACGAACTAAATTATGATGCACAAATTCACATACATTGTAGACACACAAACGCTGCCTTACAAGACAAATACACGTGAGGTCTACTTAACCAATGAAAAACAAACAACACAAATTTTGAAAAAACATTTTTTTCTCCTACATATTTCATGACGATGCTTAAGTAAAGGCAAAACACGATAAATCTACAAACGTTCCCTATTTGTTCCTAATATATTCATTCTATGGGATTCTAATCTATATTTAATTCATATTTAATCCCAATTTATAACGCATTTCTCTTCAACTATGAACTGAGATCTCCTGGCTACTGGCGTATTTCGTATAGAAAACGTTAAAATTTCCCTTTCTCTCTCTGACGATAACCTAGGGGTAGGATCTCTAACTGATGCCAAATCAGTCGGGTTTCGATCCCGGCTTGAAGCAATCGGGCCTCTAGCCACACTGAATATAGTGAAACAGTTTGTCTCTGGATGACTATATATATAGATAGTATGTCCGGGGATGATTTTATATATATATATATATTTATTTATTAAAGACATTTTTATGTTTAACGTTGTTTGATTTATAGATACAAGAAAAAATTCTGTTTATGATAAACAGTATTAAAATTTACCGGCCTGAATGTCCAGACATTTTCATAGGTAAATATTCGTTCTTTGACTGTTTATCATAAACAGAGCATTTGCTTAAATACTTTATCTATAAATAACAACGTTAAAATAAAAATGTCTTTAATAAATAAATTGTCGGACCTTGTCCATTTCTTAATATATGACGTCATATATATATATATATATATATATCTGTGTGTGTGTGTGTGTGTGTGTGTGTGTGTGTGTGTGTGTGGAAATATATGCTAAAACTTTCTTGGTCGAATAAAGATGAATGCCCTTCCATAAATATTTTTGATATTTGGTCAGATTTTAGGAAAATTCCGATAACTTTTCGGTTCTTCTTCATGGGTAGAGTAAAATAATCCGTAACAGATTAGTCTCGGTTGACTACTCACTGACATATTGAGTTCGATTCTAACAAGGAGAGAGTTTTGTAACACCCAGCTAGATTAAGCTGAGCAAAGTAAATACCTTTCTTCTCCATCTCTCTATCTCGTTCCTAGATCTCCTCTCTCTCTCTCTCTCTCTCTATATATATATATATATATATATATATATATATATATATATATATATAATTATTAGAAGGATTTGAGATATATATATATATATATATATATTTAGAAGCATTTGAGATAATTATACTTAAGTAATTCATCGAGCCCAGAAGAAACCTAAACAGAATGCAAAAAGCATTGGACGCCCGTTTCGTCCTATATTTGGCACTCAGCCCCAGTGCGCATCCACTACCGAGAATTGAAACCCGGACAGTTACGTTATGAGGTAAACGTCATACCAACGGGCCTCAGTGACGAATATATATAATCTCCCTGTCTCAGTGTCTGTCTGTCTGTCTGTCTGTCTGTCTGTCTCTTTATCTACCTATATATATAATACCCCTATAGCGATATATAAACTTCTGTCACGATCTCTGTCTGTCTGTCTGTCTCTCTCTCTCTCTTTCTTTCTCTCACTGTCTCTCTCTCTCTGTCTCTCTCTGTCTCTCTGTCTCTCTGTCTCTCTCTCTCTCTCTCTCTCTATATATATATATATATATATATATATATATATATATATAAATGAATTTGTGCGTGGATGTGCACCTCTGCGTGCGTGTGTTATGGGCGCTGTGATGCGTAAGTAGTATAATGGCTATCGGCTCGGAGGCGAGAAATCAATGAGCTGAGTTCGAATTCTAGTTGAGTTTGTTACATTCGCAGAAAAACCCTTGTGAAAGTTATAAATTCATTTCTTCTCTCACCCACCAGCTATGGGTTAAATACTGGGCTCTTCAACCTTGGCTGGAAGCAGAATAGGAGAAGGAAGACCGTGAAAACCAAAACCCGAGTAGATTGAAAACTTATCAGCTATAGCCATACTCATTGAACGAGTCGACAGTCATTATGTATTGCAATATATATATATATATATATATATATATATATATATATATATATAGTTTAACTTAGTATGGTACAAGGCCATACTTTTAGAGCACCCAATGAGTAGTGAACTCACTACAGTTTTATTCATGAAGCTACCTTACTAACTTAAAAGAAAATCGAATACCCTTCGTTTAGACATGTTCTATTAAATAGAGCAGAAAGAGAATATATGTTAATCCTTTTGGTGATTTTTAACATTCGCTAAAATCGAATATGTTTTAACGAAGAGTTAAATCCATGTTTTGGTTCTTAGGACAATTTGTCACCTATTTCGATCCGTATGTGCAACAACTTACTCGAAAATTGGAACAAGAACAATAAAATTTATACAGATAGACATTGTCATTTTGATATAATATAAATTGTTTAAATGAATTATAAACACACACACACATATATATATATTATATTTACCTTGTTTTATATATTTAAATATAGACATGAATTCTTTACACGCATGCACGCACACACATATTCTTTACATTGTTCTTCAAATCCACCTGAAGATCGTGTAGCACCATGAAAAAAAGGGTATGTGCATTATTGTCGTTATTATTGCATTTTATGGTCTGCATTGTTTATTTTTTAGATTTTACGTTTGACATTATATATTTATCTATGTTGGCGACTTTGACCCATATTTTATTTAACGCACGCACACAAACTACACAATATATATATATATATATATATATATATATATATATATATATATATATATATATTCAGCTGAACTGACAGTGTTTGATAATATTTTAATTTAAGGAATTTCTCCGAACACATCAAAATAATTTGCGCGTTTGTGTTTAATTGTAAAGAAAGCAAGTTCATGAAACATAAAAGATGATGCGAAAAAGACTGCTTCTAAAATATTAACCTATTCATTTTAAGCTATTTATAAACACTGAAAAATCGATACATACATTGAGAAAAAGTTAAATTCTGTCATTGTTAAACTCCAAGTGCTTAATGACCCTCTAAGTCAGACATGTACACACACGCCTATATACTGAAATAGAATATCAAACTAAGGCTATACGCTGTATATTAACTCGAGCAAACGGTCGCACGTCTATAAATAGCAACAGCGTGTACACGGTATTCCGTGTGTTCTTCCTCAGATGCACAAACATGCAGACATGGGTGTGCTTGTGTTAACGCGTACGTGTGGATTATAACAACACAGAATTAGGTGAGCGAACACACAAATTATCTCTGAGTGTCTCGTTACGCAAAAGGTCTCTTCAAACACACAAGTATAAATTATATTATGTAATGCATATAAAATGACACTATACGAACAACTCTTTAGATATATAGATAAACTGATAGATTGAAATAGATAAGACACTGAAGATAGACGGAACTGAAATGAATGAACTACTAAACAATGACTAGTTTGACTAACTCAGTACATATTTTTTAAGTTTGATTCAATTTTGAGACAAGGCCATATTCAACCAGCGAGAACGGCTTCACTGTCAACAGTTTACGATATGGTTACGATAACTTTTAGATAGATAGATAGATAGATAGATAGATAGATAGATAGATAGATAGAAACACTGGTGGACATGGAAATTTTATGGCGACCTTCCGTTTCACATTTTATTCTTTCATCAGAACATTATGCCGTAATACTTCCAGTGGCTATGCAGTGTTGATTTCTTTGTCCACACTGTTTATATCTACATACGGTCTATCCCTGATATTGAGTATTATACCAACATAAGTATAGTAAACTTGTGGGGGTGGATGCGTGTGTGCGTTATTATTTAATACGTTTACCTTGTTCTGGCACAAATAGGGTTCGATCTACCTGAACTCGTGAACTGATTTGAGTAACAGGTTTGCTAACCACTGCGGCACGGAAACGACCTTGTACGTAGCCCCGTGACTATCTCACTGGATGTGAGTGCATACATACATATATATATATATATATATATCCGTGTGTAATTTTTTATTTGCCTGCTGTGTGATTTTCAAAATGAGTGTTTGTTTTTTTACGCACCCCAACTATAGAAATCTTTTCCACGTTTATCAAAAAGAATGCTTCAGCGTGCCGACAATTCGAAACAGTTTTATTCCTTGTGTTTATTAATTCATTCATGTTATTTAATTCTATGATTTTTCAGTTCTTCCCCCATACATAGACAGGAATTTTTTCTTCTGGTTTTCTTTATCCGTTTTTATTAATTACCATTCTACTACTGGTGTTTTCCCTTTTATTTAAACAGGATAACAACGGGTAAATAATAATAAAAATGTTATCTTTTGAAAGTATTTAAAATAGAGTTCTCCTGTATATATAAGAAAATAAATATACAAATTATATATATATATATATATGTATATATACGAAAAGGTTCACACTGTACAAGGCCCGGAGGTAACTCGAGGTAGAGGGTTACGTTAAGAGGCAGTTTGTACGGATAGGATGGAAAGATAATAGTTAACACTAGACTTGAACAAGTTAAGACTGTATTGATCGGGAAAACAACCTCTTGGGAGTTGGTTCCACGGAGCAGTGGTTCGCAAGAGGCTATTCGAATGGAACTTACTTTGCGCCAATAGAATACGGAGGAAATGTGGGTGGCTTGCTACATGGTGGGTCCTAGCCGTGAAGGTTAGAAGGTTATAATTTTCTAGTTAATTATTAACACACACATATATATATATATATATATATATATATATATATATATATATATATATATATATATATATATATATATATATATATATATATATATATATATATATATATATATATATATATATATATATATATATATATATATATATATATATATATATATATATCCACTTACTAATAATATGCACGAATCAAAAATTAAGTAATAGGAAATATATACAATGTGCTTACTGACACTGAGAACAAAGACAGTTCCGCAGGTATGTCTGTCTGTCAGAAACGTGCCTCAGAGGCTTCTGGTTCGTAGAATTTATGACAATGTTAAGTTCTAAATCATTTTCCTCTTTGTCACCCTTTTGTGTATGTATATATATATATATATATATATATACACCCACACACAAATATATATATATATATATATGATAACCGCAACTTCTTTACAGAAGAACATCTCTACAACTATATATATATATATATATATATATATATATATATATATATATATATATATATATATATATATATATATATATATATATATATATATAATAGGTCTATCTTCCTGCAACTTATAGCATTTACCATAATAGAACAAAAACCTTCAAATTGGTTAATTAGAGGGAAGCGCACAGAATGAACATTTGGACAATTCTACAGTCCCTTAGTCCTCCAAAATAAATCTCTTGTTCGCGTACAAGTAAAATACAAAGATAAAAAATACTTAACAGACGTACCTTTTCAGTCATCTTTAACGAAACATGTATTAGAGAGTAATTACTAATCGAATGCATAACCATATATATATATATATGTGTGTGTGTATGTTTATGTATATATATATATATATATATATATATATATTGTTATGCATTTGATATATATATATATATATATATATATATAATAAAGCCAAAAATATTAATATACAACCCAGTGTGTTTGAAAATTTTAATTTTTTAATTTCTCAATATTTTTTAGTGTTCAAAAAATATATATGTGTGTGTGTGTGTGTGTGTGTGTGTGTGTGTGTGTGTGTGTGTGTGTGTGTGTTGCTTTTAGACTTTTGTTCAATTAATATACAGAAAAATATGTAAAATGCACAGGTGCATACATCTCCCAAAATTCACTCGCCAATCTCTCTCTCTCTCTCTCTCTCTCTCTCTCTTTGGCTCACTTTCTCCTTCTATCTCTCATTTGCACACACTCTACTGCGTCCCCCACAACACACGCACGCACAGGTGCACACCCACACGCAAATTCATTAGATTAAATTATTACAGACACACTAATTAAACATACCCGAAATAGTAATAACGTGAATAAATATTATATAAATGCTTACATACAAAACACACAGAGTTATTATCAAATACAATTTTGGCCTTCCTTGCATATAGGGTTACGAAAAAGTCACCTTCTCCGTAGCGCTCTCTATTGATAAAGCAACTTCCATATGACTGGCGGTGGAACAAGTCACAACAATATTCACTAGTTTCAATGGCATCAGAACAAAATAACACGAATTGCTGGCAACCAGGATTGAAGCCATTTAACTGGCTCCATCAATATCTGCTATTTCGTATTTCAACAATATGCAGAGGCATCCCTACACACATTCATTCAGTGGTAAAATGGAATATTGTAAAACACAGGCTAATACGAAAAAGGAATACATGTCTGTGTACACTCAGAAGGAATCTCCATTACTCGAATAGACATATAAATGCGTACACACTCAGTTGACACGTGTGTACGCATTCATATATCTCTTTCTCTTGAGTAATAACTTTCGTTCTCTCTAACCGATAGTTAGCAAGTTAGAATCACAAACAGTTATACATTAATTGAAATCCTTAAACTGATTTTCTTATATTAACCTGAAGTTAAAAAATAGCCATTAGTCTCTCTATGTATGTAGTCTCGCAGACCATTGTTAGTTCAAACCTCTGAGCGCTCCACTATTGCTGCCTTGTACCTGACTAATTAAAGCTTTGCAAATGTCATTCTTATGAGCATACTCGAGCTAGCAGACTCATCTCCGGCTTTTATAGTCGATGCTCTAATGAAAAAGCTCGAAAATCATAATTGTCTTTAGAAAACTAAGCTTACACCATTTGGGGATTTTCTTCGTAACCATTGAATTCATGTACTAGTAAAATATTCAACGGTATATCGCTTAATCGTTATTTTATATCTCTTTATCACGCACATGTTCTCAGATAACGCACGGAAAGATGCTGCGTGTGTGTGCGTGTGTGTGTGTGTGTGTGCGTGTGTGTGTATGTATGTCTAAATATGTACACAGGAATGAAATATAAGCTTGGCTAAATGAAATAGACTTACAATTAATATCTAGCTATACATAGTAGTAGCCTCTATTAATCGATATTAATGATACACATACACGTGTGCGTATTTGCAATGACATATACATCTGTAATGAACACACTTTTTAAAAGATATTACTTGTACAAATTCAGTAACTATTACCTATATGCCTTTGAATAAAAAAAAAACTTCACCAAGAGCTACAAAGGACAGGTAAATGTGGAGAGCCATGATCGCCCACTTTCTGAAGGGACACGGCACAAAGAAGAAGAAGAAGAAGAAGAAGAAGAAGAAGGTCTTTGTGTTCACGTTTACTCGAACAATGAATTTATTTGCATTTGGGAGGCACAATTAATTCTTATAAAAACACATATATGTTCTCATACAAAAGAGAGTAAACAGATAGATATCGATAGTATAGCGTTTACCAATAGATACATATAATATATGTGTACACTGTGAATGCAATCCTCACTGAGTAAGACTTGTTCCCGACTAAAATAAGCTGTACATCATACATTCACACAAGCTTCGGCTACGCATGTGCATACAGATGTGCAACACTACGCGCCTAGATAGATAGATAGATAGATAGATAGATAGATAGATAGATAGATAGATAGATAGATAGATAGATAGATAATCAAATTCCATCCCGACAAAAGGCCATGTTTATGGAACGATCTGTAAAGAATGAAATAATTTGACCAAATCTTTAACCACATCAGTACATATCTGTAAGTTTGATCCAATTTTGACACAAGGCCACACTCAACCAGCAAGAACTGCTTCACCGTCAACAGTTTACGAGATAGTTACGCTAAATGATAGATAGATAGATAGATAGATAGATAGATAGATAGATAGATAGATAGATAGATAGATAGATTCGTGGATCAACCAGCAAGAACATCTTTACTGTCAACAGTTTGCGAGATAGTTAAGCTAACCTTTACACTTCCAGTGCTGGAGAACTAGAAACAAAGCGAATAATATCGACAGTAGAAGTTGATGTAAATATGCCCGCTGCCTCTTCGACATGACACTTTTTTTTCATTATTCATACAAACAAGTTTTACACACAACATAGATTCACCTACACAGGCTAACACATAAGCATCCAAAGATAAACACACGCATGTTAAATATATAACATAGTAGTTGCTCATATAAAACGATAAAAAAAACGTGTATCAGCCATCTGAGCCAAGCAACACGTGCACAACAAATGTATACACACGACTTGCCGCGTCCAAAAAACACGCGATTGTAGAACTGAACACGTGAATGTCTGACCAGTTGAGTCTCGTAGATGTCATGTGTGTAGGAATCTATACACGCCCTTATGTACACAATACAAGGGTAAACACATCCAACGCGCATGCAAACACAGACGCGGGTAGACCTACCCGTTTATGTGAAAATATACTCCGACGCCGATAAGAAGGCATTACATTCTTTATCAACAAGGAATCACTACCTTCGATGTAAAGTATTGAAAGAATCCGCTGATAGATTCATAAACTACACGCATTTGATCAAACACATTTACATTCAAAGATATTTGACTAAAAGAGAAGACTTTCCGTAAATCGAAGAAAATGTGAATTATTTAATATATAATACACACACACACACACACACACACATATATACATATATATATATAAAATTAATTTATGTAAGCCTACATTTTTTAATTCCAAGTTGTTTACGGTGGTCGAAGCCGTACTTGCAAATATTAAAAAAAAGGTTTGTCGACTCACATAAAATAAAATCTCTATATACAAATCGAGATGAATACTTTACGGTCTCAAACAGGTTTGACACAAGGCGACAATCAGAAGGACTGATTTTAAAAAGTAAAATCACTTGCAATGGCTTTCGAGACTAGCTTGCTAACATTCAACCTACGATAGGTGTTCACTCATCAGGCATACGCATAGGCACGCAAGCGCGCGTACGCGCATACACACACACATATATATATATATATATATATATATATATATATATATGGAGAGAGAGAGAGAGAAAGAGAGACAGACAGAGATAAAGAATTTGAACAAAGGAATCAACACAGCATTCTGATTGTCAGTTTCACGACTCAAGCGATCAGCCTGTATCTGCCAAACGTTCTCTCACATACTAAGCACTGTTTAACCACAAATATAGTAAATTTTAAACGATATATATATATATATATATATATATATATATATATATATATATATATATATATATATCATTGTCGACCCCCACAACGTATCGGGAAAGTGTACCTTGTGGTATCTGTATGCATGCGGAGCTGCAAAAGATTTTCTCGTTTCGATCCATTTTCCGAAATGTAAGAAAATAATCAAACACAATTGTTTTTACTTTTCCTGGCTAAACAGGTACTTTTCAGCACTATTCATTTCTGTCTATCTTTCTCCCTTTGTTTCTCTACAGGCTTACATACATGGATACATATATGCATATTTCCTATAGAAATACACAATTACCTCAGCTACCTAACACATCTTTCTATCCACCCATCTACATCTCTCTCTTTATACATATATATATATATATATATATATATATATATATATATATATATATATATGATAAAATATAGATTTATGGTATGCGATATTCGTGGGTAACACTGCTCAATGTCAAGATAGAGCATATGTAAATATAAAAGTGGACACTGAGGTCAACACCGAGCAGCAACATTCTGTTTCATGCTTGAACACAATATTCAGGCTATATATATATGTGTGTGTGTGCGCGCGAGCCCGCGTGTGTGTGTGTGTGTATGTGTATGTGTCTGTGTGTGATTTGTCTATTTATTACCGGTGTAAGTGCCGATGTTCGATTACAGATACAATAGATGACTAAATACATAAATAAATAACTTTTCAAATAGTGTTTGTCAAAAAGAAAAGAGATGGGCATACTCTCCTCCACCTGGAAAATGGCAATACAATCTTGCTGAGCCCTCTTTCTCTTATTCTCTCTAAACATAGATAGATAGATAGATAGATAGATAGATAGATAGATAGATAGATAGATAGATAGATAGTCACAAGTGTGTATACCTTCTTGTAGGCTTTTTAACTTTGTAGAAACAAGGAAAGTAGCCAGTGTGTATGCGTATGTGTGCGTGTTCAAATCTCAACTGTTAATTAAAAAGGAATAAAAGATGAAGCGTTAGAACTCTCATTCTCATCCAAGTTGTAAGGCTAAACACCGAATCACAATTGTTGGCACGTGTATTTTACAGCAACGTAGAAAAAAGATAACGACAATAATGGTCGAGTAGAAATCAGGAAAAACAAACACGGAAAAGATCCTCCAACTGAGGGCAAGAAATAGTAAGGAAAGGAAAATTGGATGCTATACTCACCATTCTGTCACTGAAGCAGTCAGCTGTATTCTGTGGCTAGTAGATATTTTGTCCGCAAACAACAGGTAAGTGTGACCAGTCCAGACACGGCTCGTTGGTCGGGCAGGAAACAGTGGCTAAAAATCCGAGCACGGAAACTGATGTAATCCGTCAGATCAATTGGTTCGTTTCCTCGAGGGAGAAAAAAGCGTTGAGATAGATAGATAGATAGATAGATAGATAGATAGATCTGATTTAGCTTAGCTTAGATAGATAGATAGATAGATAGATAGATAGATAGATAGATGTGATTTAGCTTAGCTTAGATAGATAGATAGATAGATAGATAGATAGATAGATAGATAGATCTGATTTAACTTATATATATATAAATGATTTACATTAGATAGATAGATAGATAGATAGATAGATCTGATTTAACTTAGATATATAGATATATATATATATATATATATATATATATAAATGCTTTAGATTAGATAGATAGATAGATAGATAGATAGATAGATAGATAGATAGATTATATAAGCACTATAAGTATGTCCTGTACGAGTGTTTGCAGTATCTGTCTTTGAATATTCTATGAGAGCAAATGCTTACATTTACACAGTGTAAATTTATACAACGTGCAACACAATGTAGTGTATGTGTATATATATACCAATGCGATGTATAATTTTGATTCTCGATTGTACGCAACTAAAGAAGAAAACAAAGTGCAAAAAGAAAGTCAATTGAAATTGGGAGAGTACTTAACGCAAAATAACAACAACAACAATATCAACCAAAAAGATGTATATCCCCAATTCAAAAACAAATTCCCGTGATAATCATAAAGAAAAAGACACTGTGTATTGAACACCCAAACACAAAAATGAAAAAAATAAAAATAAAAAATAAATAAAACAGAGAGAGGGAAACTTGTGAACGAAAGAAGAAATGAATGAACGAATGAATAGATTAAACTACTACCAGCTGACGCGAGCAGACGACGAAGATGTCTAAGACTGGACGAGATTCACAGTCACCTAAGTCTTTTGGCTGATTTCTTCTCGAACCCCTCTTTCTCCTCCTCTTCTTCCTCGTCTTCCTTCTCCTTCCCAGTTCGTCATCCTCCCCCTCTTCCTCCGTCTATCCGTAGTCTCCTCCCACCCTCATTCTAAAGTTTTTCCCTTGGCACCTGTTCCTCCTCTTTCGCCCAAATCCTGCGCCCACTCCTCATTCTGCCACGCGTTATTCTTCATCCTCTCACCGCCACTTCTGTTATTAATGCTTTGTGCTACTCTCGGCACTTCTTCCTTTCTCCCGCGATTTGTATCATTCTGTAATTAGATATCGTCTCTTCTTCCTTTTCTTTTCCGTTCTCATCTTTCTCCTTCACTACTTTTTCTACCCCCCACAATCTCTTTCCCTCTCCCCCCCTCTCTCTCTCTCTCTCTCTCTCTCTCTCTCTCTCTTTTCTCTCTTCATCCCTTTGTCACATTTTATATCCTTGAGTTTGTATTATACCATTTTTCTTCACAAATATCATTCTTTTTTTATTTATTCAAATAATAATAAAATTATATATATATATATATATATATATATATATATATATATACACTTTTTGCAAAGCCATCAGCAACTAGTTAATCTCATAGACTCTTCCTAGCATAATGAGTTCAGTCCTTAATGATTCCCATGTTACTATGACCAGTTGTCAGACTGTGACAACTTTTGTAAATATCTGTTTGTGAAATATGTATTGCAGAGTGTGTCTGACAGTAGAGTTAATAGTTTCTGAAGTTATTAGTCTTCATTTTCTGATTAAATATATTTACTAGAATAGGCCACTTTTGATACATTTATAAACCCCAACACCTTATCAGTTAGACATGTAGTCACTTACAATACCTTTCGAGCTTGGCACACGACGCTAAACATCGTTCTAGAGATATTTTTTTGGTTTTCTTATCGGATCTATTTTTAATTGATCAATTAACTATTAAATACATATTATTAAACAAGCAGAATTAAAAAACAAGCAGAATTAAAAAACAAGCAAAAGAAACTTGAATCTTTTATCAATGTTACATCCTTTTCTAGCACTTGTAGCTAAAATTCAAACAGTAGTACCTGTTTCAAATGAAAAATGGAGAAAAATGCATTTTCGTACAACCATGGTAATAGAGGATTCAGTTCTCACTGTGGCAGTTTGCCGTAATAAGTTAAGTTTAGTATATTAAATATAAATAATACGGTGTTTTACTTATACCTTAATAACGCACCATGAGATTTTTTTAAAATTGAATTTCAGAAGGAAGAGAAGTCGCGACTTTTAATAAAATATCTTAAATTATGATGTAAAATTTCACGACAAATAATGTCGCTATTTCTTCAAATATCTTATGATATAAAAGTTTTTTTTTTTTTTTCTATTTCGGTTAACAAAAATCAATGTCATCTATAACTGTAAAGTTGATGCAAGTTGAAAATTGATAATAAGGAATATGACAATCATAATATCTCAGACTTCTTGTGACAGAATCCAACAGACAGACTGGGAAAGAGAGGAACACTACCGAACAAGTGTTTTAAAACCTGAACTGTATTCTATAAGGCTGTCGGTTTTTACAACTCATTAATGGATATTATTAAAAAGTAGAATTTTAATTATTGGTCGAAGATAATTTTCGAAAACTTTTTAATCTACTTTTCACAAAATTGTCATCTATGCAATGTTTTTATAGACTTTTGAAGTTGTAACAAAATTAAAATTTGACTTTACAACTAATTACTCCTTTCTAAACACTTTTATCTCCATTATCCAAATATCAAATAAATATACAACGACTTTTTCTAGGTGTATGGACGGTGGATGGAGACATTTTCCGATACTTGTCTGCAAGTCGGCGTTATATTTCTGGAGGCTATCGTAAATAAATGCACGCACACATAAAAACGGTGTTTATTAAATGCTAGTTTATGAATGTTTTAATTTGAGAAACTGTAAGAACGTCCCCCTCCTTCTCGTTCTGTTTATCTATCTATGTATAAAAAAATTGATATACGAAACTCTAGATTCAAGGTGTTGAATATAACAGCAATCACAAAAGTGACAAATTTTATTTGTATTTACCTGTATATATATATATATATATATATATATATATATGTATGTATGTATGTATGTATGTATGAATGTATGTATATATATATTGAGAGAGTGAGTGAGAGACAGAGGAGAGAGAGAGAGAGAAAGAAGAGACAGGAAGACAGAAGGATAGAAACGGAGGGACAGATATATATATAAGACATTTTTATATTTATACATTCTTTTTGTAGATACAAATATTTAAGCAAATGGTCTGTTTATAATAAACAGTATTAAACAACATTTACCGGCGTGAATGTGTGACGTCATATATATATATATATATATATATATATATATATATATATATATATAAAGAGAAAGACAGAGGAGTGGTATATAGACGCGTTTCCGAGTGGTTAGAACGCTCGCTTTCCAACCATTAAACCTGGATTCAAATCTCACATGGCCTTGTTCAAACCGCTGACCTCGGCAGATGATGCGATCTCTCCCATAGTTGCAGTATAAACCACAGGTGGGCTCTGTGGGCGTTGGACAAACACAAATGAGCCTGAGCAGTTGTCTGCAACAGAGATTAGCTAGCCACCATGACAGATAGGCATACTCGGATACCAGAGTGTGTGTGTGTGTGTGTGTGTGTGTGTGTGTGTGTGTGTGTGTGTGTGTGTGTGTGTGTGCATATATATATATACCTCTGACACTTTATCTTTACCTCCCTTTGTCACTTCCTTCTCTCCCTTTCTATCTATCTATCTATCTATCTATCTATCTATCTCTCCCACTTTCCCATTTTCTATCCCTCTACCTCTCTGTTCATCTAATTGCCTCTTCCTTCTTTCTCTCTTCTCTTGTCGTACCCCCCCCCCCTCTCTCTCTCTCTCCCTATATATATATATATATATATATATATATATATATATATATTTATATATTCCTTATCGCTCTACTTCCAATTATCTTTCTATCTCCCTGTTCCTTCCCTCTTTCTCGCCCTCACCTTCACTCTCTTGTCTCTCTCTTTTTCTCTATCTATATATAATCTCTCTCTCTCTCTCTCTCTCTCTCTCTCTCTCTCTCTCTCATCTTTAATGAACGTGCTTTTCTATTTAATTAACAATTCTCGGATCCAGACAGTCATATTCTCCAATGCACACTATTACAAGTGTTTATATACAGTGTACTCTGAATTTGCGTAATCACGGTGAACAGGCGATTTTGCGAAAGTATATTTATAAGACCAAACAATAAAAACTCTCTTCGATTTATCATCATCATCATCATCATTATTATTATTAGCTCGATCCTCGTTGCTTCGCTGGTGGTAAGATAATCAAATTTCAAATCTAAATTGTCCTTTTAAAATACGACATTTATTAGAAAATATATTCAATTTAAATACAGAAAAGATCATAAAAATGACACGAAACGCCTAGTTTATGTTCTTTTCCTGTTACCCAGGGGTTGTTGCCAGACAGAAACGGAAATTAGTCATTGTGACACGCATGTCGATTTAAATTCCATTCAAACTGTGTACGTATGTTTCTTTATTCTATTTATTACCGAATAATTTCCGAAAAGTTCAACAAAATATTATATTTTCATAATTTAAGAATTGAAAAAAATAATTTTTTTTTGTTTTTGTTATTTTTCTTCTAATTTTAGGATTTTACTGCTCAGCCCTGGGTAGGAGATGTCCAGACTGGGTGTATTATTCTAGACTCACTCAAATTGTGTGTGTGATTGTGTGTACATTAAACCAGAAGCACACGTAAGTCAATTATTATTATTATTATTATTATTATTATTATAATTATTATTATTATTATGCTTGTTCCTTATTTAGAACGTAACCTGCAATTACCTCAGTTAAATAATCGGCCATTCCTATTTTATTTTGAGGATAGACGGAATAAAAACTATATATATAGCGCTGTTTCGTTTTTTAAAAAAAGATATGTATAACGTCTGTTACAATGAAATGGAAAACCTGATTAGTTTTGGATCTTTTTAATTTGTACCCTCCTACGTCTTTAAATAATGATTCACATTTATGATTGTTCAGCTCAAATATTTAACAAGGCAACAGGGAAATGTCCACTGGTATTTTATAGATTCATCAAAAAATCAAAATACGAAAACCTTGAAATTTTCATGGGTATTTCTAGTAAGTGTTGTTTCTGGTTTTATTTGTAAAGTCCAGCGTCGGTTTTATCAATAATATTCAGCACGTCGTCGGGTATCTTTTTTTTTAAAAAAGAAAACAAAAAACCCTTTAAACAATTCTGTGTTGGGAAACACTAAAGTACCGTGAAAATCACGCGATATCAAATTAAGTTCTATTAGTCTTTATGTATTGGTCCATCTAAAATGTACATGAATAAATCTTTGGGGGTTTCTTATGGATTTATGCTTGGTCTTATAAATTATGAAGTGTCGCCAACGAAAAAAAAAACAGTGAAATTTTCACGAGTATTTCTAGTTCTTATTACTGTTGCTGTATTTATAGATAGATAGATAGATAGATAGATAGATAGATAGATAGATAGATAGATTTAGAATTTAATAAAATGTAAACCGGATAGTTTATATTTATAATAATAATAATAATAATAATAATAATAATAATTTCAGCCTGGGTGACACGAGATGAACTTGATGGAAAATTACTTTTCGTGTTAAATTTTACAGCTTGTTTTTCCGCCACTCTCCCTCCGGTATTTTCTCGATTGAAGTATGGCGGCTGGAGTTGGTTCTGTTTCTCTATCTGCGAGTAGACCACATCTGGCATAAAACGATTATTTTGACAGATTTTTCCTCTATCTTCCTTAGGTCTTAGCTCTGCCGGATTAACTTTAGCAGGTTTACAGACGTACTAATGATATATATATATATATATATATATATATATATATATATATATATATATATAAAGACAAAAGGAAAACTTATCTTAGTCGACGCGTTTCTTCCTCTGGTGGACTTATCAATGCAAATGCAAGGATTTTATTTTGTAACAAGTATTTATATACAAGAGCAAAAAAGATATTGGTTTTTCAAAATTTTCTAAGTTTAGGAACGCTCATAAATATTTATTATGCTAGATGAAAAGTCACACGAAGTGATGCAATTCGATGTCTAATAAGCCAAATAAAATATTTGCATTTGCCGGGATAAAGTCCCTCAGAGGACGAAACGCGTCGGCTAAGATAAGTTTTCCTTTTATCTTTATTCATATTGTTCTTTTACAAATATACTCTATCTCACGTGTGTGTGCGTGTGTGTGTGTGTGTGTGTGTGTGTGTGTGTGTGTGTGTGTGTGTGTGTGTGTGTGTGCATGCACGCGTGTGTGTGTACGGATGTCTATGCATACAACAAAAAATGGTAGTACTATGTGTCGATATAAATATATATTTGCTTCGGGGCTCACTTGCTCTTGTTAAACATTTATATAATTTTTATATACTTATATTAAAATATAAACTATTATCGACACGTCAAGAAAAAAATTATAATAATAAGCCAATTCATAGCTACTACCAGTAATTTATGAACACTAACCGATTTAATAGCTTAAAACTAGAATAAACCACTAAGGATAACATTAAAATGTTTATATAAAGATAATATAGCATAAGAGGAGTGATTATTAAGTTATAAAGTTTATCAGGATTTCGTAATATGCTTGCAATTTACCGTAGTTTCATATTTTTGATTTAATAATTCATCGCCATTCAAGAATTTAATTATTTCCATTTTCTCCTGTCGACATAGAAAGCACGT
The DNA here is from genome assembly GCA_903632075.3 of Acanthosepion pharaonis. Classification (NCBI taxonomy): domain Eukaryota; kingdom Metazoa; phylum Mollusca; class Cephalopoda; order Sepiida; family Sepiidae; genus Acanthosepion; species Acanthosepion pharaonis. The sequence continues at coordinate 680,013 of CAHIKZ030000857.1, read as the reverse complement.
TTCATCCACCGATCTACAGATTCTAGCTTGTTTGAGAATTTTCCATTTAACTTCAGGTTTTTTGTTTTCCTCTTTCACTTTTCAAAACTTTTTAGAAAGTGAAGTCATATTTCGCTTGTCAGCATTAGTAAAGGATGAGAGATGATTGTACAAACATTTTTTAAATGTATTCATTGTACTCCCAATATACATTTTAGCAACGATTGGATTTTCTGTTGATGAAATAGAACACATATGCACAAGGGAATTTGTTAAGCACTTGTTAGATAAAGGACTGGTTAGGATTTCTACAACTACATAGGTTAGTTATACGAGACAAATTAGGGTCAGCACTAGCATTACAGTTATTATTGTTATATAAATTCAATGTTTTATTGTTATGTGATTTAATTATTATTTCTAGATTATTAGTACAACTATAGCTAAGTTTTAGAGTATTCCGATTTCAATTTTACTTAAAGAATTATTTTTAGGAAAATGTTTACCAATTAATTTTTAAAAAATTATGTCCCAACTTACTACAAACTAGTTGATTGAGTGGAGATGTATAGCATATGATCTTCCTGTTTCTGTTTTTCTTTCTAGAACAACCATAATCTTCTAGAAACTTAATTTCAGAAAATCTGAACCCACTCTCTCTAAGAACTTTATCATAAACCGTTTTATGTTTCTCGAATATCTCTTTGCTAGAGGAGTGTTGGTTAATACGTTGTTCAACAGATAATGGAATATGCTGGATTACACATGGTGGGTATTAGAGTTGGGGTGGATAAAGATCGGGTTCGCATTGTTGTTCATGTAAGATTGAAAATTATTGAGAACCAAATTTAAAGTTACGTCCAAGAAACCAGCTTGTTTGATATTGGAATTAATTATTACGCTAAGATCAAAATATTTAAAAACTCTATGGATTGATTTTCTAAGTTTATCAACTTTACTTCCAGTAGATTTATTTACAACCATAAGGCCATCGTCCCTATAGAGCCCTAAACTATTTAAAGCAATATCTTCATACGCAGTGAGGTTGTACAATAAGAACAATCCAACTAAATCAGAAGATTAGGATGCAAGGGATAAATTTTCACCATTTTATATTTTTAATTTCGCGCATGCCCGCTGTTTTTATTATTATTATTATTATTTTGACGACTGCACAGTATAATAGGGTCAGTTGGGCATCATGACGCAACTCACTCCGCCAGAAATTTTGAAACTACAGCGGGACTGCTTGGCATTCGCGCTGGAAGCTCCAATATGAACATTTCAGAATGTCTGAGTGTCAATCTGAGCACAATGCAGAGGACCCGGAAAGAGTTGGATGACTCTAATAGGGATTACGAAGGTAAGTTAGCTTGGAAAAACTCACTGATTGTTCTGATAAGAAAAGAACTCCCGAATTTGTTGATGAGGACCTCAGACTGAATACGGAGGCCTACATCACGTGCCTTGAGGAGGTAGTGCTGCAATGGGTCAAGAGGGTGACTGCTGGAATACTCTATGTCTGGAAACAGGACTCTGCACCATGTCACACAAGCAGGAGATGTGTATACAAAATTCTTTTTAAAAAGTCCCTGAATTAAAATCATACAATACCAAACGGTTCTGATACAGATATAGATAAAACAAACAAGCACAGAGACATACAGACGCTCTTCAAATGAGAAGTCAGAACGTAAAAACGAGAACAATTAACATGATTTACGACAATCAACTTATCCTCAGAGATCCCATGACACTTTCCTAACATAGTTCTATCTTTCCTCTTTCAGTTGAACTGATGATGTCAAAAAGAACAAACGGCGAAACGCGTCTTTAATTAAAAATTTTACACACACACATACACACACACACACACACACATATATATATATATATATATATATATATGCGAGCATCGGGGTAAACGGTGGGTCTCTCTACCCTGAGAAATGCAGGTCTGATTCCTACTGAATAGACTACTTTTTCTTTAACAATTTTTTTCGAAATTGCAGGTCAGATTAATAAAAACCCATATATATATATATATATATATATATATATATATATATAGCTGTGTATTTGGTTGTATCACTCTTTAATTCAGGGTTTCGTTTCCTAAGACTGACAACGTACTTCAGTCTATTTTTTTTATTCTTTTCTCTTGCTAAACTATTAGACATTTTCAAGGATTTTTTTACTATAACAAACGGTATGTAAGTGTTAATGTGGAAGCAATAAACGTTGCTGAAAGTAGGCATATTCTTAATTTCAAAATATGACCAATAAAATAGTATTTATCTCATTTGTGTACTCAACAAGCATGTTGTGTATTAGTCGAGGTTGATACAATTTCATGTTGCTTTAAATGCTTTTAAAGGTGAAATGTCAGTCAAAAAAGTTTCGGATGTATCATCAAAATTGTTTTCTCTTTTTACTGTTAGCTGTAGCTTAAACGTATCACTAATTTTTCAGATTCTTCTTACTACTTCAAGCCTAAAATGGCTAGTGCTCCTCCAGCTAAGAGAAAACGAAAATTGAATGAAGAAAGGCGAGTGTTTCAAGAAAAGTGGGAATTGCGTTATTATGGCACAGCAGTGAATGAAAAGATATATTGTTTTATTTGCAATAACTCTACCACCATGCCAAAAGAGCACAACCTGAAAGGACATTACGAAACAAATCATGAATCTTACGATAAATATGAAGGCCCAATGGGCGCTTCAAAACTCAAGAAATTGAAGGTTAACTTGACATAGCAGCAGACCTTTTTTATGAAAATTCAGAAGCAGGATGTCGCTTCCATTACTGCAAGCTATAAACTCAGCCGAATGATAGCCATGAGTTAGAAATCTTACAGTGAAGGAGATTTCGTAAAGCAATGACTTTTAAAAACAGCTGAAATTGTATGTCCAAAGAAAGCACACTTACTCAAAGACATTTCTTTAACTAGGAACACTGATGCTGAACAGATAGATGAAATGTTAGGTGATTTGAAACAACAGTTGAAGGTTGTATCATCAAGATTTGAACATTTTTTTCTATTGCTATTGATGAAACCGTTGACATCACTGGAATAAAACAGCTTGCAATCTTTATCAGGGCCTGTGACACTGAATTTGATATTTATCAAGAACTCATTGAACTTGCCCCTATGCATGACACTAAACCAAGCCAAGACATCTTTGAGAGGATTGAACAGTGAACTATATTAGAGGCCGTGCTCTCAACCTCTGTCAGTTCGGTCAGTTGTTGAAAGATATTGATAATCAGTTTAACGATTATCCATTCTACACATAAGTTCGATGGTTGTCATGTCACAAAGTGCTGAAAAAAATTTTGAGACAAGAAATAATTGTTTTTGGAGATGAAAGATCAAAACACAAATGAAATAAAAAAAATGAAAGTTGGCTCCAAGATCTGGCTTTTGCTGTGGATATTACTACAGAATTAACTGATCTTAATTTGAAAGTACACGGTAAAAACAAACTTATAACTCAGTTGTATGTCATCAAGTGCTTCATAACAAGACTAAGCTTATGTAAGTCAGAGTTGTCAAATGAAAATCTAGTTCATTTTCGTACGTGCAAAGAGCTGAAAAACATTGCCAATACCAAGACGGAACTTAGCTTTGCTAAATATGACAGTTACCTGGAATTATTGTCAAAGGAATTTCAGAAAAGATTTAGCGATTTCTCATCTTTTAAACATCAGTATGCATTATTCTCAGCACCATTCACCTTCAAAGGTACCAAAAGAGAAGCAAGCCTGCAGATGGAACTATTAGAAATGCAGTCGGATTCTACACTCAGAGCAAAATATTCTGAAGTAAGAATACCTGTGTTAATTTCATACCTTCCTGAAAAGTTTAAAAACTTCAGAAAGTTTGCCACAAAGATTATGGTAATGTTTGGTTTTACTTATGTGTCTGAACAGTAATTTTCCTTCATGAAATCAACAAAAATTTCTCAGAGGACAAGGCTAACTGATCAGCATTTGTCATCTCTGATCAAAGTCGGAACTGCACAGACATTTCAGCCAGATATACCAAAAACTGTCAACAAAAAGAGGTGTCAAACCTCAAGACAAAAAGATAAAACTGACTAAATAGTGGCAGAGAAATGTTCAGTTTTGAACGGTTGTAATTTTTGCACAATGTATTTGTTGCTGTTGCAAACTGCAAGTATATGTTGTTGATTAAAATTTTATTTACTTTATCAAACTACTTCATTACTTTGTATACATGAATCCTGCTAAAACATTTGTATGCACATTGTGTGTTTTAAAACTGAAGCAACAAAAATATTCTGCAATAAATTTCATTTAATGACTCGAATTAGTTGTTATATGCACAACTGGTTGTCATGTGTGTCCCTCATGACACTACATCTGTGACCATGTGACCCTCAGGAGACCCACAGTTTGACATGACTGTCCTACACATCAGTCACACTAGCAGAACCAAAACGTCTTGAAAATTGCGAATAGATTAGCCGAAAGTGCTCGGAACAAACAATCATTTGGTCAGTTCTTTAATATGATTCAGATTGTCTGTATTTGTTAAAGCTTTGTACCGGTGAGGATGGCGGTTATGCTGATGATATAGGTATACATGGTAAGTGAATGAACTTGAACAAAAAAAATCAGCATTCTTTACCATGTGTTTCAAGAATTAGGAATTAAGATAAAGATTTCCAAAACAGAAAGTATTATCTATAACTTAAATGATAGTACCCTTGGCACGAGTCCATCATAAAAATTCAGTGTTGAATTAAGAAATTCTAAAGATTTCAAATACTTCGGCGCATGGATCAGTATCTAGTATAAGAAATCAGAAAATTAAGCATAGGAGAGATGCCATTATGTATATTTTTGTCCAATACAGCAAGGTACTTCAAAATCTAAATATTAAGAACTCGAGCCATGTTCTTAAATAGCCGCGATAGATCAAGATTCTCATATGGATGTTATACTTAGAATCCAACTTGTTCGGAAATGTCTAAACTATCCTCTATACAAATCTGTTGGCTCAGATTAATGATTAGACATGGTTTCAAGTTATTGAATTATATATATCTTAATGAAGACAATGCTTCATCATATCTCACAGCCTGGCGCTACAGAATCAAAAAACTTTAAATAAAATAAAACGCATCATATGAAAACGTCAAACAGCATCTAAAACGGACAACACGCTAGAAGAGAAAATAATGACATAATCCAGATGCTGACGTTCCACACTATTTTAAACAAAAGGTTAGGAAGGAAACTCCCATTAATAGTGGAAATAGCAATAAGTTTAGACTTGAGGAATCTATTTTGCTGAAAAATTGTTATAAGAGAAAAATTTTATTAATTTCAACCAACAATTCTTCGGTCAATAAATGGCGAATATTGCATGTGTGGAAATAGCATTTCTTACTATTATCCTTTTCTTCGCGATTTGTAAAGGTAAATTTGTATTACTTTAAAAGAAATTAAAAAAAAAACTTGTATGATTACTCTTGCACACAAAATAAAAAATAAATTTCAATGGCAAGGGTTGTTTGTTGGCGATGGCGCTGATCCAATAAAATTCCGCTTTGAAACCTATTTCGTCTCCCTCACAATGTTGACAGCCGTCACCGGAGGAATGCTTGCTAAGAATGTGCATACCACGGTGTACACACAGGTAACAACCAACTTTATAGGCATGTGATACGTGTATACAAGCACACGGATGCACGTGCTTATAGAGACATGTGCAGGTAGATAGATATGTGTGTGCGCATGCATTGTGAGTGGGTGTGCGTGTGCAGGTATCTTTGTGAATTTCTTTCTTTCTTTCTTGATAATGACGGAAGCCAGTCGAATGCTGGGAGCCTTAACAAGAACTAACACGATCTGCGGCAGTCCTCTTGTACCTTCAATACCAAGAAATGAAAACTATCCCAGCACATAAGAAAACTTATTAAAAACAATATACCAGGCAGAACATTCCTATTAAAAAAAACTGTTTAAATGAAAACCTACTGCTGAGATAACTCAACCTCCTCTTCTCCCGCCCTCCCTCTCTCTCTCTCTCTCTCTCACACACACACAAACACTATATATATATATATATATATATATATATATATTTTCAATAACGGCAACAACTAAAAGGAATATCACATTTAACTCGAAGAGAAAACAATGACATAATCAAGTTGTTGACATTCCACGCTACTTTAAACAAAAGGTTAGGAAGGAAACACTCCTCACTACTAGAAACACAGATAACACTTACTGAACTTTGAAACTGATTTTCAAATTGTCCTAGAAGCTATTGAGTAGAAATAATTGTGGATCAGAATCAAGTAATTGGTAGCTTTGTCTAAATTTCTGGAACGAGGATTTATCATTATCTACACTATTTATATTCGGGATATTGTCCTCACTTTTGATGTTGCTATCACAACGTTTCGGCCGTTGTGTCCCCGGCCTTCCTCACAACAGCCGAAACGCTGTGATGACAACAACAAAGGTGAGGACAATATTCCGAATATTGTTTGTTAATTATTGATAGCTACTTTATAGTTTTGCTTTTTAAATTTTTACTACTTATTTATTATATTCAATTATTTGTTGTTGTCTACTGTTATGACTTTTACTTGTGTTTATGTCTGAATTCGTAGTTTACTAATTTGTTTATTATTTATTTATTTAGATTCTTTTCCGGGATTTCGTTATCTTATTTGTTCATTTTAAAATATTGGCTTTGTCTAAAGTATGTTACATTATCCGCGTTGTATATAGTGTATAAATTTGCATTTTTCATGGATGTCTTTTTTTAAGGCATTCGTTTATAGTTTTCAATTCTAAAGTAACATTGTGGAAATTTGTTTTCATGTCTGCATTTTGAGATAAGTTCTGATCGTTTTTTAGTAATTTGTGTTGGTCTGCGAAAGTGATTAGGACTATTTTCTTTTCCAAGTAGTTTAGATTTTGGATTTATTGTTGTAGGCTTATGATTTTTTTTTCCTATTTTCCATATTTTTGTAATTTGTTTTTAATTTCCCATATATGTGCTGTTCGTGTATTTGTCATTTTAAATGTTTTGTGTGCGTAATTTCTCTCTTTCCAGGGCCCTTCAATTACTACTGTTTATATTTTTCATTCGATACCTGCTGATTTTGCAGCTGCTTCGTATATGATATAGTTTTGCAAACAATTGACATTTAAGGGACATTTGGTCTTTGCTCTGCAGTTTCAGGATGGTTCGGTGATTATTTTTGGTTATGCGTATTTTATTATTTGTGCTATGTTCTTGGTGCAAATGCAGCTAATTTTTACTGTGTTTCTGGTGAATATTTTGTGAAGAGTATACCATTGACCAACATATATAAATAATCTATCCAAAGCACAACACATATGGCCTGAAGATAACGTTCAAGCATGAAACAGTCTGTCGCTGTTTGGTGTTGAAATCAGTGTCCACTTTTATATTTACATACGCTCTATCTCTGGTGTTGAGCACTTTTACCTATAAGTATAGTACACCTTAAAACTATATTTTTATTACACGAAACATCCTTATACATTTTACTAAAAGAATCATTATTATTATTACTATTATTATTATTATCATTGTTATTAAGGCGATAAACCGATACCCCCCCACACACACACATACACGTGCGCAGAAATAAAAATTCTTGTTCACCTGGATACTTACTGAACCTTAACGCATTTATATGCACATCGACACTCATGTACAATTCTTGTTTATTTTGCTGTCATCATCATTGACATTATTGCTATTATCGTTTTTTCTTGATGTCTCATTATCTTTCACATTCCTAAAATGTAGGAAAAACTAAAACTATTTCTACACATACAGATACGCACACACAAATTTAATCCTTATACATAGAAGTTTTTGGAATTGTAAGTAAGATCCAATAAAATAGAATTCCTGACACTTGAACTATTTAATACTTTGTTCTTATGAACTATTTAACACGTTGTTGCCATTAGCCACACTCACTTCCAATTTCTTACAAAAAACTCTTATGATCATCACATTTTGCTTCCAAAAACACTATGCCTGATTACGTAATAATAGTCAGATTGCATTTTAAACAGATAGCAATCTGTGCCACCTTTTTGCATAAAATGGAAAGAATTTTTCAAATCCTATCAGATGCGAAACATAAGCATACAACTCCCTATCTCAATTTCACTTTTGAAAATCATAGAACTGTGAAGCCGGTAAAGTTACTCTAAATAAATAAATATTCTTAGACACTCCAGTTGCATTTTTAATTTGTTTCTCCTATATATTTTTCCCCGTGTGGAATATTTAAAAAAAAATTACTTTCTCATTCATATATATATTCAGATGGACCATATATATATATATATATATAGTCCAGTAAGCGTGTGTGGTGGGGAGAGTACAGGGTAAGGGTATATTGCTCTTCATAAATACACACACCTCTTCAAAGACATTTTTTTTATTTTTTTAGTTCTCTTCTATTTCCGAAACTAATAAACATACTGAATAAGAATGTATAATCATCGCAGAAATCATAAAACCTCGGCGCTGTAACGTCTTACCCACCCTGCTCACCTTTGCAATCTTCCTGCTTCTTACTCTATTGAACGTTGCATTTTCTCTTCGTTCTCTTTTCTTAACGTCGTCGACGGCTGACTATTGGACGACATATACACTTGTAAAAAAAATCTCACACTTGCATGACGAAAGACAAATGGTATGACTCAGATAAATACATCTGCCCTGGGGAATGTGTGTGTAGATATGTAGATAAAAACACACGCACACATACCTACCTACATACAAACATGCACACATACATGCATACACGCATATGTCATAAGCCTCTCTATCGCTATATCTATGGATGAACCATATACGTTTGTCCCGCCAGTTCTAACCCTCACGGCTAAGACGCGCCATGTCAAGCATATTCCCTTCGTATTCCATTGGTGAGATGTAAGATCTACTCAATTTACTTCTTCCCATGAATCGCTGCTTTGTGGAACCGACTTCCAAGAGGATGCTTCCTTGAAAACTACAATCTTAACACGTTCATGTCTAGTGTCAACCTTTACCTTCCCCAAATATCCCCATAAACTGTGCCTCTTACTTTGCAACCCACCAACTCGAGTGGCTGTTGGGTCTTATATAGGTGAACATGACTGTCTATATATATATATATATATATATATATATATATATATGCAGGTTGTAAAATGTTCAGCGACTCGGAAAAAAATTGGTGGGTTCATTAAATTTACTATCAATCAAACACCCTTGGAAAAGCTAAGATACATATTTTATTTCACCATTCCCAGCAATGGGTTACAGAGTAAAGCAGATTGGCTTCTCTAGCCGCGGTTGAAAAACAGTCTAGGAGAAGGAAAACTCTGAATTCAAACTATTATGTAGCCATGACGAGGCACATACTATATAGCTATGAGAAAAGATTATGGAGCTTACAGTTAAGTGATTTGCATGATTGTGGGCTGTATTATATCGACTGCGGCCGATGAGACGGATTGGCAAAAACAAGTACACGTATATGCATATAATATATAATAATAATCGGGCATTTACCACACTATCTAACTTTTCCCGAGTCTCTCCGAATATTTTACATATACCCAGAAATCACTCCAACAGAAATTAGAGAGGATTGTTTTCTATCAGCTTATTCCTTCTTAGTGTCATGAAATTTCTAAAACTTCTAGAAATTTCTGATTGCACTTTCTAGCCTTCATAGAGTTCCAACACGTTTGCGCTATCTTGTAGTTGATGATTATTTCCCACCTTGCAGCCTCTTTCCCCACAGACGCAATGTAGCAAACCTATAGCTATTTTCATCTTCCAATGACCACCATTTTTAGTTCCACCAGTTCAGACCGTTCCTGCTAGAACACGCCATGCTACTTCCAAGGAGTCGAATCAACCTCATTTCATCCATATCCCAAATTAAATGTTTCGTTCAGACATTAGGCGCTTACCTAAACCTTTCAATCAATTAAGGGTCAATGGCCATCTTCTCTCCTTATCCACATATTTATTTTTTACTATTGTCTCTTCCAATAATATCATGATACTCATTCAGCATTACCAAGTTGATTATAGCGTTCTATCTTGAGAGGCGCACGAGCCTTTTATTTTGTGGAATTTAATACAAAAAATTTTGTATTATATTAAGTTAGGAACATGTTAATTATTCCAATGCCATGGGATTGAGCCATCAAAACCCAAAACCCTACGATTTTAACTTCAGAAGCACCGCATTATGTGAAGCAACCCCACCACTAACATAAGTATGTTGATACTTACTAAAAGTAATGTGATTTTTTTTGTCGTACACGAAACAACGTTCGATAGTAAATGATGTAAAAAAAACTACTTTGATAACAATCGTTCTACGTCGAGTTTTTCTGTGCAAGTACGTGTCCACGCGCATATATATATATATATATATATATATATATATATATTATTATTATTATTAGAAGCGATTAGAACAAAAACATATTAAAATCCCTACACAATAGTTTTCGTGTTTCGGCACTATGTTTTGCCTCTTCAGGCGATGGTAAGTGACTGGTGATTAAATGATTTTTAACTATCAATCGTTACCTTTTTTTTTTAAATTAGGACAGAAAAGAAAATTACCATCGTCTGAAGAGGCACAAAGTGCCGTAACACGAAAATTATTGTGTAGCAATTTCAAAACGTTTATCTTCTCATCTCTTATAATAAAACTAATAATATTAATATATTGCTCTATTTTATATTGAGCACATTTTTTAAAAAGTAAATGCTACTGGTTTTTCAGTATTTAGTTTACCAGCATAAGTTCTAGGAAATTTTGCAAACATCTAATATGTACGGTGTATGAAAACGTACGTTAATATTAAGTAATTTTATTTACGGAGAATCCGAGTTTTGCTTTTTTATTTATTTTATGTATTTATACAGTCTGCATATATGTCTATAGGTATCTATGTATGTTCACAAATTAAGATCAGTACTGCATTGGAGGCACGGTGGAGTAATGGATGCGGCTTGGATTGAGGAATCGGAGAGCCAAGTTCGAATTCCAGTCGAATCTATTACATCCCTTGGGAAAGGTATGAATCCTCGTCTTCTCCTCCCCAGCTATGGGTAAATAGCAGGACAGACCAGGTTCTATAGCCTTGGATGGCAACCTACTGCGGGAAAAAATCTCCCTCGTCAGTCATATATCGAAAGATACATGATCCCCTAAGCGTGTATCACGCATGGCATATAACTGACTGACTGCACTGGTAATCTGTTAACTTTCAGGATGTATAAAAAAAAAACTGCAGAAACAGTTCCGGTCACGTGATACCCTACGGGCAAGCTTAAGAGCATTTACAAAACAAGCCAGGGCCTGTAAAAAACAATTTAGATTGACACATCTGCACCTCTTTAAGAGCCATTAACGAGAACTGAAAACATTGATCAAACTTGTCAGCAATGGTCTTACTCGTTGAACGAATCGACCGCCATCATGTGTGTGTGTGTTTTAGTATATTTGTGCGAATCAGTGTTGTGAAAAACGATATCTACGTATGTATGAATATATGTGCGTGCGCCACTTTGTTAGTATTTATATACAAAAACCCAGATATTTATATATATATATATATATATATATATATATATATATGCACACACACACAAAAACACACACACATAAACACACAATATTCCCCACATATGTACAAGTAAGAATTTCGATATTCGAACATAGATATGTCCGAGAGGAGAGAAAATAGAATCTGTAGGTGATTTAAGGTTTTACTTGAGTGCTGGGGCGGGGTGTGTGTACAGAGCAAATGAATTGAGAAACCCGAGTGCGTCAGTATTCAGTTGCAGCCGGTTTCGGGTGTAGGGCAGGACAACTGTCATTATTGGAATAGTCTTGAGGGGGTTGGCGTGTCAGTGATAAGTATGACAATGCATATATGCATTTCTATACACATATATGTATGTGCGTGGGTACATGCCTATATATGCATATACATGCATGTGCATATACGTAAATGCATACGAGTGTATCGTTATACATTAATATACCTATATATGTGTAATATCTTTACTAACAAATATCTATATGTACATAAGCGTATATATGTGTGTGTATGTCTGTATGTGTACGTTTGTGTATTTGTGCATCTTTGTTTAAAAATACCTATATGTATACACATTTATATAATTATTCAACTAAAAATACTAACACACGAATACATACAAGATCATTCGCACATACAGACACACACACACACACACACACACATATATATATATATATATATATATATATATATATATATATATATATATATATATATATATATATACATACCCATATGAGGTACTTTTTGGATTTTGTTGTGTAATTTATATGGTTTGTTATATAAAATGAATTGAGTTCTTTTTGTGGATCAGATTTATTTGATATTACGCGGATCCACTTGGATAATATAGCAACGGATTTATTACATGTACTATATATATATATATATATATATATATATATATATATATATATATATATATATTTGGGCTATAATCTTTCTTTTATACATGTTTTATTCAATATGATGGATAAAAATATTTTGTAGACTTTTTCAGTCATTGTTTTCTGTCCTCACAATTTTCTTTTATATATTGCTTGATTTTTGTATTTTGCTTATAAAATATCGAATGGGCCAAGTTTTGCGTCCGTATGCGTTTGTGTATGTACATGTGTGTGTGTGTGTGTGTGTGTGTGTGTGTGTGTGTGTGTGTGTGTGTGTGTGTGTGTGTCTTCATACATCGCGGAAAATGCCAGTGACCCAGTTTTAGGTATTGATAACCACAAGACTTCAAGTAATAACATAAGGTATGTTGAGTTTGACCTCGAGAGGTCACGAGTTGTCATCAAGAGGTAAAGCAAGTCATGCCCAGCCAAATGAAGCAATATCTACTGAAATGAACTCAGATATTGAGCTAACTGTGTTGGCATGAAGTCTAATGAGAAATCTAGCCGTGACATAAGATATGTGAGGTTTATTCACAGAGGTCAGTCAAGGCCACTAAATGTCATCAGAAAGTATAGTATGTCCTTTCTATCGAAATTAAATAATTCCTACCAAAATGGAATGAGAAACAGACTCTTCAAAAATGCTTTTCATCGAAGCAATGGTGGGTGGATGAGGTTATATTCAGTCTCAGGGTTCACGAGAAAGCATCAAAGGAAGAATAAGTTTTTGACATTACGATCTATATTACAGCCAAGTAATTACATTGTTGGAAGTAAATCTAGACGTTGGAGCAATCTGGGCAGCAAAAGAGGATACAATAGGTGGATATGATCTCAAATAAGAAATTTATGGTGATTGATTCGAATTTTACGGCTTATCAACCTTTGCTGGTTATTTAAAGACAGAAAATATTTTAAAAATATGTTTTTTCGATAATGATACAAGTCTTGCTGGAGGGAGATGCAAATTTATACATTCACCAAAGTTATGCGTACGTAAGTGAATATAACCCAATTGGAATTGAAACTTGACTCTGATTTACAATTTCGAGCTATTATTCATTACACCACCAGCACATCCAGGCACCTGATATTCCCAAGCGTTTATCCATGTAAATATATAAAAAAAACATATGTAAATAATTGTTTCATTTGTTGTGTTGTGATTTTGCTATAGTTATAAGGAAAGAGCACTCAATTTTGGTGACAGAGCGTTCATAGATAGTGTGGACATACGAGTCAACACAATACGGTGACTCTCGGTTTAACGCTTTATTCTCTACGAAAACATTGATCACATGCTAATATTTCAAATATCTCAAATATCACTCGAGAAGTTTATGACTGCCAGGGAAAAGATTAGTTATTCAATAAGCTTCAGCTGCTTAATCTATTCGGAAATGCGTCTTCAGTTGGTTATTATAGTCTCAATATTTCTCTCGTTTTATCATCTGACTTTTAGATATCTGTAAGCAACCAAAGAATTCTCAACCAAGGACTTTATTCAATCGACAAGAGATTGTCCTTATACCACTGTCCATGCTAAGGGAGATAAATCATATAACTTAATTCGTTCGAGTTAATTCGTCCTTTATCCACTAAACCTAAATATACGATTTTCACTACCTAAACCAGGAAGTGAGCTTACCAACTTCAACCATTTTTATCAACTTAAAACATTTTCTCCTAAGCAAAGTGTGGAATCCTTAAGCTTAATATCTGATCAGTTGTTTATCTATTATTCAAACACAATTGTGTTAATAAAATCCTTCTCACACCGTCTTTTCCATACATGATCTGCCATGCCTGGTTTCATAGATCTTTCCACGATTATAAATATTTTCATGTTCTTCAATTCCAAAAAGAAATGCCGTGTGGTGTAATGGGTGACGGTCCGGAATGAGAAACTAGAGAGTCGAGTTCGCATTCTCGCCGTGTTCGTTGGGAAACGCGGGCAATGTATGAATCAGTCTCTTCTCCCACCAGCTATGGGTTGAATAGCAGGACAGCCTTGGTTGACAACCAGTCCATCGCAGAAAGAAACGATAGCGTACTTCTGGAATATCTTTCTGTCCAGTCAGTCATGAATCTAAAAAGACATGGACGCCCAAGCGTGTATCGCTTAACTGTCTGACCTTCAAAAAATGTCTGCACAGATTGATATTTTTTTTTTTTTTTAAAACATTTCACCCCAAGCAAGGCGGGAAGCCACTAGGACGCAAGGGGTTACAGAAAATTTAGAGCAGGATCAGATAGGAGTGATAAAAGAAAGGATGAGGGTAGTGGATAGATCAAGGCAACTGGAGATGTTGATTGACATTACACTTGAATAGCTGGAGATTATAGCTCACAGGGAAACAAGAATAGGGAAGGGAGTTCCACAGGCGAGAGGTGCTAGACATGAAGCTATTGGAGTAGAAGAGACGGCTACATTTAGGAGTTTCGACAGTGAAGAGGTAAGAGCGGGATGCCAGGCTCGTAAGGCGCTGGAACTCATGACGTCTGGGAACCAGCGAATGCAGCTCCTCGGAGCAATTTCCATGAAAGTATTTCTAGAACAGATAGAGGGAGGCGACGGCGCGTCTGTAAGAAAGTGACTGTAGACGAGATGCCAGGGCAGGGCCAACTACATTGCATATCCACTTCTGGAGCCTATCAAGAACCCCGAGGCAAACAGAAGGGGCACCAGACCATATATGGCAGCAATACTCCATGCAAGGGCGAATTGTGGATTTGTAGATCTGGAGGATCGACTCCGGGGAGAAGAACTTCCTAGCGCGGCTCAGGGAGCCAACTTTCCTTGCGGTGGGCGAGGCAATTGACTCAATGTATTTATTCCATCTCAGGTCGGCAGTCAACGTGAGACCGAGAAGTATACAAACCAATTTTAATCATGTTCTCATAGGATGAAGGCAGCTCTAATGAGGTGTCTCCAAAAGACGAAACTGCTTTTGAATATTGTCTTGATATTGTATGAACCACTGAATCCATTCCAACAAGCCTTTGATGTAAGGTAAATAGACCTTATTATTTTTGTACGATTGTCCTTGACACATGTACTTTGGCTAGTGAAAGCCAATGTTACGCTTCCAGGGTAAGTGTTAGAGTGAAGTCTCTTGCTTCTAGTCTCAGTTCTTGCATATAAGTGTCTCGGTCATATAAATTCTGATCAAATTTTGTTGACAACAGATAATTCCTCTCTTCCCACTCTCTGACTGTGAGAACCAACCATAACAACCAAGGTGAGGACAATAGTCCAAATAAGTAAATGTACTCCTAACTGGTCACCCACCTAGATATTGATCACATTCAACATTGCTTAACTATCGTAATCAAATGGAAACTAGTAGATTACAGCTCAGTGAAAGTGTGAATAAGTATTTACATGAAGTTAAATTTAACTTAGTATGGTAAAAAGCTTTTGTCTATATTTCTAAGATGAGGTAATATGTACACTATTCATTGCTCGGACCATCATCCTCATCTTTGTTGCCATATTATCACAACGTTTCGGCCTATGTACGCTTCGGCCTTCTTCAGGTGTTTCGAATGTCGAACTGAACCCTTTATTTCGCTTGCGGGGGTGGACTCTTCTAGTTCCACGTGCCGTGTCTAATAGATGTCAGTTATCAGTTATCTCCAGTTAATTCCCCTCTCCAAGTTCTTCACTGCCTTAACCAGGTATTGAACTCGCAACTCTTTGGGTCCTGTCACTGGATCTTAGATGAGGACAATAGTCCGAAAAATGTAAATAGTGGTAAAAAAGCTATAGGTGTGGAACACATAATAGGAATCGAAACCGCTACATTACTAATGATCTGCAATTAAAAACTGCTGACCGTGACTTCCTGTCGAAGGACATGCGTATATATTTGTAGGTCCGGGCGCATCATTCGTCCGACTTGCTGTATTCATATTGGAGTTGTTATTCATTATATGATTGCTATTTAGCAATTTGCGTGCTTTACACCGTCAAAATCGTTCGACTTAATTCAATTTTCTATGTGGAAAATCAATAGAGAACAACCAAATTAAGGATTGCCAGATGTGCTTTCTTCGGGAAACTGTAAGCTCCCTATGAAATATAAGGTCGCAACAACACCAGATTAGGTGAGGCTACTCTGGTGTCAGCAGCAGGCACAGTAGAATTGCTACGCTTGTGCCCAACCGGTTTGAAGTTAGACGTGATCATCTCCTAAACTGGTAGCTAAGCAAGGCTAGCGAGCACTATCTGCTATGTTATTTTAACCAGACGATTTTTGCCTTTCCTAAAGTCATTAGTGCAAAGTGAACACCACAAATTCGGCTGGATTTTGAACTTGACCCGCTGATCTTATTTTCCAAAAACAATAACCTTCATACAACCCACACATTCGCTGTTAGATGCTAGCAGAGAGCAACTACTTATTTATGACTGTCATGTGCAGGAATATGAACACACAAATCCTGACTATCATACATACCTATATTTTGATATAAAATTCGAAGAATAACTAATAGCAAAGGAAGTCTGCCACACCGGATGTAGGATTGCTACATTTATTTTTGACACTCGCAGTTGAAAGAGAGGAAATGTTATAAAACCAATCGGGAAAGAGTATAAAGAGGCAAGAAAAACGATAAAATGGAGAAATAACCGCGAATTCTACACGTGCGCGTACATACACACGTGCACACGGACAAACGTGTGCACAATTGAGCATGCACACAAATGCATGCACACACAAAAAACAACGAAAGAAGAAGAAAAAAATCAACTTTACACCAATAGAAAGTGCATAAATTATTTTTTAACTTAATATAAAAATAACGAAAACGAGAAAATAAGCAGTCAACTGCTGATATCTCCTGACGAGTGGACAAAGCGATTACTGGAGCCTTCGTCTACGAAACTCTGGAGTCGAGATGCTGAATATAACATCAATCAGCTAAGTGAAACATTTTATATTTGTATTAATCCTATATATATATATATATATATAT